>CM038147.1:346123535-346501179 GCA_021437245.1 Aegilops speltoides
TGTCCTTTTTCCGTGTGCGGGTGTTGAACATTCTCGGAATGGACCGAGCCTTGCCAAGTGGCCCTGGTTTAGCACCGGTAGACCACCTGTCAAGTTTCGGGTCATTTGGAGTTCGTTTGGTACTCCAACGGTTAACCGCGCTCTCGCAAAGGCCTCTTTTGAGTTGCAGCCCAACAACCCTCCAAAACAGCCCAATAACCCATCTAAGTCACTTCCATGTCCTCGGTCGTTCGATCACGATCGTGTGGGCGAAAACTACACCCCATTTGGACTCTCCTAGCTCCCCCTATGCCTATAAATAGACCCCTCCCCCGAAATCCGGGCAAACCCTAGCAATTTTCCCTCTCCGCGCCGCCGGACACGTCCGGACGGAGCCGGACGCGTCCGCCCGCCGCCGCCCGGCCACTCGCATGAGCCGCCACGTGGCCTCCGCCGCGCCCGCGCGCCGTGGTCCCGCCGGCCCGGCGAAGCCCCTCAACCAGCGCGCCCGGCCGCGCCCGCGCGCCCGCGCCGCCGCCGCCGTCGTGCGCCGCCGCGCGCCCGCGCCTCTCCGCCGCCGACCGCCTCCGCTGCCGCTGCCGTTCCGCGCGCGCCTCGCCCGCAACTCCGCCCGCCGCTTCGCCAGCGCGCGCCGCGCCGTCCGCCGCGCTTCGCCGCGCGCCGCCGCGCCGCCGGCGCCGTCGTCCACCGCGCCGCCGCGGCAGGCCTGAATCCGGCCACCCGACCCGCCGGCGTCCCCTCCGCTCCCGCTCCGGCGAACCTCGAGCGCAGCGCCGTCCGATCCGATCTGAGAATCCCCAGGGTTGACTCTCTTTCCCCCCAAAATTTCGTCTAAGTCCCTAAACTGTCATAATTTCGTGCATTTTTCATAGCATCACATCTCCGCAACCGTGGCTCCGTTTTGGGCGTATAATATGTCAAATTGTTCGCCTCGACGAGTAAATCATTTCATTCCATTGCATCATTTGCATTTGAGCTCATCTTGGTGCCCGAAATGCTGTTGGAAGATAGCTTCAGATCGTTAGTTTCAGAATCTTATCAGTTCGAGCTCTTTTGTCATTTTTGCCATGAATTATGTGTGCACCCTATGAATTTGAGTCCTACATGTGAGTTGAACATTGCCATGCCATCTTTCCAGGGGTGTTTTCCATGTATTTTTGTGAGCTATGTGTTGACTAGAACAAGCATGCAAAGTAGGGATGATGTTGTTACTGATTTCAGGGACTTAGTGTTTTCACTAAGTCTTGTCCTGCTGTTAATTTTATGCCATATGTTCATGTTGTTACAGAGAGATCTATGCCCTTTTTGAGCATGATCAGTAAGGGTGTTTTGGACATATGGATTTGCTCTATCCATCCATGCCTTTGTTGGCATTTATGGAGTAGGGTAGCATGTCATTTTAGTGCTCTACTTTTGCTTGAAAATGTTTCCTGGCAGACTGTTTGCGTGAGATTCAATTTTCACGAGGTCGTTGTAGTTGATCCGTGTATGCTATGATGTTGTTCTTGCCATGTACAGCTCCTATGCCATGTCTTCTTGATGGGTGTATGCTTAGTTTATCATGAGATGCTCTGTAGTGAGTGCATCGAGCTCACGAACATGCCATGTTGAATCTGTTTTTGCCATGTCCTGATATTTCACTAAGTCTGAAATCTGTGATAAAACTTGCAATGTTTACATGGGTGCCATCATTTCTTAGAGTCCTTTTTGGCTTATGGTCAGTAAGGGACTATTGAAATATGCTTTGAGTAGAATCATGTCATGCCTTGCTTTGCTATTATAAGTTCCTGTAGCATGTTGTTTGCTTGCTCTAAACATGCCTTCCTGATGTTAATTCCTGCCATGTTAGTATTTTCACTAAGTCTGTGAACCTGATATTTTGAGCACTTTCACCATGCTTGTTTGAACATGTTATGATGTGATTTAGCCGTAGCTCAGTGTTCCTCTTTTGTTAAGCATCTCCTGTAGTTCGTTGCCATATGCTTTGTTTTTATGTTGGGGTGCTGTAGCATAGTTTAGTGTTGCGTGCTAAGTAGCATCGGGCTGTTAAAGCAGATTTGCGTCATTCTTGTTTTGCTTGTCATTTGCAAACCGTGCATCCGATTCGGTGATCTTTATATCGATTTCAAGCGAAATCATCTCATCTTTCAGCGGCATACTTGGTTTGCCAAGTTGATGCCAGTTCATCATTTTCCTTCCGGAGCATACATATGCATAGCATGTCACATCTCGCATAGCATGTCATGTATTGCATCATATTGCTTGTGCATATGTTCCTTGTTTGATTGTGGTTCCGTTGCTTGTGTTCTTGCTTTGGGTAGAGCCGGGAGACGAGTACGTGAACGAGGAGCCTGTTGAGAACGCCTATGAGGATCCAGCCTTCGACAACTCTGAGAACCTTACAGGCAAGATGACCATACCTTCGATATCACTTCTATCTTTGCTTGCTAGATGCTCGCTCTTTTGCTATGCCTATGTTGCGATACCTACCACTTGCTATATATCATGCCACGCATATTGCCATGTCAACCTTTAACCATCCATGTCCTAGCAAACCGTTGTTTGGCTATGTTACCGCTTTGCTCAGCCCCTCTTATAGCGTTGCTAGTTGCAGGTGAAGATGAAGTTTGTTCCTTGTTGGAACACGAATATTTTGGGATATCACAATATCTATTGTTTTAATTAATGCATCTATATACTTGGTAAAGGGTGGAAGGCTCGGCCTTATGCCCGGTGTTTTGTTCCTCTTGCCACCCTAGTTTCCGTCATACGGTGTTATGTTCCTTGATTTTGCGTTCCTTACGCGGTCGGGTGATTTATGGGACCCCTTGACGGTTCGCTTTGAATGAAACTCCTCGGCAAGGCCCAACCTTGGTTTTACCATTTGCCACCTACACCCTTTTTCCCTTGGGTTTCGCGAGCCGAGGGTCATCTTTATTTAGCCCCGGGCGGTGCTCCTTCGAGTGTTGGTCGGCCGAGCTACTGCTTGGGCCACTGCGGGAAACTTCGAGGCCTGGTTTTACTCGTAGCTAGTCTCATCCGGATGTGCCACGAGCGAGATATGTGCAGCTCCTATCGGGATTTGTCGGCACTGTGGGAGGTCTTGCTGGTTTAGTTTTACCATTGTCGAAATGTCTTGATGTACCGGGATACCGAGTCGATCGGAGTGTCTTGGGTGAAGGTTTATTCCTTCGTTGATCGCGAGAGCTTGTTATGGGCTAAGTTGGGACACCCTGCAGGTATTATCTTTCAAAGCCGTGCCGCGGTTATGAGGCAGATGGGAATTTGTTAATGTCCGGTTGTAGAAAACCCAAAGTTGACCTTAATTTAAAATACATCAACCGTGTATGTAACCGTGATGGTCTCTTCTCGGCGGAGTCCGGGAAGTGAACACGGCGTTGGAGTTATGCTTGACGTAAGTAGTCAGGATCACTTCTTGATCGCAAATAGCTTCACGACCGCGCCTTGCTTCTCTTCTCGCTCTCTTTTGCGATGTAGCCACCATATATGCTAGTCGGTTGCAGCAGCTCCTCCTTTTGACACCAGCCTTCCTTTAAGCTTAAATAGTCTTGATCTCGCGGGTGTGAGATTCTTTGAGTCCTCGTGGCTCACAGATTCTACCAAAACAGATCACGGTACGGTGATGCGGTAGCGAGATGGCATGCCCGAGCTGAAGTGGGAATACGATGAGGCCCTTGGTCGATACTCTGTTTCCTTTCCGGACGATTAGTAGTGGAGCCCAGTTGGGGCGATCGGGGATCTGTGTCGCATGTGGGGTTCTTCTTCTTTTATTTTGGTTCCGTAGTCGGACCTTGATTGTATCTGGATGATGTAATGCTTTATTCATGTAATTGTGTGAAGTGGCGACTGTAAGCCAACTATGTATCTTTTCCCTTATGAATTAAATGGATTGTGCAAAGATTACCTCACTTGCGACATTGTTTTCAATGCGGTTATGCCTCTAAGTCGTGCTTCGACACGTGTGAGATATAGCCGCATCGAGGGCGTTACACGCCGCGCTTCTCTTCGGCGCTTTCGATCGGATCTGGCGTCTTCTTCCTGTCGTTCGTGAAGAACTTGGCGCTGATCGCGACGAGCTCGTGGATCTGATGACGCGGTGGAGTCATCGTCGAGGTTGACCCGGCGAGTCCGTTATCTTGGACTTCGGGGTGGAGAGTGCACGGTGGTCGCACCCCCACCGGTCTTGTCGCCATCAGCTCGCGCCTGGCAGTCTTGCCGCGGCTGCGATGCATTCGGCTGCCGCGGAGTGTCGCCATTGGCAAAGCCGATGAGACTCTCAATGGTGGCCCTCCATTCGTCGATCTTGTCCGCTGTTGGAGGGTAATCCAGGAGCTGTTGAGCTCGTGCCAAAGCTTCTTCCGAAGTTTTGGGTGGCGGTGGCAAACGGTGCGAGGAGCGGGATATGCTCAGACTTCTAACTATGTTAGAAGGAGCAGGATCCCGTCCAGGCGACTATGTCTTGCTCGTGCCAGCATGTTGGCGCGCATGCTGGTCTTGAGCATCCCGAGATCCACCAGCTCGATCTCGGTCCAACGAATGTATGGTACCATGGGTACCATGACGCTATCGGTCCTGCGCCTCCTGAGATGGGCGCGGTGCATGAACGGACGCCGAGGTTTGTGCAGCCTTGTCCTTGGACCTGGCGGCAGCGTGAGCTCCCTCGTCGACGCCCGTTCCTCCGCCGGCGTCTACCCCACCACCCGTTTGCTCCGGTGGCGGTGGGATCGACGTGGACGGAGCACCTCTGAAGCCTTCTTCTTCGGTGGCATGTCGATGAAGATGATGAAGAAGATGAAGATCTAGCTCGCGTGAATGCCGGATCGGGTTCACAAAACCTCTACGCCCCCCTACCTGGCGCGCCAAAGATGTCATGGGAACGAACACCTATGGGGCCGGAGCCCCTTATGGTTCGGCGGGGGGCGGAGATCGCACGAAGAGCGGATCGAGGCGGAGCACACGAGCTGTTTACCCAGCTTCGGCGCTCTCCGGAGAGATAATACTCCGGAGAGCGTGAGTGTTTTCTGGTTTCGAACCCCCCTCTACGTTGCGCATGGGCCTCCTTTTATATGCTCAAGGGGTCACCGACAGGTGGCAACGCATGCAAGGGTAAAAATGGAAAAGGAGTTGCTGTTGGTACAACTACCTGAACAGTGTATCCTACCTAACCCTGACGGCAGGGGACAAAGGCATTAAATGCCCGTCTGTGTAGCCCAAACAGTGCAGAAAAGGGTCCGTCAGGGGCGCCACCGCTCGCCACGATGGCAATCTTGTCAGCGCCGCTTGCCACCTCGCACCGCTGGCTGCACAGCCTCTCACCACGCGCGCCTGGAAAGGTCCCATGGCGACACGTTGGTGGATGTCTTTGGAAGCGAGTGCTGAGAGGTAACTTGCATGCAAGCGCCTTGTCATGATCGTTGTCTTGCCATGCCCGGAAGCTTGTCGCTCGCCGGGCCTTGCCGGGACGCGTAGCGCGTCGCAGCAAGTTCCTTGAAATGCCTTGGTTGGCCTTCCCGACAAGCTCCTCTTGCCGGCGTCTTGTCTCCTTGGTCTAAACACTTTGTTCTTGAATGGCTCCAAAGGAACCACGGAGGACCTTGGCGGTCACCCGGCAAGCCTTGCCGCGGGGCGCTGCGACTGCCCGTGCACAAGTTCGGGATACTAGGGTACCCCTACTCTAGTGCACCGACATATATACACAAGTTCGGCATGTCTATGCATCCAAATGATTGATAGATCACATGACAATATTCATAGATAATTCACAAAAAGATTCAGATATACACATGTTTAGTAAGTTTATGCATCCAAACGATTGAGATCACATCCAATATGATTCATGGACGAACTTTAATTACCTAGGGTACAGAATGGTAAATGGTGTTCAGTCGGAGGTACTTATTGCTAAAAATTAATGCTTGTACGAGTAAACTTTCGAGTACATAAGAGGCAGCACAGACAATCTAAACTTTTCTTGTAGGTTTATCTTCAAATAGTGACCTCGTGCCGAGGAAGGTTTGAGCAACTTGGCCACTATCATCCAACTATTTTACTGGCTCATCTTTGTCCTGTAGCTCGCCAAAATTCTACATTGCAGACGAGAAAGGAGGCGGTTGAGAAAATGAACCACCCAAATTTTTTGTGCAGTTCAACTGAAATGGAGCATCCCTGGCGTGCAGACTGATTAAATGCCATATGAATATACGTGTCAACCAACTTGTCTAGAATCTTTAGACTCCATGCCATACAGTTCACTACCATATCTGCCGATAACCAAAAGGCACAAGTGGGGACCAAAGACTGGACTGTGTTTTTCTGGGCTATGCGCCAAGCAATATTTTTGGCATCCACTCTCCTAATACTTGGAGTTTGACAACTGGTTGACGCTGGTTGACACTCGAATGAATATAGGCACTTCTTGTCAACATCGATGCTTGTCTGAGTGAACTTTGGAGTACATTGCAGCAGCATAAGTATCTGTCCATCTGATTTTTTTGCGCAGTTCTACTGAAACCACCCAATGCAATGATTTGCCTGCGAGTTCAGGCTCCAAGTCACTCCCTTATAAAATCGGCAAACAGTAGTTGAATAGCAAATTACCAACACATGACAAGCACAATAATCAGGATAAAGACCAGTACCAACCTATGTGAGGTAGCATATCAATTACTATTTCCTTTGACTGGAAGCCGAAATAAGTGAAGCGACTGACAGCAAAGGAAGAAAGCAGGCCCAGATTAGCAACTGACAGGAAAGGACGAAAGCTGTCGAGGCAATGAAGCACCCAAAGTTTTTGTGTAGTTCCACCAAAATCGAACATCCCTGTTGGCACATATATTGAGAGAGTGAGATTACTGTAATAGTGGGACTAGTTGATGAAACATACACTATCAAATAGAAGCACCCTGATTATCTTAATGGATAAAGTTAGCAACATAGTAGTCTTGCTTAAAGAGAGGTATTAGTTTATTTAATCAGTGCCAATTACCTCAACACTCAAAGCATTGCCATGTATCATAAGTTGCAAAACTTTAACGTGCAAAGATAAAGGAGTTTCTCATGATAGTAGCACGATACAAATAGAGATGATAGCAAACTAATATGGATGAAGGCCTTAGGCCCGTACCAACCTGAGGAAAAAAGCTTATTCATGTAGTCCCATAAGAGATGATAAAGCACTCACTGGAATCACTCAATAGTATATATTTTTGTGCACTTCAAATGTATGGTTGACACCACTCTTGTTTACCAGTGCTGAGATTATATCAAAAGATTATCAAGAACTTCCAGCAGAGTTAAAGCACTAGCAGGGATATAGTTCGTTGTATTATCTTGTGTAGTTCCACTAAAATGTATGATTGGCAGAACATGATCCATGTTTGCACAAGTAGGAACAAGGGGAAACATTCATTAGCTTAGTGAGAAAGGATAGAAAGACATTAGCATATTATTCTAACAGTAGCATCAAATTCATGATGGAAAATACGCAAAACATTGCCTCATTGAACCAATGGGAATAAATTAACATGCAAAACAATAGCACATTATGTCATGACACTAATAATATTCCCTCCCTGCTCCACCACAAGATTCACCTCCATAGACAAACATACACATGTACATGATTCAGCATAGGGTGCTACTAAAGATTTGTTTAACTCCGACAGGAAAATTAGGAAGTAATAAATTAGTGGTACTTAAGTACTCCTAATTAATTTAGTGAGACAGCAGAAGTGGAAGGGCTCCCTGGAGGATCGTGTCACATGTAAGGTGGTTGTTGCCGGAGCCCTTGAATGGCCTCGACTGAGGCCTCTGGCTTTAGCAAGATCACCTTGGCACTATTTATTCTTCTTCTTCTTCCTCTTCATGCTCTGTTTCTCTTTCTCCTCACCAGTTGGTGAAACCTAGTACATGATTGGCCTTCTATTTCAGAATTGGTTTTGTCAGTTAGGGAGTACAAGTGTACTACTAAAAAATAGCATTATTTTCTTATGGCAGTCACAAAATAGAGATGAACAGATGCATTAAATATCATTCTTACCTAAAGGAAGATTATGGCGCCAATATGGATGATGAGGATTGGAACACAGATCTTCCTTTGTGCAGTTCCATCAAAATGAACCAACTGTTCCATTCTGACATTCCAATTAAACAGCACAAAAGTCACTTCTTTTAAGAAGAGTTTTGTGCAGTGCACCAAAAGGTCACAACAGCAACCAGGTGAAATGGATATCCCTGTTTCCACAAAAAGCTATAGCGGAAACAGTCAGAGTCTCAAGCAATTATAGGCAAAAACATTTGGCTAAACTTGTCATGGCTTATAACAGTGGCCTGGCTTCATTTTACCAGGGGAATTAAATTAAGAATAGCTAAATATTTGGTATAAGGGCATGGGACAGTGGGTGCACCAGCAGTCCAGCACCATGTACCTAAACAGGGGCATAAAGTGGTGATTCATAGTTTGTTGCCCCGAGAAACAAACATCCAAGAAACATATCTGGGTTGGTCCCATTTTTTTCACTCTAGCCACCTACTCCTATGTGTGGATAGCAAATCTAGTCTTGGTCATACCACTGTGTACAGCGTTACCCCTATATTTCCCTTTTCGACCAAGAGACCGGTTGGATGACCAGTCTGTACTACTTTCACCCCCTTCCCTTCCTGTTTGTACCAAGTACGATGTACATACTAAATTCCCCAACCCCCACTTTATTTCTTGTTTGAACCAAGTACAAGATTCGACTCCATGAAGTAGCTTTACCTCTAACAATAGAAGAAAAAAAAGGTGACGTTGGACCATACGATCGAGAGGGGCTGAGAGGTAGAAAATGATGCACATGCAGCGACGTAGCGAGCTGGGGAAGTAGAGCTAAGGCGGTTTCAAAGGAAGATATACCTGAAGGTCGTCGAGATGTGGATAGGTGGGCGGCGGGAGGCTGAATCCGCCCACACTAGGGCAGCGACGAAGGGATCGGAGGACCTCCTGCGCTGGCGCTCAGCCAGAGATAACGGTGCGGCCGGCAGTGGGTCTCCTCCCTCGTTATCGACGACAGCCTAAACTCTGCCCCTCCTCCCCTTTACCGACGGAGGGGGATACGTCCGGATCTGTAACCAGCGATGAGGATAGAAAGACAATGTTTTTTGAAGGGAGAAAGATAGTGTTACCACCCCTATTTTGTTTAGATCTGGAGAGGATGAGAGTGTGTGAATAGAGCAGCCCTTGCAAGCAAGCGCGGAGGCTCCGACCTATATATACGTAGTGGGGTAGTTTTCCTTTTTCACTCCATCAAAACAATCGTTCAAAATTGCGGCGGGGGGTGGACCTTCTGCTGGGAGAGGAACACTGTCGGGAGGCCGCGCTTCGAGCAGCGAGATACCAACAGGTGTTGCGGCGGTACAACTGCCGCAGCATCCGCCCCAGGACCCTCGAGGTAGGTGACCTCTTGCTCAGGCGGGTGCTCTCCAGGGAAGGGCTGCACAAGCTCTCGCCCATGTGGGAGGGCCTATTCAAGGTTGTTCATGTCTCCAGGCCTGGCGCCGCACGCTTGGAGACTCGGGAGGGGGTGCCCATCCCGAACGCGTGGAACATCCAGCACCTCCGGAAGTTCTACCCTTGAAGGAAGGCCCAGCGCCTCTAAAGAAGGCCCGACACCTGTGAAGCTAGTCGTACCAAGAACGGCCCGGTGCCTATGAAGAAGGCCCGGCGCCTACGAAGCTAGTCATACCAAGAAAGGCCCGGTGCCTGTGAAGAAGGCAAACGCCTGTGAAGCTCATCGCCCCGAGAAAGGCCCAGAGCCTGTGAAGAAGGCCAATGCCTGTGAAGCTCGCCGCCCGTGACACTCTCACGTAGTAATGAGTTGGGGCTGTACACGCCCCGGAGTCTCCGGAGAGCCGCCCTCGGGCCTCGGGGGCTCCCGCCCACGCCCAATGGCAACACTTAGCTCCGCGCTGGTGAGAAAATGTCGAAGACTAGATTAGGTGCCGGACGCGGCTTTTTCATTTGCTTTCTGTAGTTGGCTTGTTCATCCTTATTTGAAATTTTATTGGAGTTGCTTTTAGCTTTGTTGCCATCCCCGACCCGTGATTCTCTGTCTTTGTCGCCCACCTAACTTGTTTTCTCTTTCGCAAGTCTCGCGAGGGGGCTGCGCGGGTGCCCTCACGAGTGTTTTCTGACCCAGTCTTGTGAGGCTTTCCTATCCAAGTCCACCGTAGGAGCACTCCTCCCGGTGCGTGCCCCACGGGCATCGCGATGCGAACACAGGACCTGAGTCAGTTGCCCTCACGAACAAGACCGAAAGTCACCTCTCCTGACTAATTTTTGCAGGCCACAAGGCGCACGACGAGGCCTCAGCCTCGAGAAGCAAGGACTGCGGCAAGTCCCCCCGATCTAAGTAGTTCCTACACACGAGCACGCATCACCAAAACACAACATGGGAATGACGAAAATAGCATAATAGTTAACGGCAACAGTCCAGCACGCCCCTGCGGGGCCCCACACTACTCTCTCTTTATGCAGGAAGGGGAAAAAACAAAATAGATGCGGCCTCCCCGGCGACGACTCACGGCAGGGGCTCGTACTGCCTCCGGAGCTCAGTCAGACCCCTCCTCACGCTTCACCAAGGCGCGACAACGGGCGGACCCGCTACCTCCCTCAAGGCGGGCGCGACAGCGTGGTGGCTGGTCGCGGCCACCGCTGGAGAAGCTGCCATCCGAAGGGGAGCCACCGAGGCTTGGTGAGCTGCGAATGCCGCCGGCCAGGCGCCCACCTTTGTCTTCATCTCTACCATCGCCGAGGTTGGGCACCCGATCGCCATCATCATCTTCGGGGCAGCACCCAAGGCGGCGGCCATCTTCTCCGAACACCCTCACGTAGAGGGTGGCGTCGCCGTTGAACTTGAAATGCACGGTGCACCGCCGGCTCAGGCCCCGCGCGCGGGAAAACGTTTGCCAGCCGCGGGCCAGAGCCACGTTTTCAGCAACGGAGATCTCCAGTGACGCCTAGGAGGCCCTGTTGCAGCAACCATCCTCTTGAAGCCAGAGGCCGCCAGGAGCGCCGGCTGGGAGTTTACCTGCAAAGAAGCGGGGAAGCTGGAGCCAGCTGTCGGACCACACGACGAACTCCGGCAGCACCTCCGCCGAGTGGAAGCATGGCCTGGGAGCACTATGCGCCTTTCCTCACCCACCAGGCGCCCATCTCCACGCAGGAGATCGTAGCCGCAACCGCGGGGAGCCGCTACGGGAGTCGCAGGATGCTTGCGGGGACGACCCCGGCCACGCTTGGGCGGGGGAGAGTTAGGCCCCTCCCGACGAGCCTTTCCCTTCTCCGCGGCCGAGAACCTCTTAGGCGGCGCCATAGAACACGGCGAGCAGTTGGGATGGGGAGAAAGAAGAGGAAAGGAGGAAGCTGTGCAGCGGGGGCCTACGCTCTCCCGCATTTATAAACGGGGGAGGCCAACCGTCGGCCTCCACGATCTCTGGTAATCATGACTCATTTCTGCATGCAGGGACTTGTCAAGTCGAGCAGTTGCCGAGGCAGTGTGGGGAAGCGGAGGCGCCCACGTCCAATCAACCGCCATGTGGCGCCCAAGGCTGCAGGCTGTTTGGGCCCGCGGCGCTCCGCACTTGCCCCTTCACTTCTTTCCTAAGCCATGTCCGAGAGTGCCTTGGGCCCGGGGGCTACTGTCGGTGTTCTAGGAACGGGGGTCCCCAGACTTGCCTGCCTATGGCTTGCAGCATGGCTCAAGAGGTGGCCCAGTACGACCCATCTTCATCAGCACAAGACTCAAGACCCTCGCGAGGGGCCAAGCCTCGCGGGGCGGACGACACAAGACTTCCTCAGGAGCGGCCTCACTAGGCAGGCTCGCGAGGAGGCGGAGAGATCAAGGCAAGGGTACCTCGCGAGGTGCTCGTGACGCAAACCGTGACGATTGAGACCAGGCGGGCGCCAGGCGGGCGCCGGCCCGCGCAGAGTCCTTGTTTCCTCTTTGGTGCAAAGAGGGAAAGCACAGGCGTGGAGTACCGAGTCATCAGGCAAAGGTTGCCATTTCATTGCAACAAGACCAAGACCAGCAGAGCGGCAGGATGGAGGTCACCATGGAGCCCAAGACGGCGTCATCACCAGTGCCTTTGGCAGCCGAAGACCAACTTCAGTCAGGAAACGTCTCCAACGTATATATAATTTTTGATTGTGCCATGCTATTATATTACCCCTTTTGGATGTTTATGGGCTTTATTTTACACATTTATATCATTTTTGGGACAAACCTACTAACCGGAGGACCAGCCCGTATTGCTGTTCTTTTGCCTATTTCAGTGTTTCGAAGAAAAGGAATATCAAACGGAGTCCAAACGGAATGAAACCTTCGGGAGCGTGATTTTTGGAACGAACATGATCCAGAGGACTTGGAGTGCAAGTCAAGAAGCAGCCGAGGCAACCACGAGATAGGAGGGCGCGCCCACCCCCTCTGGGCGTGCCCCCTATCTCGTGGGCCCCTCGGGCGGCCACCGACATACTTCTTCCTCCTATATAACCCTACATACCACGAAAACATCCAGGGAGCCAACGAAACACAATTTCCACCACCGTAACCTTTTGTATCCGCGAGATCCCATCTTGGATCCTTCGCAGGCGCTCCGCCGGAGGGGGAATCGACCACGGAGGGCTTCTACATCAACACCATAGCCCCTCCGATGAGTTGTGAGTAGTTTACCACAAACCTTCGAGTCCATAGTTTTTAGCTAGATGACTTCTTCTCTCTTTTTGGATCTTAATACAATGTTCTCCCCCTCTCTTGTGGAGATCTATTCGTGTAATCTCTTTTTGCGGTGTGTTTGTCGAGATCCGATGAATTGTGGGTTTATGATCAAGTTTATCTATGAGAAATATTTGAATTTCCTCTGAATTCTTTTATGTATGATTGGCCGTGAAGGGATTGACAACCCCTTTATTGCGTTGGTTGCGAGTTCTGTCGGAGTAAATGACCACGGGTAGCCTAGCCGGCTCCCCTGGCTCTTCAAAAAAAAAATAACAGGCCGATCATGCCTTCAAGCACCCAAGGCATGGGGCCGCCTTCCCCCGGCCGGCTGTCTTCCAGGCCGACTACCGGAAGGCGGCCCGGCCCTAAACTCTCATGAAGAAAGCCGCGAGAGGGTAGACATCAAGAAGCCGACCATGAGAAGACCGACTCCAAGAAGCCGGCCCCCGGCAAGCGGCCAAGATCACACACTCAAAGTCTGCACCCACATGACGGTGATGAGACGGGGCGTGGCAACAGTGAACCCTACCACCCTTGAATCCCGGAGCACGCATGGCCAAAGTACGCCGTATGGGTCAGCCATGACTCGTCCGGCGCGGTACTGTTGCCATGCTGACCATGACGCTACCTACGACAGGCTATCGGTACGGACCGCGGGTGGCGGGCCCCATCAGCCAGAGAGACACCCGAAGGCGGCCATGCCTCCCCCAATCGGCCAGGGATGTAGCCGGCTCCCACCAGCTGGCTTGCTCCCTCCCTCGAAGGACGCGCACCATTAAGGAGACAATACGAGTTAAGGCTACAGTGAGAGCCCGCCAGGCGGCGGCACTGTAGCCATGCTCACCTCGACAAAGCCCACGTCATCAAGAGTAAGGCAACAGTAACCAGCCCCCGACAAGACCCCCAAGCGGTGGGGCCTGCCTGTCGACCAAGAGGCCGACAGCCGCCGGGACCCACCTGTCGGTGGGCCCCAGCGGTCGGTGGAGAAGCCGGCGAACATAGACACTGACGGGTAGGCCAACGCCCAGCCGGATTACCATTGTACCCCTGGAGGGGTAGGCCTATATAAACCCCCCAGGGCACCCATGCAAAGGGTTGATCTCTGATAGTTTTAGACACTACATTGAGGGGAGGAGAGAGCTAGCCTTGCCTTTCTTCTTCCTCTCGCCGAACAGCTCAAGGAGCATCTTGTAGCCACTTGTTGATCTAGTGATCATGCGGAGACCCCGCAGAGCAGGACTAGGGGTGTTATCTCCACGGAGAGCCCCGAACCTAGGTAAGACCCGCCGGCGTGCATGTCTTTGCCTCATCCCGTTTCCAGGCACCGGCGATGTCTTATTGGCTCCCACAATGATAAGCCATCCGTTGGCATATGTCGCACCTACCACCCGACATTTGGCGCCCACCGTGGGGCCAGGTGCACCGTCGTTCGGAGACCCGCTCTGGACGGGAACCCTTTTCCTTCCCAGCGAGCGTAGCCAGCCCGGCACGCCCGATGGCGCTTGCCCCGACACGCTGCAAGGCGTCGACGATGCCTGTGTGGCGAGCTGCCTCGCCAATCTTCTTGGCGAGGCCCGCATCTCCAACGAGCCCACGTCCGACGCGGGCACAGGCTGCCCCGAGAGCCGCCTTGTCAGCCTCCTCGACCAACTCCACGTCTCCAGCGAGCCTGCTACGGATTTGGAGTCGGTTGGCTCCACCGACCCGATGCTTGTCGACTCCGACACGGCATCGTTTGATGCTTTCCCCACCAATGTAGTAATCTTCGACGACCCTCTCCCTCGAGCCGACAGCGGCAGCAGCACCGTCACCAAGGTACTAGTCATCAGCCATGGCGTCACCTCTGGCGAGAACGCCCACGACGCCCTGCAAGCGGCGTTGCACGACTTGTCCATCCCCATCCCGGCCGACACCGATGCCGAGACACTGGAGGCACGCCGCCTCGCCCTCATTGCGGAGGGCCAGAAGATAGCCTCCATGGGACGCCTCACTGAGGCTCACCAGCGTGAAGTCGACCACGCCGCCTTTGGTACGCCGCCTCCCGACGGGCCAAGCCGAGCCGGCGTCATCAAGAAGCGCGGCGCGGCCATCGCCAACATGCTAGGATCAGACCGCCCGGTCTATGCCATGCCCCTCGAGAACCTACGCGCCGCCCAGCCGGTCGTGGATGAGCTGAATGGACTGGGGGCCGACGAGCTCCCCTACATGACCAGACGCATCCAACAGTTGATCGACACGGCCGAAGAGCGGCATGAAGCCGGTGCTCACGCTGGAAGTCCTCCCCCATGCCGAGAGCACGGTGCGACCTCACGGACACCAACTACGGGCGGCGCCCGCACAAGGCAAGAAAAGGAGCCGGCTGCCAGCCGCAGTCGGACTCGAATCACCATCGAGCGCGATGCAGAAGGCCGCCCTCGAGCTGTGGAGCGACGAGGCGATCCACCTCCTCCTCCGCCTCGTGGGGAGAGATATCCTACCCTGCCGCCTATCAGGCATCCGACTCTCAGCGGCCGACTAGGCCGCCGCGAAGGAGTCAGTGAGAATGACGCCCGCCATCGGATCGATCGCCTAGCGCGATCCCTGGCACTAAAAGAAGAAGACGATGTCGGCCCGCCTTGCTTTGGCCCCTGCATTCGCGACGAGCCCTTCCCCAAAGGGTTCTCGCTCCTGAGAGACACGCCCAAGTACAACGGCTCCGTGAGGCCGGAAGATTGGTTGATCGATTACTCCACCGCGGTTCGCACACCAAACGGCAATAGGCGTGTTGCCGTGAAATACGTCCCCATCATGTTCCAAGGCACGACACGCACCTGGCTCAATGCCTCAAGCCTTACAACGTCAAGAGCTGGCTAGACTTCACAGAAGCCTTCATCCGCAACTTCACCAGCACCAACAAATGGGCTCCCAAGCCCTGACAGCTCTCCTTGTGTGTTCAAGGCCCCGATGAATCAACTCGCGACTACCTCACGTGTTGGGCCGAGCTCCACAACTCCTGCGAGGGGGTGCACGAGGTTCAAGCCATAGAGTACTTCACCGCCGGATGCCGAGAAGGCACCCTCCTCAAGCACCGACTCCTCTGTGACGAGCCGACTACCCTCGACGAGCTGCCGATCATAGGAGACAAGTATGCCACGACCGACTCTTCAATGAAGACCGAGTTTCGAGTAGACGCCTCCAGGAAGGTGCTCACTCCGGCTCCCAAGACACCGGCTGGAGACTCCAACCGACGCCCGTATCAGAACGACAACAAGCATAAGGCCCCTATGCCGCCTTCCACCAGTCGGCAGGTGGCCACAGTTGAAGACGAACAACCCGAAGGGCGGCCTGCGCCCAAGAAGCAGAAGGGCGGCAGGCCGGCTTGGCAGCCGGCTTTCTCCTATGAGCAAGCCCTTTATGCCCCCTGCAAGTTCCACAGTGGTGTGAAGGCATCCAACCACACGACTCCGAAATGCCACTAGCTCACACGAATCTCCAAGGGCGAAGGGCTGGTGCTACCTCCAGCCCCTTAGCAGTCGGCCGCTCGGCCAGCGGTCGGGGCTGTTCAAGACGAGTTCCCCGACGAGCATGCCGCCTATGTTGTCTTTACAAGCCAAACCGAAGACCAGCGCAGCCGGCGCCGCTAGCACCAAGAAGTCAATGCGGTCGCCTCCAACAACCCCGAGTTTATGCACTAGTCGGAGAAGCCTATCAGCTGGAGCCAGGCCGATCACCCAGAGATGATGCCGTCTCCCAGCTCTTATGCATTGGTTTTGGATGCCACCCTCACAACAGAAAGGTGAGCTGCCCGATTCTCCCGCGTGCTGATAGATGGCGGGAGCAGCATCAACATACTGTACCGAGACACCATGGAGAAGCTGAACATCAAGATGAAGCAGCTCATGCCTAGTCGGACTGTGTTCCACGGCATCATACCTGGCCTATCCTGCTCACCAATCGGCAAGATCAAGATAGATGTTCTCTTTGGGGATAAGGATCATTTCCGCCGAGAAGCAATATGGTTTGATGTAGTGTATCTGGAGAGCCCTTACCACACATTGCTTGGCCGACCTGCTCTGGCCAAGTTCATGGTTGTGCCCCATTATGCCTACCTCAAGATGAAGATGCCGAGTTCCAAGGGCATCATCACCGTAGCCGGAGACTACAAGAAATCCTCTGAGTGTGCGGCGGCCAGCAGCCGGCTGGCCGAGTCCCTCGTGATCGCTAAAGAGAAAAAGATGCTGGATCGAGTCGTGGCCATGGCCGGCAAGCAGCCGGCCCTATCCCCCAACCCCAAGGAATATGATGCTCAAGGCTCTTTCCAGCCTGCCAAAGAAACAAAGAAGATACCTCTGGACCCGGAGCACCCGGAGAGGCACGCTGTCGTAGGCACCGGCCTTGACAGCAAATAGGAAAGCGAGCTCGTCGATTTCCTCCGTGAGAATCAGGACATCTTCGCATGGTCTCCCAAAGTCATGTCGGGTGTTCCGACGGATTTCGCCGAGCACAAGCTACATGTCGATCTGACGCTAAGCCGGTCAGCAGCCCTTGCGCCGCCTATCGGTAGAGAAGAGAAGAGTTGTCGGAGAAGAAATAGCCCGACTTCTAGCAACCGGCTTCATTATGGAGGTGTTCTTCCCAGAAAGGCTTGCCAACCCGGTCCTGGTGTTGAAGAAAAACAAGCAGTGGCGCATGTGCATTGACTACACCAGCCTCAACAAAGCCTGCCCCAAAGATCCCTTTGCTATGCCAAGGATTGATCAAGTGATAGACTCCACAACCGGATGTGAGCTGTTGAGTTTCTTGGATGCTTACTCTGGCTACCACCAAATAAAATTGGACCCAGCTGACCGACTGAAGACCGCCTTCATCACACCATTCGGAGCTTTCTGTTACCTGACTATGACATTCGGCTTGAGAAATGTCGGTGCCACTTTTTAGTGTTGCATGAAGAAATGCCTCCTCAAGCAGCTCAGCAGAAATGCCCACGTCTATGTAGACGTTATTGTGGTGAAGACGGAGAAGCGCGGCACCTTACTGGAAGACCTCAGAGAGACATTTGAAAACCCGCGCCGGTTTCAAATCAAGCTCAACCCCGAGAAATATGTGTTCGGAGTGCCAGCTGGCTAGCTTCTAGGCTTCCTAGTCTCCAAACGCGGCATCGAATGCAACCCGATGAAGATCAAGGCCATAGAGAGGATGGAGGTTCCTTGCAAGCTACGAGATGGGCGGAAGTTTACCGGATGCCTGGTTCCCTAAACCGCTTCATCAGCCGGCTCGGAGAGAAAGCTCTGCCCCTCTACCGACTCATGATGAAGTCCACTCACTTCGAGTGGAGCGACCAAGCAGACCAAGCTTTCCACGAGCTAAAGAAGATGCTGACCACGGCGCCTGTCTTAGCGGCACCGACTAAGAAAGAGTCCATGCTCCTTTACATTGCCACCACTAGCCGGGTGGTCAGCACCGTTATCGTGGTTTAGCGCCCAGAAGAATGCCGAGCTCAGCTAGTCCAGAGGCCGGTATATTATTTGAGCGAAGTACTGTCCACCTTGAAGCAGAACTACCCGCACTACCAGAAGATGTGCTATGTTGTATACTTCGCCGCCAAGAAGCTCAAGCCCTACTTTCAAGAGCACCCCATCACGGTCGTATGTACTGCCCCGCTCGCCGAGATCATAGGCAGCCGGGATGCATCCGGCCGGGTGGCAAAATGGGCCATTGCGTTGGCTCCTTACATAATCTTCTTCCAGCCTCGCACCGCCATCAAGTCCCAGGCGTTGGCCGACTTCCTTGTCGACTGGGCCAAGACCCTGTACCTGCCGCCGGCCCCCGACTCCACTCATTGGCGGATGCACTTCGATGGATCCAAGATGCGCACTGGCTTGGGAGCTGGCATCATCCTCACCTCTCCCAAGGGCGACAAGCTCAGATACACATTGCAAATTCATTTTGCCGCCTCCAACAATGTGGCTGAGTACGAGGCACTCATACACAGGCTCCGGCTAGCCAAAGAACTCGGCATCTGCCGGATCCTGTGCTATGGTGACTCGGATTTGGTAGTCCAACAATCATCTGGTGACTAGGACGCCAAGGACGCAAACATGGCGAGCTACCGCTTCCTCAGTCAGCAAATCAGTGGATATTTTGAAGGATGCGAGTTCCTCCACGTGCCACGGGCCAACAACGACCAAGCAGATGCCCTGGCATGAATAGGCTCCACCCAACAAGCTATTCCAACTGGCCTCTCTCTCCAACGCCTCCTCAAGTTGTCTGTCAAGCCATCTCCAGAATCTGATTCCATATTTGTACCGCCTGACCCCGACGCAGTCGGATCCGACTTGGGGAATCAAGCAGGCGGCTCGGGGACTTCGACAGGTGGCTCGAGAACTGCCGTAGTCTGATATGTCTCCAACGTATCTATAATTTTTGATTGCTCCATGCTACTTTATCTACTGTTTTGGACTATACTGGGCTTTATTTTCCACTTTTATATTATTTTTGGGACCAACCTATTAAGCGAGGCCCAGCCGTAATTGCTGTTTTTTGCCTATTTCAGTATTTCAAGAAACGGAATATCAAGCGAGTCCAAACGGAATGAAACCTTCGGGCGTGATTTTCTCACGAGCGTGATCCGGAGACTTGGACCCTACTCCAAGAAGCTTCCGAGGAGGTCACGAGGTGGGCGCGCCCCGGGCGCCCCTACCTCGTGGGCCACTGAGCTCCACCGACGCACTCCTTCCTCCTATATATACCTCGTATACCCAGAGACCAAACACGGAGCCAAAACCTAATTCCACCGCAACCTACAGATCCATGAGATCCCATCTTGGGGCCTGTTCCGGAGCTCCGCCGGAGGGGGCATCCACCATGGAGGGCTTCTACATCATCACCATAGCCCCTCCGATGAAGTGTGAGTAGTTTACTTCAGACCTTCGGGTCCATAGCTAGTAGCTAGATTGCTTCTTCTCTCTTTTTGGATCTCAATACAATGTTCTCCCCCTCTCTCTCGTGGAGATCTATTCGATGTAATCTTCTTTTTGCGGTGTGTTTGTTGAGACCGATGAACTGTGGGTTTATGATCCAACTTATCTATGGAAAATATTTGATTCTTCTCTGAATTCTTTTATGTATGATCGAGTTATCTTTGCAAGTCTCTTCGAATTATCCGTTTGGTTTGGCCAACTAGATTGGTAGTTCTTGCAATGGGAGAAGTGCATGGCTTTGGGTTCAATCTTGCGGTGTCCTTACTCAGTGACAGAAAGAGTTGCAAGGCATGTATTGTATTGTTGCCATCGAGGATAACAAGATGGGGTATTTATCATATTGCATGAATTTATTCCTCTACATCATGTCATCTTGCTTAAGGCATTACTCTGTTTTTAACTTAATACTCTAGATGCATGCTGGATAGCGGTCGATGAGTGGAGTAATAGTAGTAGATGCAGCATCGTTTCGATCTACTTGTCACGGACGTGATGCCTATATACATGACTATTGCCTAGATATACTCATAACTATGCTCAATTCTGTCAATTGCTCAACAGTAATTTGTTCACCCACCATAGAATACTTATGCTCTTGAGAGAAGCCACTAGTGAAACCTATGGCCCCCGGGTCTATTCTCATCATATCAATCTATATCACTTTATTTACTTGCTTTGTTTTTACTTTTCATTTACTTTTTACTTTGGATCTATCTATCAAAAATACCAAAAATATTATCTCTATCAGATCTCACTCTCGTAAGTAACCGTGAAGGGATTAACAACCCCTAAGCGTTGGTTGCGAGTTGCTATCGTGTTGTGCAGGTACGAGGGACTTGCGCATGACCTCCTACTGGATTGATACCTTGGTTCTCAAAAACTGAGGGAAGTACTTACGCTACTGTGCTACATCATCCTCTCCTCTTCGGGGAAAACCAACGCAAGCTCGAGACGTAGCAACAAGAACTTCTGGCGCCGTTGCTGGGGAGGCTTACGCAAAAGTCAACATACCAAGTACCCATCACAATTCCTATCTCTCGCATTACATTATTTGCCATTTTCCTATCGTTTTCCTCTCCCCCACTTCACCCTTGCCGTTTTATTTTCCCTTCTTCCGTTCGATCTTATGTTTGCTTGTTCCTTCTTTTTGCTTGCATCTTCGCTCGCTAAAAGTCCATGGATCTTGATCCGCTTGCCAATCTTTTTAAGGGATCCAATTATGATGAACCAATTCCTAGTAATTTGGATGCACTAGATTATCTTTACAAGGTTTTGCCTGAAATCCGTGAAGTGACTCACGATAGTTCTTTGAATAAAAAGCATGATTGGAATGATTTTATTATAAAATCTTTTGTTGTCAATTATGCTAATAAGATGCAAAACCCTAAGCTTGGGATGCTAGTTTTGCTATGTCCTCTACTTGTTGCAATGATCATGATTGGGGTGATTCTTCTTATTATCTTGAAAATTTATTTAATCCCCATGATGAATATGAGATTGATAATAGTGTTTGCAATAATATTGAAGGTGGGTTTGGAAGGGTGTAACTTTATATCCCACATATATGGATAATATTCAATCTTATGAAGTTTTTGATAAAAGTGGGTTTGGAGAGGTCTTGACTTTAGTTAATGTTAATCCCACTATTTTCGAAGAGTGTCAACTTTGGATACATGTGGATCGTGTTAAGAATATGTTTTGTGATAGCTATATTGTTGAATTTGCTTATGATCCTACATGTAATTATTATGACAGAGGAAAATATGGTTGTAGAAGTTTCATGTTACTAAATTACCTCCCTTCATGTTGAGATTGCTATCATCTCTTTGTTCTTTCTTGCATATGATAGTTTTTGCTTGCCTTGCAAATTTGTTTGCTTATAATATGCCTATGCATAGGAAGTATGTTAGACTTAGATGTGTTTTGTCATGTGTTTCATGATGCTCTCTTTGCGTTTCAATTCTTGTCTTTCATGTGAGCATCATTGTCATCATCATGCCTAGCTAGGGGCGTTAAACGTTAGTGCTTATTGGGAGGCAACCCAATTTTATTTTGTGTTTTTTTTGTTTTTGATTCTGTTTAGGAATAAATAATCCATCTACCTTCTGTTTGGATGTGGTTTTATGTTTTAATTAGTGTTTGTGCCAAGTAAGACCTATAGGATAACCTACGATGACAGTTGATTTGATTCTGCTGAAAAACAGAAACTTTGCGCGCACGAATTTAGTTATGATAAATCACAGGAACGTGCTTTTGCGTTGATTCTTTTTTTGATGATCAATAGACAAATTGTCCAGGACTTCCTATTTTGGTAGAATTTTTAGAGTTCCAGAAGTTTGCGTTAGTTACAGATTACTACAGACTGTTCTGTTTTTGACAGATTCTGTTTTCGTGTGTTGTTTGCTTATTTTGATGAACCTATGGCTAGTAAATTAGTTTATAAACCATAGAGAAGTTGGAATACAGTAGGTTTAACACCAATATAAATAAAGAATGAGTTCATTACAGTACCTTGAAGTAGTCTTTTGTTTTCTTTCTCTAACGGAGCTCACGAGATTTCTGTTGAGTTTTGTGTTGTGAAGTTTTCAAGTTTTGGGTGAATTCTTTTGATGGATTATGGAACAAGGAGTGGCAAGAGACTAAGCTTGGGGATGCCCATGGCACCCTAAGATAATCAAGGACACCAAAAGTCAAAGCTTGGGGATGCCGGAAGGCATCCCTCTTTAAATCCACTTCCATCGGTAATTTACTTGGAGCTATATTTTTATTCACCAACATGATATGTGTTTTGCTTGGAGCGTCTTGTATTATTTGTCTTTGCTTGTTAGTTTACCACAATCATCCTTTCTGTACACACCTTTTGAGAGAGCCATACATGATTTGGAATTTGTTAGAATACTCTATGTGCTTCACTTATATCTTTTGAGCTTGATAGTTTTGCTCATAGTGCTTCACTTATATCTTTAGAGCGTGATAATTTTTTGTTCTATTGCTTCACTTAGATCTTTTAGAGCATGGTGGTGGATCTGTTTTAAAGAAACTTGATCTCTCATGCTTCACTTAGATTATTTTGAGAGTCTTTAATAGCATGGTAATTTGCTTAATGTTAATATACTTGGTATTCAAGATATGTGAAACTTTCTTTTGAGTGCGTTGAATACTAAGATAAGTTTGATGCTTGATAATTGTTTTGAGATATGGAGGTGATAATATCAAAGTCATGCTAGTTGGGTGATTATGAATTTGAGAAATACTTGTGTTGAAGTTAGCAAATCCCGTAGCATGCACGTATGGTTAAATTTATGTAACAAATTTAAAACATGAAGTGTACCTGGCTTGTGCATCCTTATGAGTGGCGGTCGGGACGAGCGATGGCCTTTTCCTACCAATCTATCCCCCTAGGAGCATGCACGTAGTACTTGATTTTTGATGACTTCTAAATTTTTGCAATAAGTATATGAGTTCTTTTGACTAATGTTGAGTCCATGGATTATACGCACTCTCACCTTTCCGCCTTTGCTAGTGAGGGAGTCCTGGACTAGGGGGTGTCCGGGCAGCCGGACTATCAATATCCGCCGGACTCCAAGACTACGAAAATAGAAGATTGAAGACTCCGGCTCGTGTCCGGATGGGACTTTCCTTGGCGTGGAAGGCAAGCTTGGCGATACGGATATGAAGATCTCCTACCATTGTAACCGACTCTGTGTAACCCTAGCCTCCCCGGGTGTCTATATAAACCGGAGGGCTTTAGTCCGTAGGACAACATACATTACAACAATCATACCATAGGCTAGCTTCTAGGGTTTAGCCTCCTTGATCTCGTGGTAGATCTACTCTTGTACTACCCATATCATCAATATTAATCAAGCAGGATGTAGGGTTTGACCTCCATCGAGAGGGCCCGAACCTGGGTAAAAACATCGTGTCCCTCGTCTCCTGTTACCATCCGCCTAGACGCACAGTTCGGGACCCCCTACCCGAGATCCGCCGGTTTTGACACCGGCATTGGTGCTTTCATTGAGAGTTCCTCTATGTCGTCACCGATACAGCGGATGCCTCCACCCATCTTCAAAGACGGTGTTTTCGCCGGAGGGGCCTTGGCCGCTGGCCAAACTATCCGGCTTGGCGGTTTTCTTATGACCTCCTGTCCGGCCGCCGCTTCGGCAATGACTTCTCAAGTCGTCGGAAGCAATCTTCGCGTCAGCCCTAAAGCTGCCGAACAGTTGGATCCAATAGAGCTTTCGTTTGTTAACGAGCTCTTGGATCGCATCGCCGCCCTGGGAGTCGCTACGGACTACAACCAGATTGGGCTTAAAACCGATCTGAGAGAGATTAACTCTCCCTAGGCCACCCACCACATCGCAGTGGTAGAGGAGCAATACGGCAACTCTTTGCCAGTGTTGAAAACAATTCATGTCCGGATTCCCGAACCCTCCATGCCGGATTCCCGCGGAGGGACGGACTTCGATCGAGCATTGAACTTAAAATCATGCATCGCCCGGACTCGCTGGATTGTGCCCAGAAACCAAACTTCGAGTTCGAAACCCTTGGCCTTTGAGCCTCAAGATGGGCAGGGATCCGGATTTTATTCCACCCACCCGCCCAGACATATGTGATCTATCTCTAATACGGCAAGAGCCTCATCAAAGCATTACATCACTCATGGGCGATTCCTCCTGGTTATGGATAGGATAAAGGACTGCCGAGAGGAGAACGCAATATCAATCTTTTGCAATAACTGCACAGACAAGGGAATACTAAACGCCATTGATCGTCGCAAAAATACGCGCTTCACCGATCGGCATCCATTATGCGAAAATCTTGTGCGATGGAGAGTTTCGGAAAACCAAAAATCAATTTTGGGATAATCCGCCCCAAACCCATCCACGAGAAAAGGCGCCTTACACTCGGGCCCCGGATGCAAAAACGAAAAACAAAAACCCAATAAGGAAGCGGAACGTCTTTGGAGGGATGGCTCAATGGACCTGTAAGGTTCATAGTCTGAGGAGCCGTCCCAACACATAGCCTTCGAGCATGTTGGATATTACGGCGGTGGCCAAAAGTGGCGAAGAGCTTCTAGCTCCGGAAACCACTCCAACAATACCAGCACGGTATCAACAGTCTTGAGACTTTCGCATCAAATAATATCAAACGAACAATCTGCGAACTTCGCGAAGTCTACCAAGTAGCAACAGCAAATCCATGGGCGACACAGCTATTACCTTCAATGCCAGCGATGAGCCCACATTCGAACAACGAGCCCCAACCGACTGGTACTTAGTCCCATAGTGGGCGGCTTTCGGTGACAAAAGTCCTCATGGATGGCGGCAGCGGACTAAACATCATTTATGAGGAAACTCTGCGAAAAATGGAAATCGATTGGAGCCGTATTGAGCGAAGCAGCACAACCTTTAGAGGAATAATCCCTAGCCGGAAGCGCTGCAGACTGGAAAAATCACACTCGATGTGGTGTTGGCTCTCCGGACAATTACAGATCTGAAGAAGTCACGTTCCAGGTGGCCTCGTTCAGCAGTGGGTATCACGCCATATTAGGACGAGAGGCATTCACAATTTTTCAAGCAATACCTCATTACGGGTACATGAAGCTCAAAATGCAGGCCCGGCGGAATAATCACTCGCTAGTGATCCGGACATAGCACTCGCGCCGAAAACAAGACAGCCGCACTAGCCCTCGAGGCACTCTCCGAAGCCTTAGCGGCAGAGGAACTCACCACGCTGCGCTCTACGGTGAACAGGGACGATGTGATACTCGATAAAAGATCCAAGTCCACCTCCTTCAAACCAGCGAGCGAGATAATAAAATTCCAGGTCCATCCAATGGACCCAACAAAAACGACCTCCATTGGGGCACAATTGAACCCGAAGAAGGCGCCAGATCTTGCGAATTCCGCCGGGAAAATTGGGATATCTTCGCTTTGGCATCCTTCGGACATGCCGGAATCCCTTGTAGGTTGGCGAACACAGCCTAAACATCCTAAAGGATTCAAGCCTATCAAACAGGCTCTTGACGATTTTCCGAGCCCAAAAAGACAGCAATGGGAGAAGAGCTAGCCAAACTATTGGAAGACGGATTCATTAGAGATATCAAACATCCGGACTGGCTAGCAAATTTGGTGATGGTACCAAAGAAGGATAAATCCTGGCGCCTCTGTTTCGATTTTAAAGACCTCAACAAAGCTTGCCCAAAGGATCCCTTCCCTCTCCCCCGCATCGATCAAATTATCGATGCTACAGCAAGGCACGATTCGTTGTGCTTCCTGGACGCATACTCTGGCTATCATCAAATCAAGATGGCGGAAGCAGACCAAGCCGCAACGGCATTTATCACTCCATATGGACCATTCTGCTTCAACACGATGCCCTTCGGACTCAAAAACGCCGGCACAACATATCAGCGCATGATTCAAACATGTCTGGCCACCCAGATCGGCAAAACAGTCGAGGCATACGTAGACGACGTAGTCGTCAAAACAAAACACGTCAAAACTTTAGTAGACGATTTGAGGCTCACATTCGACAACCTCAGGGCATATGACATCAAGCTGAATCCGGAAAAATGCGTTTTCGGCGTACCAGCCGGAAAGCTGCTGGGCTTCATCGTATCCGGTAGAGGAATTGAAGCAAATCCGGCTAAAATCCGAGCTCTGTCACAGTTGGATATTCCAAAAGACCTCAAACAAATACAAAAATTAACAGGATGCGTGGCAGCCCTAAGCCGCTTCATCTCCTGTTTAGGAGAAAAGGCGCTGCCCTCTATCGCCTCCTCGGTAGCACGAACACTTTGAGTGGACGGATGCCGCCACTGGCGGACTCGAAGAAATAAAGGCCATATTGGCAACAAATCCGGTCCTGGCTGCACCCACTTTGGGCGAACCAATGTTGTTATACATCGCAGCAACGCATCAAGTTGTAAGCGCGGTCCTCGTCGTCGAACGAATGACAGAAGGGCATAAATTCCCTCTTCAAAAACCAGTGTACTATGAATCCACTGTGTTAACCCCCTGCAAATGCCGTTACCGCACTATCGAAGATAGCATATCACGGTGTTCATGGCGCCCGAAACTCGGCACTACTTTCAAGAGTGTTCGATAACGGTGGCCTCTCAAGTACCACTCAATGACATTATAAATAACCGCGACATAGCGGGCAGGATTGCAAAATGGGCCATTGAGCTCTTACCATTCGACATAACTTATAAACCTCGGCGAGCTATAAAGTCACAAGTTTTGGCTGACTTCGTCGCCGAATGGATCAAGCGAACTCCCTAAAAGTACGGTAGCGTACTCAATGGATTATGCATTTCGATGGCTCCAAAATGTTGGCGGATGGGGCTGGCGTCAGATCGACGTCCCCAACCGAGATATCTCCAAGATGTACTTCAAATAATGTACACGGACTCCAACAATGCAATCGAATCTGAGGCCTGTTACATGGTCTCCGGATGGCGATCTCCATGGGCATTCAACGCCTAGAAGTGCGCGGGGATTCAAACCTTGCAATATCCCAAATAAATGGAGACTTTGACGCCAAGGATCCGAAAATGGCAGCATATCGCAACACTGTCCTAAAAATGTCAGCTCGGTTTGAAGGACTGGAATTCCATCACATAGCCTGAGATAATAACCAAGCGGCTGACGTACTGGCACGCATCGGTGCGAAACGTGATGCTGGCCCTCCTAATATCTTCCTGGAACGGCTCTTCAAGCCATCCGTATGATGGGAAGAGGAGCCCGGTAGTGACAAACCGGAGAAAACCGCACCAACTGGTGGTTCGGCAGATGACATAACACCTTCAGCCCACGTTATAATGGCAGTCATTGCCGCGTGGACAGAACCTTTCCTAGCCTACTTACTTAGGCAGGAACTTCCCGAAGACCAAAAGCGAGGCCCATTTGTATAGTCCGCGATCGAAGGCCTACAAGGTCCATGAGGAGAACTTTATAAGAAAAGTACAACCGAGTCCTTCAAAGGTGTATCTCCGAAGAGGAAGGGCGAAACCTCTGGCTGAAATTCATGCGGACTAGGCGGACACCACGCAGCAGCCCGGCGCTTGTAGGAAAGGCATTCCGTACAGATTTTATTGGCCGACGGCTCGGGCGACGCAGCAGACTTGGTCCAGCGATCGTTGGTTGTCGACTCTTTGCTAATCGAGCCATATGCCACCCACGCCCTCAAACCATACCCATTACCCGCCGTCATGTCAGGGGCTTGACATGGTTGGACCCCTTAAGGGGGAACCCACAAGCAAAGGTATCTATTGGTCATGGTGGATAAATTCACAAAATGGATAGAGGCCAAACCGTCAAAACGGCAGAGTCCGGACCAGTGATAGACTTTATATCGGGGTGGTACACCGTTCTGAGTCCCCACAGCATCATCACCGACAACGGCACGAACTTCATAGCCGACGAGGTTAAGTCATGGTGCAAAAATATGGGCATCAAGCTCGACTATGCTTCAGTTTATCACCCTCAAACCAACGGTCAAGTGGAAAGAGCAAATGGTCTAATCATGAGCGGCATTAAACCCAGATTAGTAAGGTCACTTACTAAATCCGACACACAATGGGTCGAGGAGCTCGACTCCGTACTCTGGGGGCTGCGGACAACGCCTAACCGTACGACCGGATTCACACCATTTTTTATGGTATATGGCGCAGAGGCAGTCTTGCCCTGTGACATTATTCATGACTCACCTCGAGTGCGCATGTATGAGGAAAGAGAGGCCGAGCTTGATCGGCAGGACAGTTTGGACACATTGGAGGAAGAACGTGACGTCGCGAAGGCTCGTTCCGCATCCTATCAGCAGCAGGCCCGAAGATATCAAAGCAGAGAAGTACGGGCCAAGACTTACAACGTTGGTGAACTAGTTCTACACCTGCCGGACAAGAAAAAGGACAAGCTCAAGCCCAAATGGGAGGGCCCCTTCATTATCGATCAAGTCTTGACCGGTGAGCATACCGTCTACGAAATCGTCGGATAACCGACTCGAGCGAACCCATGGAGCGCAGCCCGCCTCCGGCGATTCTATGCCTAGCGCCGGACTAAGAGTTCGTCCCCTTCCCCGCCCAAAATTTTACACTTGGCTGTCTTTTGTTTCTCTTTTTATCCTTTTTACTTAAAAGCCCTTCCGGCCTATTTTAGCATTCTTTGCATAAGCATGATGTGCCATCGCACTCATTATTCCTAGGGCTTCTTTTACGAAGCTCAATTATCTGAGTTTCATACCCAACACATGTGTCAAGCTTCGCATGTACCTTTTACTCGCCATTATATGCATCGATATGACTTAAGTTTTGGCCAAGCTGGGTTGCTGGCTCCTGTGCTTACCCCTACGTTCCTGATTGTTCGGCTAGGAGGTAAAGGGAGCACCTCTGCGATTGTTACTGTCGGGTCAGCCGGATGTGTACCTAGACTGGGTGAAGCTGAAAGCTAGCGTTCTTAAGGGAATATTCGGTCGGTGACTCAAAAGATGACTTTTTACCTATTTATCTATTTGCCCCCAGATGTTTTACTGCTTTCTTTGCAGTCCGGACATGCACTTTAGGGCATGCCTCCCAGGGAAAGGAACCCTTAATGGAACTATTCTCCCTGGAAGATGTTTCTTACTAACCATGTAATATAACATAACTAGTTGGGCACTTGTCTGATAAAGCACTAATGACCCCTACGCTTTGGTCTCCATGCATACCACGGTTGTTTCTTAACCAAAAGGTATTCGGACACACTCCGGACTCTAGGGTCCCGAGGTCGAAGCGAAAAGGTCGGCAAAGACAAGCGATCTACAATCCGGCTAGAAGGCATTTCACATGTCACTTTAAAGGATAACATACATTGTCAAATTCTTGATTGTATTCCTCCTCAATCCCGTCTAACAGGCTGTCTAGCTTACAGTCCCGTTAGGAAAATTTAGCAGCCAACTCTACTTGGCTGTACACTAAACTCACAGGATCTCCTTCCCATCGGGCCCCACCGTCCAACTCGCCATGTGGTTGGGATCCGCCTTCTTGTACAGCGTCTTCACCATGGCCCAAGCCTCCACGGCACCTTGACGGCAAGCGAAATCTTCCACAAGCGGCGCTGCCGCACTCCTGCAGCTTCTCCATAAGCTCCCGAGGCCCTCGGGTAGGGTGTGGGCTGGCCATAAAGCACGAACGACGCCGCTCATTGCCTCCCGAACTCGTTCGAGTAGCTGCAATAGTTCGGAAGTTGATCACCCATTGATATGGGCATCTCCTCTGCGCAGGCGACCCGTGAGTATACCTACAAGACATATCATGTCAAAATACTTCCTCGCCGAACTCTTCTTTTCAAAAGAGTTCGCTCAAGCACTTACTATAAATGCCGCGACGAAGCGCTGATTCTCCTTAACGGAGCGGACAGCTCGGCTGGCGCCTTTCAGCTCTTCTCCGAGCTTGGCGTTGGCATCTGGAGCTTGTTCCTTTCCTCTCTGAACCCTATTCAGCACACTCGCCGCCTTTAGCTGGCGTAGCAATCTTACTGTCCGGATCTTGTCGCGGTACCGCAATGTCATTATTAGACTTCAGCGCACGCCGCACAGCGCTTATGTTTATTAATAAAAACGTGTTACCAGGAGGGTCTTTCCGTCTCCTCTGCGGCGGCAGCAAGTCTTGACCTCAAGTTGGGCCTTGCAATCTTGCAGCTCCGGGACAGCCGGGCGTTCTTCTCGTTAAGTGCTCGAATTACCAATGATCCTTAAATCAGTTAGCATAACTACTTTAAGTCTCGGGGCTCTTGGTATATACAACCGTTAAAATTCCCTTACCCGTATGTCTTTCACATCTTTCTGTGGCTGTGGTAAAACCATTTTGGCGGCTCGGAGATCGCATCCCTGCGTTAAAGGCATCCAATGCCTCGGGAAAAGCACGCTTCACGAAATCTTGTCGTGGCGCCTATGGTTCATGGCGCTCTCCACCTCGACTTGGTGGCGGACAGTCTGTCGGTATCCTCCGTTGGAGAAGGATCCGCTCGTGTCTTGCGCTTGCCTCCCCTCCGGGCGGGGCTGGAGCCTGGCGGTGTTGGTCGGATCGGCAATTCCTGCGCCGCAGTCCGGCGAGCGCTTTTTCTCCTACAAAGATCATGAGCACTCAGACGTTTCCTCGGAACGTTGCTCTGAAAATTCAAATACGAGCTATACCTTCACGGCGACGTTTCCGCCCTCACTGCGCTCCTTTTCCGCCTGCTGGTTCGGACTGACCTCTGTTGGTCAGCCGCCGCGGGCTCGGTTTCCTGCCGTAAAGGCGCTTCCTGAAAAATACCATCGTTCGCGAAGGTCAGAAATGGGCAGGGATGAGATAATGGTGTCCGGACTTCGGTCGCGGTCACCTGGGAAGCCGGACTTAGCCCGGGGTAGTCCGCCGTAATGGCGACCAAAGCATTGTCTATGCTGAGCTGGTGATACACCCCGTCGATCAGCTCCACCTCGATGTCCGAGTCCTCTTCGGAGGCCGGATCCAGGGATCCTTCTGGATCCTCGGGTTGCGGAGCAGGACTCACCATGTCCTTCACAGTCCGGCGTAGATCCTGCGACGAAGACACAATGTAAGAAGCTTAAACTTCGAAAGCATGGGTTGAGCCCTTCAAGGTGTTCACTTACCCATCCTCTGGGGTTGATCATGGAAAACCCATTCAAAGGGTTCGTTCGAAGGAAGTCCTCCTTCTCCCCCTTGTACAGGCTGGACAGGATCTTCACCAGATCCTCGGTCGAATCCGGCCCTTTGCGGCCGTGCCGGGTAGCATCGTCTTCCCCGTTGAAATCCCACATGGGGTGGCCTCTGTATTGCAGTGTCTGTACCCCTCTCTTGATGCATGTCGCCATGACTCCGATCATGGTCAAGCCGGAATGAGCCATTAATCTTATCCGGCCCATCAAGTAATGGACGCTCTTGTCTTCCTCCAATCGGGGGCTCCGTGGGCGCCAGCTGAGGCATTTCTTCAAGGGAGCAGCACTAAACTCCGGGAGGCCGATCCGAACTGGGTCTGGCAGCGGAGCGTCTCCTATATAAAACCACTCCGAGGGCCAGTCTTCGGACGCCTTCTTGGGAGTGCCGGATAGGTATCCGGTCCCGGCGATGCGCCATATTTCGGCGCCGCCCACTTGATATATGGACCCCTCGTTGGAGCGGGGTACGAGGCAAAACAGCCTCTTCCACAATGCAAAATGGGGCTCGATGCCCAGGAATAGCTCACAAAGAGCTACGTAGCCCGCGATATGCAGGACAGAGGCGGGCGTGAGGTGGTGGAGCTGGAGTCCGTAGAACTTCAGGAGCCCGCGGAGGAACGGATGTATTGGAAATCCGAGTCCCCTTATCAGATAGGGGACAAAGCACACTCGCTCCCCCTTATTGGGGCTTGGAGTGTCCTCCGCCTGCCTCCCACCTTGATAAGTAACCAGTCCGGCCCGGACTGGGACCATGAAGGCCGGAGGAGAAATTCCCCCGTTTGGAGCTTCACTAGCTCACAGCGAAATAGAGCACCTCCTCCAATTCCCCGGCGGTGGGCTGGGAGCGCGTGAAGAAGAGCCGCGTTGACGATCCATGGTGGAATGGATTTCTAGGTCAAAGGCGCTTCGATGGAGTATTCGCGGGAGGAAGACGGTATGGTTTGGATCTGGGTTCTTGCCTCTTTTATAGGCGGACGACTCGCACAATTAGGGGGTGAAATGCAAAATACACCCTGGCTTTTCGCATTCGTGCGACGCGTGGAAGAGGGCCATTATTTTGCGTAGAAGCCGAGGAACACAGTATTCAAGATGAAGCCGGACACTGTTCGGCAGGTAAATGGAATTTGAAGGGAGAACCCGCCTTGCAACGCCGAAGACTATAAACACGCTGGACTTATCGTCATTGAAGCCTGGTTCGGGGGCTACTGAGGGAGTCCTGGACTAGGGGGTGTCCGGACAGCCGAACTATCAATATCCGCCGGACTCCAAGACTACGAAGATAGAAGATTGAAGACTCCGGCTCGTGTCGGGATGGGACTTTCCTTGGCGTGGAAGGCAAGCTTGGCGATACGGATATGAAGATCTCCTACCATTGTAACCGACTCTATGTAACCCTAGCCTCCCCCGGTGTCTATATAAACCAGAGGGCTTTAGTCCGTAGGACAACATACATTACAACAATCATACCATAGGCTAGCTTCTAGGGTTTAGCCTCCTTGATCTCGTGGTAGATCTACTCTTGTACTACCCATATCATCAATATTAATCAAGCAGGACGTAGGGTTTTACCTCCATCGAGAGGGCCCGAACCTGGGTAAAAACATCGTGTCCCTCGTCTCCTGTTACCATCCGCCTAGACGCATAGTTCGGGACCCCCTACTCGAGATCCGCCGGTTTTGACACCGACAGCTAGCCTCTTCGGTACCGTGCATTGCCCTTTCTCACCTTGAGAGTTGGCGCAAACTTCGCCGATGCATCCAAACCCCGTGATACGATATGCTCTATCACACATAAACCTCCTATTATCTTCCCCAAAACAGCCACCATACCTACCTATCATGGCATTTCCATAGCCATTCCGAGATATATTGCCATGCAACTTCCGCCATCATCACCGTGACATGCACTACTTTTGTCATATTGCCATTGCATGATCATGTAGTTGATATCATATTTTTGGCAAAGCCACCATGCATTATTTTCCATACATGTCACTCTTGATTCATTGCACCATCCCGGTACACCGCCGGAGGCATTCATATAGAGTCTTGTCTTGTTCAAAGTTTCGAGTTGTAATCCTTGTGTTGTAATCAATAGAAGTGTGATGATCATCATTATTAGAGCATTGCCCAAAAAAAGAGAAAGGCCAAAAAAAAGGAAAGGCCCAAAAAAAAGAAAGGCCAAAATAAAAAAAGAAAGGCCCAAAAAAAGGAAAAAAAGGGCAATGCTACTATCTCTTTTTCCACACTTGTGCTTCAAAGTAGCACCTTGTTCTTCATGTAGTGAGTCTCATCTATTGTGCTTCAAAGTAGCACCATGTTTTTCATATAGTGAGTCTCATAAGTAGTCTTGTTTATACTAGTGGGAATTTTTCATTATAGAACTTGGCTTGTATATTCCTACGATGGGCTTCCTCAAATGCCCTAGGTCTTCGTGAGCAAGCAAGTTGGATGCACACCCACTAGTTTTCTTTTGTTGAGCATTCATAGCTCTAGTGCATCCGTTGCATGGCAATCCTTACTCGCTCACATCGATATCTATTGATGGGCATCTCCATAGCCCATTGATACGCCTAGTTGATGTGAGACTTTCTCCTTTTTTGTCTTCTCCACACAATCCTCATCATCATATTCTATTCCACCCATAATGCTATATCCATGGCTCACGCTCATGTATTGCGTGAATGTTGAAAAAGTTTGAGATTATTTAAGTATGAACAATTGCTTGGCTTGTCATCGGGGGTATAGAAGTTCGGAACATCTTTGTGTGACAAAAATGAAGCATAGCCTAACTATATGATTTTGTAGGGATGAACTTTCTTTTGCCATGTTATTTTGAGAAGACATGATTGCTTTGATTAGTATGCTTGAAGTATTATTATTTTTGTGTCAATATGAACTTTTGTCTTGAATCTTTCGGATCTGAATATTCATACCATGATTAAGAAGATTTACATTGAAATTATGCCAAAGTATCACTCTGCATAATTTTTTTTTTATCATTTACCTACTCGAGGACGAGCAGGAATTAAGCTTGGGGATGCTTGATACGTCTCCAACGTATCTATAATTTTTGATTGCTCCATGCTACTTTATCTACTGTTTTGGACTATATTGGGCTTTATTTTCCACTTTTATATTATTTTTGGGACTAACCTATTAACCGGAGGCCCAGCCCAGAATTGTTGTTTTTTTCCTATTTCAGTATTTCAAAGAAAGGAATATCAAACGGAGTCCAAATGGAATGAAACCTTCGGGAACGTGATTTTCTCACCGAACGTGATCCAGGAGACTTGGACCCTACTCCAAGAAGCTTCCGAGGAGGTCACGAGGTGGGCGCGCCCCACAGGCGCTCACCTCGTGGGCCCCGAGCTCCACCGACGCACTCCTTCCTCCTATATATACCCACGTATCCCGAGAGACCAAACACGGAGCCAAAAACCTAATTCCACCGCCGCAACCTTTCAGATCCATGAGATCCTATCTTGGGGCCTGCTCGGAGCTCACGGGGGGCATCCACCATGGAGGGCTTCTACATCATCACCATAGCCCTCCGATGAAGTGTGAGTAGTTTACTTTAGACCTTCGGGTCCATAGCTAGTAGCTAGATGGCTTCTTCTCTCTTTTTTGATCTCAATACAATGTTCTCCCCCTCTCTCGTGGAGATCTATTTGATGTAATCTTCTTTTTGCGGTGTGTTTGTTGAGACGGATGAATTGTGGGTTTATGATCCAACTTATCTATGGAAAATATTTGATTCTTCTCTGAATTCTTTTATGTATGATTGAGTTATCTTTGCAAGTCTCTTCGAATTATCCGTTTGGTTTGGCCAACTAGATTGATAGTTCTTGCAATGGGAGAAGTGGATGGCTTTGGGTTCAATCTTGCGGTGTCCTTACTCAGTGACAGAAAGAGTTGCAAGGCACGTATTGTATTGTTGCCATTGAGGATAACAAGATGGGGTATTTATCATATTGCATGAATTTATTCCTCTACATCATGTCATCTTGCTTAAGGCGTTACGCTGTTTTTAACTTAATACTCTAGATGCATGCGGTATAGCGGTCGATGAGTGGAGTAATAGTAGTAGATGCACAATTGTTTCGATCTACTTGTCACGGACGTGATGCCTATATACATGATCATTGCCTAGATATACTCATAACTATGCTCAATTCTGTCAATTGCTCAACAGTAATTTGTTCACCCACCGTAGAATACTTATGCTCTTGAGAGAAGCCACTAGTGAAACCTATGGCCCCCGGGTCTATTCTCATCATATCAATCTATATCACTTTATTTACTTGCTTTGTTTTTACTTTTCCTTTACTTTTTACTTTGCATCTATCTATCAAAAATACCAAAAATATTATCTCTAGCAGATCTCACTCTCGTAAGTAACCGTGAAGGGATTGACAACCCCTAAGCGTTGGTTGCGAGTTGCTATCGTGTTGTGCAGGTACGAGGGACTTGCGCGTGACCTCCTACTGGATTGATACCTTGGTTCTCAAAAACTGAGGGAAATACTTACGCTACTGTGTTGCATCATCCTCTCCTCTTCGGGGAAAACCAACGCAAGATCGAGACGTAGCATAGTCGCACCTGGCCCGGGGACTTCCGAACCCGGACCGGGGACTACCGCAGTCGGCCCGGGGACTGCATCTACACGACAGGTGGTGGCCGACTCCAACTCTTCAACACCCAATCCACCCGCCCGGGTCGCAGTAGCCGTATTGGCAATAGAAGAAGTCACAGCTCCGTCATGGGCCCAGCCCATCCTCAACTTCCTGGTAAATAGAGAGCTACCGACTGACGAGATCTCGGCAAGACAAGTCCAACATCGAGCCGGAGCATACACAATAATGAACCGAGAGCTCGTTAGGCGCAGCGTCACTGGAGTCTTGCAGCGCTGCGTCGAGCCAGAGAAGGGCATAACAATCTCAAGGACATCCACCAAGGCGAATGCGGCCACCACGTGGCCTCAAGATCACACGTCACTAAAGCTTTCCGCCATGGATTCTTCTGGCCGACTGCTTTGGAAGACGCCAAGGAGTTAGTCAAACACTGGAAAGCATGCCAAGTCTTCAGCTCCAAGCAACACCTGCCGGCTTATGCACTCAAGACCATCCCCCTCACTTGGCCTTTTGTCGTCTGGGGACTGGACATGGTGGGCCCATTCAAGATGGCACGCGGTGGCATGACACATCTTCTTGTCGCCGTGGATAAATTTACCAAGTGGATTGAAGCAAAGCCGGTCAAGAAATTGAATGGGCCGACTGCCATGACATTCATCGCAGATATTACAACCCGGTATGGCGTACCACACAGCATCATCACCGACAACGGCACGAATTTTGCCAAGGGAGCACTGGCACGTTTCTGGGTGACACAGGGCATTAGACTGGACTTAGCGTTCGTTGCCCACCCGTAGTCAAACGGCCAAGTCGAGCAAGCAAACGACCTCATCCTCTCCGGCATCAAGCCCCAATTGGTCGTGCCACTAGAGCGTTCGGCCGGCTGTTGGATCGACGAGCTGCCGGCGTCCTTTGGAGTTTGCACACTACCCCAAACAAGTCAACCGGCTTCACCCCTTTCTTCCTTGTATATGGTGCCGAGGCTGTCATCCCAACTGACATTGAGTTCGACTCACCTCGGGTCACCATGTACATGAAGGCGGAGGCCAAGGAAGCACGAGAAGACAACGTCGACCTGCTAGAAGAGGGCCGGCTATTAGACCTCAGCCGGTCCGCCATCTACCAGCAGGGTTTACGCCGTTACCACAGCCGGAAGGTCAAGCCAAGATCCTTCCAAGAGGGTGTTCTTGTGCTCCGGCTGATCAGCGAACAGCCTGCCAGCACAAGCTCTCGGCCCCTTGGGAAGGCCCCTTCGTTATCAGCAGGGCCTTAGGCAACGACTCCTACTACCTGATCGACACACAGAAGCCAAAGGCACGCAAGAGAGATGATTCCGGCAAGGAGTCGGAACGACCATGGAATGCCAATCTCCTCCGAAGATTTTACAGTTAAAATGCAGTATGTACCATGCTACCTTTTGTATTAAGTACGAGACAGTGGGCCTCCGAGGAGCACTCGGGGACTACCCTCATTTATCTATGTATGACGAGTATCATGCCTATGATTATGTTACTACATTTGTTTTCTCGTCCGACACCGGGTTCGATCAGTCGGCCCGGGGACTTGCCGCCTTGAGTTATATTTAAGTTCTACCTGCAGTCAGACAAGTCGTGTGCCGGCACCCAAGCCCTCTCTTGTTAAAAGTTGCAGCTCGAAGAATCGACTGCCCGGCTGGCAAGAGCCAAAGGCAGGAAAGGATGCCCACATGAAAAACGGCTAAGGACTAATGAACTTATATAACACAAGCCGGCCTCCCACCCCGCCAACCGGCTGTCAGAGTAGCCGGCTGGCCGGCTTCCCATTCACCTTGCTACAATCTAAGAATGCTCGAGTACTTGTCCTCCCAAACGGCCAAGCCCTTCCCAGCCACAGACTGCAGAGCAGCTGTCCGGCTCGGAAGGCGGCGACTAAGGGAGGGTGGCAAAGGAAACAGCGAAAAGGATGAAAAGCAAGTATGAACGGAAGCCAAGCACATGCATGATTATATTTACACAAAAGGCCTTCGAAAGGCCAGCATTGAACATAGTTTGAATACACCCCCAGTGGGTGGAACTGCGCAAATTTAATAAAAGTTGTTCAAAGAGTAACGAGCAGCAAAGCAAAGATGGCGGATTAGGCCAAGGGAGCAACAGGCGAGCCGGGCAGGTTGGTGGAGACAGTAGTATCGGCTGGAGGAGTGGCCGGCTGGCGAGTCTCGGCATGATCGTCACCTATTGCAGGCGGCGTGCTCGCACGCGCCTCGTTGGTGGAGGCACGATCAGGTTGAGGCTGGCAGGTCGCTCCACCGTCTGGCTCGATGTCATCACCATCCTCCCCCTCTTCCTCTTCGCCCTCGTCGCTGGAATCAATCTCCTCCGCCGAGTCTTCACCTTCTGCCGGGTTCAGCCCGAACCACTCCTCCGGCTGAGCGACACCGTCATCATTTACCTCAGGGGCAAAGGCACTAGTGTCGGTGTAGTCGGCGATCGCCGAGGGGGACTGGATGATAGCCGGCCGCAACACCTCCAGCTCCTCGTTAACCTCCTACCGCCAGGTGCTTAGCTGGGCCAAATTTAGCCCAGGATACCAAGCCCGGATGAACTCTAGCACCCGCCGGGCGCCGAACCGAGCTGCAGAAGCCTTCCAGGCCTCGAAGCGGCCGACTGCTACCTCTAGCCAGTCGGCAGTCCGACTGGGGGTGCGGGGAACCACCTTGCCGGGCCAGAGGGCGGCCAACACCTGCACCCCGGCACGCTGAAGACGGCGGAGCATGCATAAGCTGGCTGGAGGCGGGCTTGAATCGCCAGAAGCTGCTCCTCAAGCGACCGACCAGCATCCGGTGCGATCTCAACCCCATCCTGCCGTCGTGCATCACGGTGAGCCTCGATGGCTTGGTTGGCGGCAATGGAGTAACCAGGTAAGTAATCTGTACAAAGAAGAAAGAAGTAGAACAAAGTCAGAAGACAGACCAGATGACAGGGGGCGAGCAAAGGGACGAAGAAGAAGGCAGCCCACCGTCAATCAAATCTTCAATCCGGCCATAGCCTTCACTCAACGCTTGCCTCGCCTCAACCCAACTCGCGACCTCGGTCTCATATTCGGCTTTGAGGGCGGCCTCGCTGTCCTGCGCCGTCTTCAGGGCCGCCTTATGGCTCTCCTCCTGGTCGGCCAGTTTTTTGGCCAGGCGATCACGTTCCTGAGCCAAGGCATTGCACTCTGCTTCCTTGGCGCGAAGGGAGGTCTGGGCCCCACCTAGCTGCTCCCTCAAGTCGGCGTTCGCCCCTGCAGATATGAAGAAGAATAAAAAAGCAATAAGGAAGAAGTCGTCAGGAAAGATCTGACCCGACTGCTCAACAGTCGGCCCGAATCTCGGGGACTACACCCAGTGGGTGCGCTGACGCGCCCCCACATGAGATAAAAAAATGAAGCACTTACTCTGGCTCTCAGTGAGATCAGCGGTCTTCTGATTCATCTCCCGAGCCTGGGAGTTGAAAGTAGCCGCGCGGAGGTTATGATAGTCCTGGAAATAGGACGAAGGTGCGAATAAGAACAAGACATCAATCAAAGTCTACTAAGAAGTTCCAAGCCGCCTGCTCAGCAGCCGACTCGGAACTCGGGGACTACACCCAGTGGGTGCGCTGACGTGCCCCCACGGAAGAAATCAAGAGCAATCGATGAAAAGCGGGAAGACTCACCCGAATGGCCGACCGCATTGTAAGAAACTCTAGAGTGTACTGCTTCAGTGCGGCGGCCTGGGACTGAAGCCAGTTCCGGACGTCCTGCACCACCGCGTTCAGCACGGCCGTCCCACCGCCCGGCGTCCACCCCGGCGAGCTGGCGCTAGCCGTCTCCAGATCCTGGGCCGACGAATTGGAGCCCGTGGCTCTCTGCGGGTCCGGCGCTGAAGTCACCTTCCCTGCGCGCCGACGAGACGGCGACAGGACCACAAGGTCCGTGATACGTCTCCAACGTATCTATAATTTTTTATTGCTCCATGCTACTTTATCTACTGTTTTGGACTATATTGGGCTTTATTTTTCACTTTTATATTATTTTTGGGACTAACCTATTAACCGGAGGCCCAGCCCAGAATTGCTGTTTTTTGTCTATTTCAGTATTTCGAAGAAACGGAATATCAAACGGAGTCCAAACGGAATGAAACCTTCGGGAACGTGATTTTCTCACCGAACGTGATCTAGGAGACTTGGACCCTACTCCAAGAAGCTTCCGAGGAGGTCACGAGGTGGGGCGCGCCTGGCGCGCCCTACCTCGTGGGCCCCTTGAGCTCCACCGACGTACTCCTTCCTCCTATATATACCTACGTATCCCCAATAGACCAGACACGGAGCCAAAAACCTAATTCCACCGCCGCAACCTTCTGTATCCACGAGATCCCATCTTAGGGCCTGTTCCGAAGCTCCGCCGGAGGGGGCATCCACCACGAAGGGCTTCTACATCATCACCATAGCCCCTTCGATGAAGTGTGAGTAGTTACTTCAGACCTTCGGGTCCATAGCTAGTAGCTAGATGGCTTCTTCTCTCTTTTTGGATCTCAATACAATGTTCTCCCCCTCTCTCGTGGAGATCTATTCGATGTAATCTTCTTTTTGCGCTGTGTTTGTTGAGACCGATGAATTGTGGGTTTATGATCCAACTTATCTATGGAAAATATTTGATTCTTCTCTAAATTCTTTTATGTATGATTGAGTTATCTTTGCAAGTCTCTTCGAATTATCCGTTTGGTTTGGCCAACTAGATTGGTAGTTCTTGCAATGGGAGAAGTGCATGGCTTTGGGTTCAATCTTGCGGTGTCCTTACTCGAGGATGTAAAGAGTTGCAAGGCACGTATTGTATTGTTGCCATCGAGGATAACAAGATGGTTTTTTATCAAATTGCATGAATTTATCCCTCTACATCATGTCATCTTGCTTAAGGCGTTACTCTGTTTTTAACTTAATACTCTAGATGCATGCTAGATAGCGGTCGATGAGTGGAGTAATAGTAGTAGATGCAGAATCGTTTCGTTCTACTTGTCACGGACGTGATGCCTATATACATGATTATTGCCTACATATACTCATAACTATGCTCAATTCTATCAATTGCTCAACAATAATTTGTTCACCCACCGCAGAATACTTATGCTCTTGAGAGAAGCCACTAGTGAAACCTATGGCCCCCGGGTCTATTCTCATCATATCAATATATATCACTTTGTTTACTTGCTTTGTTTTTACTTTGCCTTTACTTTTTACTTTGCATATATCTATCAAAAATACCAAAAATATTATCTCTATCAGATCTCACTCTCGTAAGTGACCGTGAAGCGATGGACAACCCCTAAGCGTTGGTTGCGAGTTGCTATCGTGTTGTGCAGGTACAAGGGACTTGCGCGTGACCTCCTACTGGATTGATACCTTGGTTCTCAAAAACTGAGGGAAATACTTACGCTACTGTGCTGCATCATCCTCTCCTCTTCGGGGAAAACCAACGCAAGCTCGAGACGTAGCAAGAAGAATTTCTGGCGCCATTGCCGGGGAGGCTTACGCAAAAGTCAACATAACAAGTACCCATCACAATCCCTATCTCTCGCATTACATTATTTGCCATTTGCCTCTCGTTTTCCTCTCCCCCACTTCACCCTTGCCGTTTTATTCGCCCTCTCTTTCCCGTTTGCCTTTTTCCCATTTGCCTTTTGTTTGCTCGTGTGGTAGTTTGCTTGCATATCGTCATGACTAGTCTTATATCTTCTCCGTTATCTCCCGAGAATGAAGTGCTAAATTTTAAACAAAGGGAGGGAGAAAATCTAAAAGATGCTTGGTATAGAATTTGCAATGCTCAAAATAGATCTACCAGGAAGCAATCTACTTCAGTTCTTCTTTGTAATTTTTATGTAGGCGCTAATCCTTGGTATAGATATATCCTTGATACCATTATCGGAGGGAATTTCTTGGGTAGCCATACTGTTGATTCTTATAATGCTTTAATAGATTTATTTGGCTCACCTCCTCTTTTGGTTAATGGAACTATGTTAACTTTGGAACATGTTATGCAAAGGCTTGAAGTTATTGAAAACAAAGTTGCTACCATTGAATCCATTGAAAATGTAGATAAAAAGATTCATAATCAAATTACTCAATATGGATCTAAGGTAGGAATGACTTTGAAAAATATTAAGGAGAAGGAACCCATGGTTAATGAAAAAATAAATCTAGATTCTACTCGTATTGATAAACTTGAGGGCATCATTACCAATTTGGGAACCGCTCTTTCCTCCGTAAAGAATACCCCTAGTCCTCCTACTAAAATTGCCAAGCTTATGTATGTTCCTAAAAATAAGGGTGAATCATCTAGTAAGGAAAATGCGGATCTTAAATCTATAAGTATCCATCCCGATCTTTTTACTTTCATTAAGGAACCATTTGCTACGAATGAACTTTTCGATCTTATGCCTAAAGGTTTGATAATTTCTAGAAAGAAAGAAAATTCTAAGGGAGGTAGATGCCTCATTGAAGAATTGCCTACCAAAGATGGCAATACCTAGGTCTATCCTTGCTTTTATGCCTAGCTAGCGGCGTTAAACGATAGCGCTTGTTGGGAGGGAACCCAATTTTATTTTGTGTTTTTTGTTTTTGGTTCTGTTTAGGAATAAATAATCCATCTACCTTCTGTTTGGATGTGGTTTTTATGTTTTAATTAGTGTTTGTGCCAAGTAAGACCTATACGATAACCTACGATGATAGTTGATTTGATTCTGCTGAAAAACAGAACCTTTGCACGCACGAATTTAGTTATGATAAATTACAGGAACGTGATTTTGCATTGATTCTTTCTGATTCTGATCAATAAACAAATTTTCCAGGACTTCCTATTTTGGTAGAATTTTTAGAGTTCCACAGGTTTGCGTTAGTTACAGATTACTACAGACTGTTCTGTTTTCGACAGATTCTGTTTTCGTGTGTTGTTTGCTTATTTTGATGAACCTATGGCTAGTAAATTAGTTTATAAACCATAGAGAAGTTGGAATACAGTAGGTTTAACACCAATATAAATAAAGAATGAGTCCATTACAGTACCTTGAAGTAGTCTTTTGTTTTCTTTCTCTAACGGAGCTCACGAGATTTCTGTTGAGTTTTGTGTTGTGAAGTTTTCAAGTTTTGGGTGAATTCTTTTGATGGATTATGGAACAAGGAGTGGCAAGAGACTAATCTTGGGGATGCCCATGGCACCCCCAAGATAATCAAGGACACCAAAAGTCAAAGCTTGGGGATGCCGGAAGGCATCCCTCTTTAAATCCACTTCCATCGGTAATTTACTTGGAGCTATATTTTTATTCACCAACATGATATGTGTTTTGCTTGGAGCGTCTTGTATTATTTGTCTTTGCTTGTTAGTTTACCACAATCAACCTTGCTGTACACACCTTTTGAGAGAGCCATACATGATTTGGAATTTGGTAGAATACTCTATGTGCTTCACTTATATCTTTTGAGCTTGATAGTTTTGCTCATAGTGCTTCACTTATATCTTTAGAGCGTGATAATTTTTTGTTCTAGTGCTTCACTTAGATCTTTTAGAGCATGGTGGTGGATCTGTTTTAAAGAAACTTGATCTCTCATGCTTCACTTAGATTATTTTGAGAGTCTTTAATAGCATGGTAATTTGCTTAATGTTAATATACTTGGTATTCAAGATATGTGAAACTTTCTTTTGAGTGCGTTGAATACTAAGATAAGTTTGATGCTTGATAATTGTTTTGAGATATGGAGGTGATAATATCAAAGTCGTGCTAGTTGGGTGATTATGAATTTGAGAAATACTTGTGTTGAAGTTAGCAAATCCCGTAGCATGCACGTATGGTTAAATTAATGTAACAAATTTAAAACATGAAGTGTACCTGGCTTGTGCATCCTTATGAGTGGCGGTCGGGGACGAGCGATGGTCTTTTCCTACCAATCTATCCCCCTAGGAGCATGTGCGTAGTACTTGATTTTTGATGACTTCTAAATTTTTGCAATAAGTATATGAGTTCTTTTGACTAATGTTGAGTCCATGGATTATACGCACTCTCACCTTTCCGCCTTTGCTAGCCTCTTCGGTACCGTGCATTGCCCTTTCTCACCTTGAGAGTTGGCGCAAACTTCGCCGGTGCATCCAAACCCCGTGATACGATATGCTCTATCACACATAAACCTCCTATTATCTTCCTCAAAACAGCCACCATACAGCATTTCCATAGCCATTCCGAGATATATTGCCATGCAACTTCCGCCCTCATCACCGTGACATGCACTACTTTTGTCATATTGCCATTGCATGATCATGTAGTTGACATCATATTTTTGGCAAAGCCACCATGCATTATTTTCCATACATGTCACTCTTGATTCATTGCACCATCCCGGTACACCGCCGGAGGCATTCATATAGAGTCTTATCTTGTTCTAAGTTTTGAGTTGTAATCCTTGTGTTGTAATCAATAGAAGTGTGATGATCATCATTATTAGAGCATTGCCCAAAAAAAGAGAAAGGCCATAAAAAGGAAAGGCCAAAAAAAAGAAAGGCCAAAATAAAAAAAGAAAGGCCCAAAAAAAGGAAAAAAAGGGCAATGCTACTATCTCTTTTTCCACACTTGTGCTTCAAAGTAGCACCTTGTTCTTCATGTAGTGAGTCTCATATATTGTGCTTCAAAGTAGCACCATGTTTTTCATATAGTGAGTCCCATAAGTTGTCTTGTTTATACTAGTGGGAATTTTTCATTGGCTTGTATATTCCTACGATGGGCTTCCTCAAATGCCCTAGGTCTTCGTGAGCAAGCAAGTTGGATGCACACCCACTAGTTTTCTTTTGTCGAGCATTCATAGCTCTAGTGCATCCGTTGCATGGCAATCCCTACTCGCTCACATCGATATCTATTGATGGGCATCTCCTTAGCCCATTGATACGCCTAGTTGATGTGAGACTTTCTCCTTTTTTGTCTTCTCCACACAATCCCCATCATCATATTCTATTCCACCCGTAGTGCTATATCCATGGCTCACGCTCATGTATTGCGTGAAGGTTGAAAAAGTTTGAGATTATTTAAGTATGAAACAATTGCTTGGCTTGTCATCGGGGGTATAGAAGTTGGGAACATCTTTATGTGACGAAAATGAAGCATAGCCTAACTATATGATTTTGTAGGGATGAACTTTCTTTTGCCATGTTATTTTGAGAAGACATGATTGCTTTGATTAGTATGCTTGAAGTATTATTATTTTTGTGTCAATATGAACTTTTGTCTTGAATCTTTCGGATCTGAATATTCATACCCTGATTAAAAAGATTTACATTGAAATTAAGCCAAAGTATCACTCTGTCACACCCTGATTTTCATGGCACAACACTTAAGCTGTTAAATAATGTCAAAATGTGGTTTGACAAAAACTTTTGAGTGTTTTGTCTTCGCTTTGATGGAATGTTTGTTTGCTGTTTGCAAGTGCTCTAAAAATCAAATAAATTCTCCAACTCTGATACTCCTTCTCCTTTATCCAAAAACCTTTCCCAATGATCATGCCATGTGTATAGGACATAAAAATAATTTCTTGCAAAAATAATTTGGTCAAATAGCATTTTCAAAAATTAGTTTTTCAAAAACCCCTGAATTGAGATTTGCACTGCAAGTACTTAATTATGGTCAGTAAAAATCTTTCTAAAAATATATTTGACTCCTATTAGATATAGGATACCCAGAAACCACAAAAGTATAATTTTGAAAGTTATTTTCCTATTTTATTTAAAAGCTTTTTCTTAAGGCCAGAAATGGTCTTTAATAGGGAAAAATTATTTTTATTGCTTCAAAAATATTTGACAAAATTTAGGGAAACTCATAGGACATATATTGTCCATATATAAGAGTTTCAACACATGGTCATGTTCAAAATATTGGTCAAATCCCTCAAAACCCCTTTCTGGATATTTCAAGCTTTTGAAATATTTACAAAGGAAATGTCTTCCAAAAATTCCAAGAAAATTCTATCATGTCACATATGACATATTTGGTGATCTTGCCAAGTCTCAGGTCTTGGAGAACAAGATAACATCATCAAATACCCTCAAAACCATTCCTGTCCATTTTGAAGTTTGAGCAACTTTACATTGCCAAACATGTCCAAATGTTCTCAAACCTTGTGAACATGCTCCAATGGTCTAATTATTCATCTAGACCAAGTGTCACAAGTTGGAGAACAAGTTACTTTGATCAAAGTGCCCCAAAACCCTCTCTAACCAGAATCATATTTCAACAACTCTACATTGGCACCTTTCTCCTTTTGATCTCAACTTCTGTGGGCATGTTCATAACCTCAAATGATGACACTACACCAAGTGGTGCATCAAGGAGAATAGATTTGCATGGCTAAATCTTGGAAAGCCCATTTCTGTTGATTTCTAGGGTTTACCAAAGTTGCATTGTCAACTTGCTCCAAATGAACTCCAAATTGGTGGAAGGCCCTAGTAATGTGTGTCATTTCACCCTGTGGAGCCTCATGACAAATGGAAGTCATCTTATTGCCTAAACCAACATCAAACACCTTCTGACAGAAGCATAAAATACTTGTTTTAGCCATTTCCACACATCTCCATGAGCTGAGCTTTTTCGCACAGCCTCATATGGTCCTCCTCTACCACCTGCATCTTTCCCTGCCCAAGGAGCCATGATTAAGGGGGTTAGAACCCCATTTTTCTTCTCTGGGCAACAGCATTCTCTCTCTCTCAGCTTCTCCCTCCCTCCTTGGCATTCCAGAGCATCCAAGGCTCTCCCCAGGCTTTAGCCCATCACCCAGCACACTCCAGACGCAAGTGGACACGACAGAGCGCAAGAAAGCGCTCATGCCGCCAAAGCCTGCCTGAGCGCTTCTGAGAGCGGCCGAGCCCTGCCGCCGGACTCCCGTCCACCTCGGGCCTCCCCCGCGCGCCTGCCGATGCGCCTCGGCGTCCGCAACACGCCACGTGATCGGCCCCTTCTCTCTCCCCTCGCGCCTCCAGCATGAAGCGTACAAAGGCCGCCCGAGCGCGCCAATGGAGCGCCTCACACGCGCGGCACCATGGACCTTCCCCCGCTTCTTCTCTCCCCTCCTCTCGCCCTAGACCAACCCCACGAGCACCCCAGACACGCCCACACGCGCCCCCGTGGCCTCCAAAAACGGCTAGGAGCTCGCCAAGCGCCCTGTCCACGGTGCACCTCGCCCCCTCCTACTTAAGGCAGTCCCTGGCCTCCCTCTCTGCTCCATTTGCTTCCCCTCTCTCCCGTGCACCCCATGGACCAACTCACGTCTCTTCCCGTGCCCTCCATCCACCGCAATGGCCGGAGCTTTGCCGTCGGTCTCCGCGTAAATCCGCACCCATCTCCCCTCCTCCTTCCCTCTGGACCGCACTAGATCGCCCCACCGTCACCTCGAGACCCTCCCATGCTTCTCCGCCTCCTCCCCGTGGCTGTTCCGTCGAGCTGCATCACCACCGTCAGCCTCGTCCGCTTGTGATCGACGCTTTGCTCCACCGGTGCCTGGCGACCGCGTGCCACCAGTTGGACGCGGGTGGGTCCCCGAGCACGCCGGTGGGCGAGCGTCGCCGAGACGCTCAGAAGCGCCGGCAAGCCGCCGTCGACGCCGCCCGCCTCGCTTCTGTTCGGCGGGAGGTTGGGGACGAACCCGACAAGCGGGCCCGCTCGTCGGCGACCGGTGGGCGGGCCCGCCGTTCAAGTGGAGACGGCTTCGCCGTTACCGCCTCGCTGCGGCGTATTTCAGGAGGCCGCCGACGTGGCCCTGCAAGACGTCTTGGCCGAGCAGCTGGGCCGCCCGATGGCGCTCTTTGCTAAACCTCGCCCGGTCGGCATGCCGCCGCCAGATCCAGCCCATTTGGGTAAAACCCTTTTTCCCTTTTTCTTTTTCTCAGACAGTTTCTAAAATCCATAGATTATTTATTCTAAGTCCAAATTTGATGATTCTAATTTCTATAAGTTCATAAATTCTGATCTATCACATGGTGCAATTTGCACATTTTTCCATAAAGATTTTCTTCACAAACAATTATCAAATCCCATATTTCCATTTCTGTCATAAACTTTAGAAAATCACAGAAGGCTCAAACTTGCTCCAAATGCCATGATTCCAATTCCTAGATGAATCTAAGCTCATAACCTAGTTTATGAACATTTTTCTTGATAGTTTCTGTACCACATAAATTATTGAGCCATTTCTTCATATTTATCAACTTTGCAAATTCATTTGAACTCCAAATCCAGTGAAACCAATTCCTAGATGCTTCTAAAATCATCCTTTGTTAAATGGGTGCCTTTGCTCATTTTTCAAAATAATTCTTCTGTACACTTCTTGCAGTTCCATAAACCCCTTGATTCCATCCTGTCGAAATGTTTAGAAATATCCATAGATCCACTTCCATTGAAACCACTTTGGTCAACCCTCATATGACCAGAGGTATCCCAGAAAAGTCCAACTCATATTTCTAGAGCACTTTTATTTCCTGCCTTGTTGTTTTGCTTATTGTGGTTGCTTTCGACGATAGTTGACGAAGTAGACGGAATGCTTGGAGTTGGACCAGAGATATTTGAAGACCTCGAAGACTTTGTTAAAAACAGGCAAGCAGCCCTTTGACCATGTCTATGAAACCCTTTTTATGCATGTCATAAAGCTCATTATTATTGTTGCATCGGAATCATAATGAGGTGGTAACCACTTGATGGTTTGCCACCGTACTTTCTCGTTGATACTTGCATTGTGCATGACCCTACCTTCTTATGAGGGTTATGCCGGTGGGAGTAGATAGGATGCTAAGGTAGTGCTACGCAAAAAGGGACGGGTATATGCATGGTGAAGGAGGCAAAGTATTTTCAAAGGACTTTTTCGAAAACTCCGTCGGGTGCCACTTATGCCCGAGGGAGATGATGAAATGGGTAACCACTTGATGACGAGGTGGTGTACCGAGGCAGGTGTGTGTTGTTTTCGAAAACGGATTAGATTTAAGATTTGTCGACTGACCCAACCTTACATGCGCAACCACTCTACCCTTATATGGGAAAGGGCATTGTTGAGTACCTAGACCGATACTAGCTTGGAGCCCACATTACTAGTGACGGGGGAGAGTTGGTGCTCTCTTTCGGGACGGGGTCGTGCCAGGTAGGGCGGCCATGACCATTTTTATGGGGCACCGGACACACCGTTGGTACCCCATGCCAGTGGTATGTGATAAGTATGGGAGCGAGGCTCCAAGAAAGTGTTATGTGAAAAGTTGGGCACGGGGGTTACTGCTAATCGAGTGGACTCCATGTTAGTGTCGTCTAGGGAAAGGTAGTGATCGGGTGCTTACCCCGGGTACTTGAGGTACCGCGGGTCGTGGATGACACGGAAGTTCCCCGGATCTAGTGGGTAAAGTGTGCAACCTCTGCAGAGTGTAAAACTATTCGAATAGCCGTGTCCACGGTCAAGGACAGTTGGGCGGTGCTGCTTAAACTACGTCCAGAGTTTTCAACCGTGTGTGTGTGTGTGTTGATGAAACTACTTGGGTCAAGTCAAAGGACTTGACATGTTTGAGATGGGTTGGTGCCCACTCTATTTATGTTGGGTTGGTGCCCACTCTATTTATGTTGATATCTGTAACCTGTCCTCATGGTTACTTGAACTCTCTTGATGCATGCCTTACAAAGTTGTTGAACATGTCATTGCACTCAAAACTAGCTTTCTGCAAAAAATTTACCTATATCAAGCATTGTTGTATCTTGAACCAAAACATGGGTTGCTTGTAGTACATTCAAACGCACTCATCGGCTTGTCCTCGCTATTTACTTGGCCAGGCTTGAAAGAACAGGATATGATGAAGAATACTTCGGCGACGAGCATGCGAGCTAGGACGCTTCCCAGTCAGAATGCCTGTAGGGTTAAGGCAGATGGCAGGGGTCCAAGTTATCGACGAAGATTTTCGCTGTGATGATATACTCAAGACTCGACCATAATGGTCCTACTTGTGTAAAACAGTATGTATGGATGTAAGACTCTTGTTATTCAGCTTCTGTGTGTTCAGTGAGCATTGATCTCTGGGATCACTGTACACGTGCATTCGGTGATCACGACTTATGAGTCGGGGTCCCCACAGAGCTGGTATCAGAGCCATCCTGACTATAGGAAGCCTTAGTTAGCATGGTCGTTAGTTAGGGTAAAAATATTTCCAAAACTACTACTAGTTTTCAAAACAATCTATACTTCTCTTCTCTTCTCAGTTTTTCAAAAACTAAGGTATACTTTCCTTATTGATCTCTTCCCCTTCAAAACCTTTGGTCGCTAGAACCCTTATGCCCCTGACCACTGGATTCCTTGTAATCCTCGTGGATAATCTAGAAGGAAGATGCCTTGCCAGACATTCACCCACATCTCCTGAACACAAGATTGGCGACATCACAACGAGATGATATCAACAGAAGATACATCCTCGAGGAATTAGGACCTGAAGACCTAGGAGTTGGTGACACCCTTGACACTGCCCCAAGATGATGCAACCTTAGCCTATGATGATCAGGGCCTAGAATATGCAAGATCATGGTATACGTCGCAAATAGAGTAGTCCTGTCCCTACCGTTGTTGTATCGACAACCACCGGTGGATGAGAACCTCGCCATTTGGTCCGCCTCACCATAGTGAGCAGGAAAACGGTTCTCCTCATCCCCCGCTCTTGGTGTCGAAGATTTCATCAATGTAACCGACATGGTGGACCTCTATTACGCCTTGATAATGTCATTGCATGAAGGATTACCTACCTGCTACCATCGACGGCTTGGAAGACAAAAGGGATCGTCATGATCGAGAAAACAACAGAAGACCGAGTCAATGCCTGCTATGAGAAGCCACCTTCACCCCATCACTTCAACAGGCAAGAAGTTGTTGAAGACTCTTCAAGCTCAACCGGGATCGTTTCATCAAACAACTACAAGAGACGTAGCAACACCTGAGGAAAACTCAGAAGACTGCATGAGGCACAAGGCACGACTACCGAGTCCGAGAACCCCTAGGGTAGGATGAGTCGTGTACCCCTATCTTGCAATCAAGTCCGTATGATAGTTCGAATAGAACGATGATTGTGTGTTGCTTGTTTTTATTTGTTTGTGTTTTGATATAGGTCGCACTTTTGCCCTAGGCGACAAGTATGCGACTATATCACCTTCCTTACCTTGCTTTTTCTGTTTGGCCCTTTTTGCACTGCTTGTTTGCACTTGCACTATAGAACCCCTTTAGGCATTCCCTCCTCTATGTTACTCTTCCTCTCATCTCTCTCCTCAATCAAGACAAGCAAGACAATATGCACCAAGGATTCCACCTCGGCGACCAACAAGCACTGAAGACTTTTGCTACAACCTCCTCGACCAAGTGCAACCCCTTAGAGTTATGGTTTCCCCTCAAGTTTAGAGACCCATTCCTAGACCCTTCGAGGCTTCACGAGATACCCCAGCTCGAAACCTTAACCATGAGCTTAACCTACGGAATTGCAAGAGAACCTGTTAAGCCTCCGCAACCTTGCTTATCACTGGGTTCATTATGGAACTAGTGGACATAGTGAATGAACACATTATCATCCTAATATAGCACCAGAACTGACGATGCCATAGGAAGACCAATTTAAGGATATAGGAACAGAGGACAAATGACTTGATGAGTTTATATGAATGACTTCAGGAATTATATGAGACTATTTGGTGGATTATGAGGCTTTGATGTTGGTAGATGAACTTGGTGGGATCATGAGCATAGATTAGCATAGCTTTCATTACCCCTGAGTAAATTGGATTTAGTAGGATAATTGTGTTCGCAAGCTGGAATTCTTGGAAGTATAAGGATTGAACTTGGCCATGGGATATTGTTAGGAGATAGTTGATATTACGTGAATGACTTGGGGAACATGTAGGAATTCTCGTTGGACAAGATATTTGGATTTAAGTAGGTGGTCCTAGTTGGATATAGATGATAATGTGTATCTACATGGTTCAGAGTAAATTGGATTTAGACTGTTGATCTCGATCATGATACCATGTTTTTCGGTGGACGATAAACTAGGGGATTGGATTTGAAGAACTACTGGATCATGTAATGATTGGTGTAGTTAATGGGTTGTTGGAGTTGATTCATAGGAAGGAAACAAGATTTTGGTGTGGCATACGACGTGTTTCCTTAGGATAGAGATGCACTAGTATGGGCCTTGGAAGAATAGGATGAGCACTTGGATTGTCCTGTTTTATTCCAGCTTGGAAGCTTGTATGCTCTACCCATGGATTTTTAGGGGTAGCCACACACATGAGTTTGGGGATTGTAGGCATATATGATGTTGCTAGACCTCCTCTTGGGAGTCATGAGGATATGAATAGCATGGGTGATGATTGTAGTCGGCCTATACGAAATGATGCTATCAGTGATATGGTGTGATTTGTTTAAAGGACTAGATAGACTATTGGCATCTCAGAAACCGTGCTTAAAGGTAGGATGATAAATGTTCATTCGCACACTAGAATCCTTGAAACCCTTATGCCCTACCAAGCCACAACACGGTTGGATCATGACCTCGGGCTTTGGCTCTAGATCGATAAGACCTTGGCCAATACTCAACCGTAACCATCCCCAATGCCTCAGCCCACTATACGTACCCCATAGACTTCATGGAGTGCTTAGACAAGATAGTTGTCATCATCATTTGGTGACCTACTTGTCCACCCGTAGACAGAAGAAGAGTTGATCAGCTGGTTAGGGAACATCGAAGACCGCCATGTCAAGGAGGAAGAACTATACCAACCACCATCGTCAAGGAGTGAGCTTCCGCGTTGAAGACCGTGCATATTTGCAAGCCACTCCTCTCAAAGGCAACTAAGGCCTCATGAAGAAAACTATGCTTCTCATGACCTTGAGCTAGCAGCAGTGGTTCATGCCCTGAAGACATGGCGACATTACCTCTTAGGGAAGCGATTTGAGATATATACGGATCCCAAAAGTCTGAAGTATATTTTCACTCAGAGGGAATTGAACATGAGGCAAAGAAGATGGCTAGAGTTGATCAAAGGTTATGACCTCAGTGTTCAATACCACCCCTGGGAAGGCTAATGTGGTAGCAGATGCATTAAGCGGAAAGGCTTGTTCCTTGAATGCTATGCTTAAGGACAAGCTACCCGCCTTGTATGAAGAACTTGAAAGCTTCGGGTTGGAACTGGTTGCACCAGGATTCTTAGCTAACCTTGAAGTCGAGCCGACCCTGATGGATGAGGTTAAAGAAGCTCAGAAGGGACATGAGAGTACTGAAGGCATCAAGAGGAAGATCAAGGCGGGCAAAGCCCCAGGTTTCACAAAAGATAAACAAGGAGTCGTGTGGTTTGGGGATCGCATTTGCGTACCCCAACAAGATTGAGCTCAAGAATCTGATCTTGCAGGAAGCTCACGACACCCCGTATTCCATCCATCCTGGAGGAACCTAGATGTATCAAGACCTGAAGGAAAGATTCTGGTGGCATGGGATGAAAAGGGAGACTGCCACCTATGTTGCAAAGTGTGACGTATGCGAGAGAGTCCAAGCTGAGCATCAGCGACCCGCTGGATTGTTGCAACCCCTCAGGGTGCCTGAATGGAAATGGGACAAAGTCGGGATGGACTTCATCACCGGTTTACCCAGGTCAAACAAGGACATGACTCCATATGGGTCATTGTTGACCATTTGACCAAGGTGGCCCACTTCATTCCTGTCAAAACGACCTACAAGGGGAACCAGTTAGCTAGTCTCTACATCAACCGAATCGTGAGCATTCATGGCGTTCCCAAGGAAATTGTGTCTGATCGAGGAACCCAGTTTACCACAAGGTTTAGGAAGAAATTCCAAGAGGCCATGGGGACCAAGTTGTCCTTCAAAGATCGCTTTCCACCCATGAGGCCGGAGGTCGACAGAACAAGTAAATCAGATACTCGAAGACATGCTCCGAGCCTGTGCCTTAGCTTATGGAGCTAAGTGGGAAGACTGCCTCCCTTTCGCCGAGTTCTCTTACAACAATAGTTATCAGTCAAGCCTTCAGATGGCACCATTTGAAGTGTTATACGGACGGAAGTGCCGCACACCCCTTAATTGGCCAGAGACCAGAGAAGGACTTGTCTTTGGGCATGATACCCTTCGTGAAGCAGAAGAGCAAGTCCAGCTTGCCAGAGAGTGTTTGAAGACTGCCAAGTCAAGACAAAAGAGCTACGCTGACTCACGTCATCGAGGCATGACCTTCCGGGTTGGAGACCATGTTTATCTCCGGGTCACCCCTCTCAGAGGAGCCTAGCGCTTCCATGTCAAAGGAAAGCTCGCCCCAAGATTCATCGGCCTTCTTCAAGATCACTCCAAGATTTAACAACCCCCTCCGAGATCACTTCAAGACAAAGAGAAGACAGTTACCAGCTGGAGTTGCCACCTGAGTTACCTAATGTGCACAATGCTTGCCATGCATCACAACCCCGGAAGTGTTTCCAACTTCCTAACTTGCCTGATCTCTACAAGGGCATTAACCACCGAGCCATCGACCCCTAGCCCGAGCTAACCTACCGCGAGCTACCCATTAGCAACCTGGATCAAGAAGAGCGTCATGCACGAAGACACACCATCAAGTATTTCAAGTTCAATGGAGCACCAAACAGAAGCAGAAGCAGCATGAGGACGTGAAGACTACCTCGAATCCAAGTTTCCATACTCCTTTCCGCACCTAGTTTGGGAATCTCGGGGACGAGATTCTTGTAAGGGGGGTAGGTCTGTCACACCCTGATTTTCATGGCACAACACTTAAGCTGTTAAATAATGTCAAAATGTGGTTTGACAAAAACTTTTGAGTGTTTTGTCTTCGCTTTGATGGAATGTTTGTTTCTTTGTTTGCAAGTGCTCTAAAATCAAATAAATTCTCCAACTCTTATACTCCTTCTCCTTTATCCAAAAACCTTTCCCAATGATCATGCCATGTGTATAGGACATAAAAATAATTTCTTGCAAAAATAATTTTGCCAAATAGCATTTTCAAAAATTAGTTTTTCAAAAACCCCTGAATTGAGGTTTGCACTGCAAGTACTTAATTAATGGTAGTAAAAATCTTTCTAAAAATATATTTGACTCCTATTAGATATAGGATACCCAGAAACCACAAAAATATAATTTTGAAAGTTATTTTCCTATTTTATTTAAAAGCTTTTTCTTAAGGCCAGAAATGGTCTTTAATAGGGAAAAATTATTTTTATTGCTTCAAAAATATTTGACAAAATTTAGGGAAACTAATAGGACATATATTGTCCATATATATGAGTTTCAACACATGGTCATGTTCAAAATATTGGTCAAATCCATCAAAACCCCTTTTTGGATATTTCAAGCTTTTGAAATATTTACAAAGGAAATATCCTCCAAAAATTCCAAGAAAATTCTATCATGTCACATATGACATATTTGGTGATCTTGCCAAGTCTCAGGTCTTGGAGAACAAGATAACATCATCAAATACCCTCAAAACCATTCCTGTCCATTTTGAAGTTTGAGCAACTTTACATTGCCAAACATGTCCAAATGTTCTCAAACCTTGTGAACATGCTCCAATGGTCTAATTATTCATCTAGACCAAGTGGCACAAGTTGGAGAACAAGTTACTTTGATCAAAGTGCCCCAAAACCCTCTCTGACCAGAATCATATTTCAACAACTCTACATTGGCACCTTTCTCCTTTTGATCTCAACTTTTGTGGGCATGTTCATAACCTCAAATGATGACACTACACCAAGTGGTGCATCAAGGAGAATAGAGTTGCATGGCTAAATCTTGGAAAGCCCATTTCTGTTGATTTCTAGGGTTTACCAAAGTTGCATTGTCAACTTGCTCCAAATGAACTCCAAATTGGTGGAAGGCCCTAGTAATGTGTGTCATTTCACCCTGTGGAGCCTCATGACAAATGGAAGTCATCTTATTGCCTAAACCAACATCAAACACCTTCTAACAGAAGCATAAAATACTTGTTTTAGCCATTTCCACACATCTCCATGAGCTGAGCTTTTTCCCACAGCCTCATATGGTCCTCCTCTACCACCTGCATCTTTCCCTGCCCAAGGAGCCATGATTAAGGGGGTTAGAACCCCATTTTTCTTCTCTAGGCAACAACATTCTCTCTCTCTCTCAGCTTCTCCCTCCCTCCTTGGCATTCCAGAGCATCCAAGGCTCTCCCCAGGCTTTAGCCCATCACCCAGCACACTCCAGACGCAAGTGGACACGGCAGAAGCGCAAAACGCGCCATGCCGCCAAAGCCTGCCTGAGCGCTTCTGAGAGCGGGCTGAGCCCGCCACAAGACTCCCGCCCACCTCGGGCCTCCCAGCGCGCTGCCGCGCCTTGGCGTCCGCAACACGCCACGCTCTGTCGTCGGCCCCTTCTCTCTCCCCTCCCGCGCCTCCCGCGCTAAGCGTCTGAGGCCGCCCGAAGGCCAATGGAGCGCCACACGCTGCTGCACCTGGACCTTCCCCCGCTTCTTCTCTCCCCTCCTCTCGCCCTAGACCAACCCCACGAGCACCCCAGACATGCCCGCACACGCCCCCATGGCCTCCAACAACGGCTAGGAGCTCGCCGAGCGCCCTGTCCACGGTGCACCTCGCCCCCTCCTACTTAAGGCAGTCCCTGCCTCCCTCTCTCCTCCATTTGCTTCCCCTCTCTCCCGTGCACCCCATGGACCAACTCACGTCTCTTCCCGTGCCCTCCATCCACCGCAATGGCCGGAGCTTTGCCGTCGGTCTCCGCGTAAATCCGCACCCATCTCCCCTCCTCCTTCCCTCTGGACCGCACTAGATCGCCCCACCGTCACCTCGAGACCCTCCCGTGCTTCTCTGATTCCTCCCCGTGGCTATTCCATCGAGCTGCATCACCACCGCCAGCCTCGTCCGCCGCGGTCGACGCCTTGCTCGACCCGGTGCCCCTGGGCGACCGTGCCACCCACGGTTGGACGCGGCTGGGTCCCCTGAGCACGCCGGTGGGCAGAGCGTCGCCGGAGACGCTCTGTAGCGCCGGCAAGCCGCCGTCGACGCCGCCCATGCCTCTGCTCTGTTCGGGCGGGAGGTTGGGGACGAACCCGACAAGCGGGCCCCGCTCGTCAGCGACCCGGTGGGCGGGCCCCGCCGTTCAAGTGGAGACGGCTTCCGCCGTTACCGCCTTCCCCGCGCGAAGGCGTATTTCCAGGAGGCCGCCTTCGACGTGGCCCTGCAGCGTCTTCTGCCGAGCGCTGGGCGGCCCGATGGCGCCTGCTGCTAAACCTCGCCCGGTGCGCGCTGCCGCCGCCAGATCCAGCCCATTTGGGTAAAACCCTTTTTCCCCTTTTTCTTTTCTGTACAGTTTCTAAAATCCATAGATTATTTATTCTAAGTCCAAATTTGATGATTCTAATTTCTATAAGTTCATAAATTCCTGATCTATCACATGGTGCAATTTGCACATTTTTCCATAAAGATTTTCTTCACAAACAATTATCAAATCCCATATTTCCATTTCTGTCATAAACTTTAGAAAATCACAAAAGGCTCAAACTTGCTCCAAATGCCATGATTCCAATTCCTAGATGAATCTAAGCTCATAACCTAGTTTATGAACATTTTTCTTGATACTTTCTATACCACATAAATTATTGAGCCATTTCTTCATATTTATCAACTTTGCAAATTCATTTGAACTCCAAATCCGGTGAAACGAATTCCTAGATGCTTCTAAAATCATCCTTTGTTAAATGGGTGCCTTTGCTCATTTTTCAAAATAATTCTTCTGTACACTTCTTGCTGTTCCATAAACCCCTTGATTCCATCCTGTCGAAATGTTTAGAAATATCCAGAGATCCACTTCCATTGAAACCACTTTGGTCAACCCTCATATGACCAGAGGTATCCCAGAAAAGTCCAACTCATATTTTTAGAGCACTTTTATTTCCTGCCTTGTTGTTTTGCTTATTGTGGTTGCTTTCGACGATAGTTGATGAAGTAGACGGAATGCTCGGAGTTGGACCAGAGATATTTGAAGACCTCGAAGACTTTGTTAAAAACAGGCAAGCAGCCCTTTGACCATGTCTATGAAACCCTTTTTATGCATGTCATAAAGCTCATTATTATTGTTGCATCGGAATCATAATGAGGTGGTAACCACTTGATGGTTTTCCACCGTACTTTCTCGTTGATACTTGCATTGTGCATGACCCTACCTTCTTATGAGGGTTATGCCGGTGGGAGTAGATAGGATGCTAAGGTAGTGCTACGCAAAAAGGGACGGGTATATGCATGGTGAAGGAGGCAAAGTATTTTCAAAGGACTTTTTCGAAAACCCCGTCGGGTGCCACTTATGCCCGAGGGAGATGATGAAATGGGTAACCACTTGATGATGAGGTGGTGTACCGAGGCAGGTGTGTGTTGTTTTCGAAAACGGATTAGATTTAAGATTTGTCGACTGACCCAACCTTACATGCGCAACCACTCTACCCTTATATGGGAAAGGGAATTATTGAGTACCTAGACCGATACTAGCTTGGAGCCCGCATTACTAGTGACGGGGGAGAGTTGGTGCTCTCTCTCGGGACGGGGTCGTGCTAGGTAGGGCGGCCAAGACCATTTTTATGGGGCACCGGACACCGTTGGTACCCCATGCCACTGGTATGTGATAAGTATGGGAGCGAGGCTCCAAGAAAGTGTTATGTGAAAAGTTGGGCACGGGGGTTACTTCCAATCGAGTGGACTCCATGTTAGTGTCGTCTAGGGAAAGGTAGTGATCGGGTGCTTACCCTGGGTACTTGAGGTACCGCGGGTCGTGGATGACACGGAAGTTCCCCGGATCTAGTGGGTAAAGTGTGCAACCTCTGCAGAGTGTAAAACTATTCGAATAGCCGTGTCCACGGTCAAGGACAGGTTAGGCGATCTTTGCTTAAACTACGCCCGAGTTTTCAACCGTGTGTGTGTGTTGATGAAACTACTTGCGTCAAGTCAAAGGACTTGACATGTTTGAGATGGGTTGGTGCCCACTCTATTTATGTTGGGTTGGTGCCCACTCTATTTATGTTGATATCTGTAACCTGTCCTCATGGTTACTTGAACTCTCTTGATTCATGCCTTCCAAAGTTGTTGAACATGCCATTGCACTCAAAACTAGCTTTATGCAAAAAAATTACCTATATCAAGCATTGTTGTATCTTGAACCAAAACATGGGTTGCTTGCGAGTACATTCAAACGTACTCACTGGCTTGTCCCTGGCTATTTACTTGGCCAGGCTTGAAAGAACAGGATATGATGAAGAATACTTCGGCGACGAGCATGCGAGCTAGGACGCTTCCCAGTCAGAATGCCTGTAGGGTTAAGGCAGATGGCAGGGGTCCAAGTTATCGACGAAGATTTCCGCTGCGATGATATACTCAAGACTCGACCATAATGGTCCTACTTGTGTAAAACGGTATGTATGGATGTAAGACTCTTGTTATTCAGCTTACGTGTGTTCAAGTGAGCATTGATCTCGATCATCAGACACGTGCATTCGGTGATCACGACTTATGAGTCGGGGTCCCCACAGACTCCGCATCAAAAATTCTTTTTTATCATTTACCTACTCGAGGACGAGCAGGTTTAAGCTTGGGGATGCTTGATACGTCTCCAACGTATCTATAATTTTTGATTGCTCCATGCTACTTTATCTACTGTTTTGGACTATATTGGGCTTTATTTTCCACTTTTATATTATTTTGGGACTAACCTATTAACCGGAGGCCCAGCCTGTAATTGCTGTTTTTTGCCTATTTCAGTATTTCAAGAAACGGAATATCAAACGGAGTCCAAACGGAATGAAACCTTCGAACATGATTTTCTCACCGAACGTGATCCAGAGACTTGGACCCTACTCCAAGAAGCTTCCGAGGAGGTCACGAGGTGGAGGCGCCTGGCGCGCCTCACTCGTGGGCCCCTCGAGCTCCACCGACGTACTCCTTCCTCCTATATATACCTACGTATCCCCAATAGACCAAACATGGAGCCAAAAACCTAATTCCACCGCCGCAACCTTTTGTATCCACGAGATCCCATCTTAGGGCCTATTCCGGAGCTCCGCTGGAGGGGGCATCCACCACGGAGGGCTTCTACATCATCACCATAGCCCTTCCGATGAAGTGTGAGTAGTTTACTTCTGACCTTCGGGTCCATAGCTAGTAGCTAGATGGCTTCTTCTCTCTTTTTGGATCTCAATACAATGTTCTCCCCCTCTCTCGTGGAGATCTATTCGATGTAATCTTCTTTTTGCGGTGTGTTTGTTGAGACCGATGAATTGTGGGTTTATGATCCAACTTATCTATGGAAAATATTTGATTCTTCTCTGAATTCTTTTATGTATGATTGAGTTATCTTTGCAAGTCTCTTCGAATTATGCGTTTGGTTTGGCCAACTAGATTGGTAGTTCTTGCAATGGGAGAGGTGCATGGCTTTGGGTTCAATCTTGCGGTGTCCTTACTCAAGGATGTAAAGAGTTGCAAGGCACGATTGTATTGTTGCCATCGAGGATAACAAGATGGTTTTTTATCATATTGCATGAATTTATCCTCTACATCATGTCATCTTGCTTAAGGCGTTACTCTTTTTAACTTAATACTCTAGATGCATCTTTGGATAGCGGTCGATGAGTGGAGTAATAGTAGTAGATGTAGAATCGTTTCGATCTACTTGTCACGGACGTGATGCATATATACATGATCATTGCCTAGATATACTCATAACTATGCTCAGTTCTATCAATTGCTCAACAGTAATTTGTTCACCCACCGCAGAATACTTATGCTCTTGAGAGAAGCCACTAGTGAAACCTATGGCCCCCGGGTCTATTCTCATCATATCAATCTATATCACTTTATTGACTTGCTTTGTTTTTACTTTGCCATTACTTTTTACTTTGCATCTATCTATCAAAAATACCACAAATATTTTCTCTATCAGATCTCACTCCCGTAAGTGACCGTGAAGGGATTGACAACCCATAAGCGTTGGTTGCGAGTTGCTATCGCGTTGTGCAGGATCGAGGGACTTGCGCGTGACCTCCTACTGGATTGATACCTTGGTTCTCAAAAACTGAGGGAAATACTTACGCTACTATGCTGCATCATCCTCTCCTCTTCGGGGAAAACCAACGCAAGCTCGAGACGTAGCAGTCCGCCCTCACAGTCGGCTCGCCTCTAGCCGGCTGCTCAGGCGGCGCCTCAGGCCGGCCACCTTGGCCTGTTCCAGCCGACGATGGCGGTAGCGCTTCCCCATCCGGGACGACTGTGTCGCCCTCCTCCCTCTCCATCGTCGGCTGGTCACGGCTGGCTTCCTCCGGTGGGGGCACTGGGACATCGGGGGCCATGGTGCGGAGGGGGATGATGAGCTGTGGAGGCTGGTTACGCAGGGCCTCCGCCGCCCTCTCCGCGGCCGCAGCCTTCGCCTGAGCCTTGGCCGCCGCGTCGGCTCGCGCCTCCGTCGTCTTCTGAGCTGCCCTGGCAGCGGCCGCCCTCTGCTCTTCTGCCTCCCGCTCCTCTCGCGCCTCCTGCGCGTTCCGCTCCGTCGTCACGAGGAGATCGGCACGGGGGTCCACGCGGCGGGCACTCGCAGACCCTCCCACCGCTCCGACTATGGAGGTGGCAGTGGTCCACTCGAGAGAAAGCGGAGCCCTATTTGATAAGTCAAGGAAAAGGCTTAGAAGAATGTCAACCGAAGAAAAAAAGAAAGGCGGGAGAGTATTGGCACTTACGCCGAAACCGCCTGCGGCTGCTTCACCACCTTGCAGAAGCGGGCTGCCTTCGCGGCCGCCTCGTCCCGCTTGGTCGCCGCCGCAGAACCCTGGGGATTCTTCGGCTGACTGTCGAAGAGGGCCGGTGCGGCCCGGCGTTTCTGTGCGCCACCACGAACAGCCGGCGCGGCAGATGAGCCCGTGCCTTGATGATCGGACACCGGCTGGGGCGCGGAATAACTTCGGCCTCATCATCATCGGGCCAGTCCTCGAAGCCAGCCCCGAGCCCGGAGCCGCCTGCCTCGCCGCCTCCCCCTACGGCGCCGTCGTCTAGGGCGGCCGTCCCCAAGTCAGGATCGTCGAAGTCGTCCGTCGCACGGTCGGGGATGAACTAGCGCTCCACACCCGCGGCCCCGGCCGCCGGTGGAAGAAGGGGGTTCTGTTAAAAACAAGCTGACTGGTCAAGAGTCGGCCAGTATGAACTCGGCAACAAGAGAAGAAGAAAAGGGGGAAGTTTACCGAAGGCGGAGGATTGGCGCGAGAGTACGACTCCTTGCCGAACCGCCACTCCTCGGTGAGCTTGCAGTTGGCGATATAATTCACCATGTAAGATACCTCGTCATGAGGCATCTCCTTGGTGCTTAGCCGACTTGGGTCGAAACGACCGCTCGTCTGACAAATCATGTGAGGGCGGACTTGGAGTGGGAGCACCCGGCGCTCCACAAAGGCCGCTATCAGGTCGGACCCGTTTAGGCCTTCCAATTGGACAAGCACCCGGAGACGTGCGACGGCGGTAGCCCCAGCCAGAGTCAGCGACTCGGCTTGGTAGGACCATGAAGGCCGCCTCCCAGCAGGCGGGCCGGGTATGTAAGCCGGCAGATTGACGAAGTCGCCTTGCGGAGCAATGTTCTTCACGTAGAAGAAAGATTTTTTCCAGAGCTTCACCGACTAGATCAACGCGATGGGCTGAAATGGATTGTCGCTAGTCGGTCTCCGCACGGCGATGAAGCCACCGCATGGGACAGGCACGCCCGCGACGACGGTGCCGAGTTTGGACTGGAAGAATTCCCCCCAAAGCTCGAGGGTGGGGAGGACGCCAAGGAAGCCTTCGCACAGGGTGACGAAGGCCGACAGGAGCACCACCGTGTTTGGAGTAAGGTGGTGCGGCTGGAGATGGTAGAACTCAAGAATGGCGCGGAAGAATCCGCTCGCTGGCAGGCCGACACTGCGCAGGCAGTGCGAGCGGAAGATTACCCGCTCGTCCTCATCTGGCGCCGGCGAGATCTCATTCTCTGGCGCGAGACAGACCCGCACATAATCTGTGCCCGGCAACCGCCGCGTCTTGCGAAGGAAGTCGATGTGGTCCTCGTGGACGTTGGAGCCATCCCAGGAGCTGGACCACGCCATGAGGACGGAGAGGCGACAGGAAAAGCGCGGCGGCGGAGGGCGTGCGATTCAGCTGCAAGCAAAGCTACGACGCACCAAAAAGATTGGCGGAAGGGCAGCGCGGTGGCGAGGGGCTGCGGCGACAGAGAGAAGGAAGAGGAAGAAAATGGCGCAGCAAGGGCTAGCGTGCGAGCGTCTGCCGCTCCCCCTCCTCCCCCTACTTATAGCCTCGTGCAGCGAAGCCGAGGAGGCGAGGCGTGGGGGTGTGTGGGATTAACTGCGCCCACTCCCCCATGCCCCGCGATTATTACGCCCTAACAACATGCGGAAACTGCCGTCGGAAGGCAAGCGGCCCACTCGGGCCACAGAAGATCCGCACTTGGGCCGAGGCATGGAAGTGGCGGGCCCCGGTCTGTGGCAACATCCTGTCGCGCGTGTGGGCTGGCAGGCGGCGGGCGGCCAGCCGAAGGGTGCCATGTGGCGCGCAGGCGGTGGGCGGCCAGCCCGCATCCTCGCTTGCACGCCAGTTGGTTCCCGCCTTCAGACTTAAAAAAAAACCTCGTCGAGACGGCACGCCTGAACGAAGCCGGCTCCTAGGTACTGACTCTTCGGGATAGGAAGCCGATTGAGCTTCTCATTCCCCTTTCAGCCATGAAGCCCAACCAGCTTTGGGGACTACTGTCAGAGTAAATGACCACGGGTAGCCCAGCCGGCTCCCCCTGGCTCTTCAAGAAGAATAACAGGCCGATCGAGCCTTCAAGCACCCAAGGCATGGGGCCGCCTTCCCCCGGCCGGCTGTCTTCCAAGCCGACTACCGGAAGGCGGCTCGGCCCTAAACTCTCAGGAAGAAAGCCGCGAGAGGGCCTACTCCAAGAAGCCGGCCACGAGAAGACCGACTCCAAGAAGCCGTCCCCCGGCAAGCGGCCAAGATCACACCTTCAAAGTCTGCACCCACATAACAGTGATGAGACGAGGCGTGGCAATAGTGAAGCCTGCCACCCCCGAATCCCGGAGCACGCATGGCCACAGTACGCTGTATGGGTCAGCCATGACCCGTCCGGAGTGGCACTATTGCCATGCTGACCATGACGCTACCCATGATAGGCTGTCAGTACGGCCCGTGGGCTGCGGGCCCCATCACCTAGAGAGACACCCGAAGGCGGCCATGCCTCCCCCAGTCGGCCAGGGATGTAGCCGACTCCCACCAGCCGGCTTGCTCCCTCCCTCGAAGGACATGCACCATTAAGGAGACAAGACGAGGTAAGGCTACAAGGAGAGCCCACCAGGCGGCGGCACTGTAGCCATGCTCACCTCGACAAAGCCCTCGTCATCAAGAGTAAGGCAACAGTAACCAGCCCCCGACAAGACCCCCAAGCGGTGGGACCTGCCTGTCGACCAAGAGGCCGGCATCCGGCGGGACCCACCTGTCGGTGGGCCCCAGTGGCCGGCGGAGAAGTCGGCGAACATAGACACTGACGGCTAGGGCCCACGCCCAGCCGGATTACCATTATACCCCTGGGGGTAGGCCTATATAAACCCCCCAGGGCACCCATGCAAAGGGTTGATCTCTAATAGTTTTAGACACTACACTGAGGGGAGGAGAGAGCTAGCCTTGCCTTTCTTCTTCCTCTCGCCGAACAGCTCAAGGAGCCTCTTGTTGCCACTTGTTGATTTAGCGATCATTCGGAGACCCCGCAGAGCAAGACTAGGGGTGTTATCTCCACGGAGAGCCCCAAACCTGGGTAAGATCCACCGGCGTGCATGTCTTCGCCTCATCCCGTTTCTAGGCACCAGTGATGTCTTATTAGTTCCCACAATGATAAGCCATCCGTTGGCATATGTCGCACCTACCACCCGACAAGTTCTTTGTTTGTTTGTGTAGGTGCGTGGAACTTTTGAGGAGCCTCCTACTGGATTGATACCTTGGTTCTCAAGAACTGAGGGGAATACTTACGCTACTATTGTTGCATCACCCTTTCCTCTTCACGAAAAACCAACGCAAGCTCAAGACGTAGCAAGAAGGATTTCTGGCGCCGTTGCCGGGGAGGTCTTCGCTCGAGTCAAGACATACCAAGTACCCATCACAAACCCATCTCCCTCGCATTTACATTATTTGCCATTTGCCTCTCGTTTTCCTCTCCCCCACTTCACCCTTGCCGTTTATTCACCCTCTCTTTCCCAATCTCCTCCTCTCTCGTTCGCTTGCCTTTTTCTGTTTGCTTGTGTGTTGGATTACTTGTTGCCATGGCGCAAGATAATACCAAATTGTGTGATTTCTCAAATACCAATAATAATGATTTCCTTAGTACTCCAATTGCTCCTCTTAATGATGTTGAGTCTTGTGAAATCAATACTACTTTGCTATATCTTGTTATGAAGATCAATTCGCCGACCTTTCTAGTGAAGATGCCGCTACTCATCTAAACAACTTTGTTGATTTGTGTGATATGCAAAAGAAGAAACATACGTATAATGATATTGCTAAATTGAAGTTATTTCCGTTTTCACTTAGAGATCGTGCTAAAGTTTGGTTTTCGTCTTTGCCTAAAAATAGTATTGATTCTTGGAACAAGTGCAAAGATGCTTTTATCTCTAAGTATTTTCCTCCCGCTAAGATTATCACTCTTAGGAACGATATTATGAATTTTAAACCACTTGATCATGAGCATCTTACCCAATCTTGGGAAAGAATGAAATTGATGATTCGCAATTGCCCTACTCAGGGTTTGAATTTATGGATGATCATACAAAATTTTTATGCTGGTTTGAACTTTGCTTCTAGAAATCTCTTAGATTCGGCCGCGGGAGGCACGTTTATGGAAATCACGTTAGGAGATGCTACAAAACTTCTTGATAATATTATGGCTAATTATTCTCAATGGCACAACGAAAGATCTTCTAGTAAAAAAGTGCATGCTATAGAAGAAATCAATGTTTTGAGTGGAAAGATGGATGAACTTATGAAATTGTTTGCTACTACAAATACTCCTCTTGATCCCAATGATATGCCTTTGTCTACTTTGATTGAGAATAATAATGAATCTATGGATGTGAATTTTGTTGGTAGGAATAGTTTCGGTAACAACGCTTATAGAGGAAACTTTAATTCTAGACCATTCCCTAGTAATTCCTCTAATAATTATGGAAATTCCTAAAATAATTCTTATGGTAATTTCAATAAGATGCCCTCTGATTTTGAGAATAGTGTGAAAGAATTTATGATTTCTCAAAAGAATTTTAATGCCTTCCTTGAAGAAAAATTGCTCAAAGTTGATGATTTGGCTAGGAACGTTGATAGACTTTCGCTTGATGTTGATTCTCTTAAACTCAGATATTCTCCTCCTAAGCATGGTATCAATGAGTCCCTCAAAGCAATGAGAATTTCCATTGATGAGTGCTAGGAAAGAACCGCTAGATTGCGTGCTAAGAAAGATTGCTTTATAAAGGCGTGTTCTTCTAGTTTCCATGAAAATAATGATGAAGATCTTAAAGTTATTGATGCGTCTCCTATTAGATCTTTGTTTTTCAATATGAATCTTGATAATAATGGGACTGGAGATGAGTCAACTTTAGTTAGAAGGCGTCCCAAGAATTTGGAGTTTTTAGATCTTGATGCTAAATTTGGTAAAAGTGGGATTGGAGAGGTCATGACTTTAAATAGTATTGAACCCACTATCTCGGATTTCAAGGAATTTGATTATGATAATTGTTCTTTATAGGTTGTATTTCCTTGTTGCAATCCGTTGTTAATTCTCCTCATGCTTATAGTCAAAATAAAGCCTTTACCAAACATATCGTTGATGCCTTGATGCAATCTTATGATGAAAAACTTAATTTGGAAGTTTCTATACCTAGAAAGCTTAATGATGAGTGGGAACCTACTATAAAGATTAGAATTAAAGATCATGAGTGTTTTGCTTTGTGTGATTTGGGTGCCAGTGTTTCCACGATTCCGAACACTTTATGTGATATTCTAGGTTTCCATGATCTTGATGGTTGCTCTTTAAATTTGCACCTTGCGGATTCCACCATTAAAAAGCCAATGGGAAGGATCAATGATTTTCTCATTGTTGCAAATATAAATTGGGTGCCCGTAGATTTTATGGTTCTTGATATATATTGCAATCTTTCTTGCCCTATTATTCTTGGTAGACCTTTCCTTAGAACGATTGGTGCGATTATTGATATGAAGGAAGGGAATATTAGATTCCAATTTCCATTAAGGAAAGGCATGGAGCACTTTCCAAGAAAGAAAGTCAAATTACCTTATGAATCTATCATGCGAGCTACTTATGAATTTAGTGCCAAAGATGGCACTACTTAGATCTATCTTCGCTTTTATGCCTAGCTAGGGGCATTAAACGATAGCGCTAGTTGGGAGGCAACCCAATTTTCTTTGTGTTTTTTGTTTTTGTTCCTGTTTAGTAATAAATGTTTCATCTACCTTATGTTTAGATATGTTTTTATCTTTTAATTAGTGTTTGTGCCAAGTAGAACCTATAGGATAACCTATGATGATAGTTGATTTGATTGTGCTGAAAAACAGAAACTTTGCACGCACGAATTTAGTTTTGTTAAATACCAGAAACGTGACTTTGCGTTGATTATTTTTGCTCCTGATCAATAGATAAATTCTCCAGGACTTCCTATTTTTGTAGGATTTTAGAGTTTCATAAGTTTGCGTTAGTTACAGATTACTATAGATTGTTCTGTTTTTGACAGATTCTGTTTTTCGTGTGTTGTTTGCTTATTTTTATGCATCTATGGCTACTGAAATAGTTTATAAACCATAGAGAAAATAGAATACAGTAGGTTTATCACCAAAATAAATAAAGAATGAGTTCATTACAGTAGCTTATGTGGTGGTTTTGTTTTCTTTCACTAACGGAGCTTATAAGATTTCCTGTTGAGTTTTGTGTTGTGAAGTTTTCAAGTTTTGGGTAAAGCTTTGATGGACTATGGAATAAGGAGTGGAAAGAGCCTAAGCTTGGGAATGCCCATGGCACCCCCAAGATATTCAAGGATAGCCAAAAGCCTAAGCTTGGGGATGCCCTGGGAAGGCATCCCCTCTTTCGTCTTCGTTCATTGGTAAATTTACTTGGAGCTATATTTTTATTCGCCACATGATATGTGTTTTGCTTGGAGCGTCGTGTATTATATTAGTATTTGCTTTTTAGTTTACCACAATCATCCTTGCTGTACACACCTTTTGGGAGAAGTCTACTTGATTAGAATTTTCTAGAATACTCTATGTGCTTCACTTATATCTTTTGAGGTTGATAGTTTTTGCTCTAGTGCTTCGCTTATATCTTTTAGTGCATGACGGTGGCTTAATTTTGAAGAAATTGCTAGTCTATCATGATTCACTTATATCTTTTTGAGAGTCTTTTAGAACAACATGGTATTTGCTATGTTTACAAATTTGGTCCTAGAATGATGAGCATCCAAGTTGGGTATAATAAAAACTATCATAGAAAGTGAATTGGATGCTATGATCAATTTGATGCTTGATGATTGTTTTGAGATATAAAGGTAGTAATGTTAGGGTCATGCTAGTGGGTAATTATGAAATTGAGGAATACTTTTGTTGAAGTTGGCAAGTCCCGTAGCATGCACGTATGGTAAAACTTGTGTGACAAATTTGTTGCATGAGGTGCTCTTTTGATTGTCTTCCTTATGAGTGGCAGTCGGGGACGAGCGATGGTCTTTTCCTACCAATCTATCCCTCTTGGGGCATGCGTATTAGTGCTTTGCTTCGAGGGCTAAGTAGACTTTTGCAATAAGTATATGAGTTCTTTATGACTAATGTGAGTCCATGGATATACGCACACTCATCCTTCCACTTTGCTAGCCTCTATTATTACCGCGCAAATTTCTCCGGTATCATGAACCCTTTATTTACCTTCCTCAAAACAGCCACCATACCTACCTATTATGGCATTTTCCATAGTCATTCCGAGATATATTGCCATGCAACTTTCCACCGTTCCATTTATTATGACACGTTTCATCATTGTCATATTGCTCTTTGCATGATCATGTAGTTGACATCGTATTTGTGGCAAGGCCACCTTCATAATTTTCATTCATGTCGCTCTTGATTCATTGCATATCCCGGTACACCGCTGGAGGCATTCATATAGAGTCATATCTTGTTCTAGCTTTGAGTTGTAATTCTTGATTTGTAAATCAATAGAAGTGTGATGATCTTCATTATTAGAGCATTGTCTCAGTGAGGAAAGGATGATGAAGACTATGATTCCCCCACAAGTCGGGATGAGACTTTGGACTTTACAAAAAGAAAAAAAAGAAAAAAAGAGAAAGGCCAAAAAGAAGAAAAAAAAGAAAGGCCAAAGAAAAAAAAGAGAAAAAGAAAAAAAGAGAGAAAATAAAATGAGAGAAAAGGAGAGAAGGGACAATGCTACTATCTCTTTTTCCACACTTGTGCTTCAAAGTAGCACCATGATCTTCATGATTGGGAGTCTCCTATGTTGTCACTTTCATATACTAAGTGGGAATTTTTCATTATAGAACTTGGCTTGTATATTCCAATGATGGGCTTCCTCAAAATGCCATAGGTCTTCGTGAGCAAGCGAGTTGGATGCACACCCACTTAGTTTCTTTTGTTGAGCTTTCATATATTTATAGCTCTAGTGCATCCACTGCATGGCAATCCCTACTGACTCACATTGATATCTATTGATGGGCATCTCCATAGCCCGTTGATACGCCTAGTTGATGTGAGACTATCTCCTCCCTCTTTTTGTCCTCACAACCACCATCTTATACCACCTTATTGCTATGTCCATGGCTTACACTCATGTATTGCGTAAGAGTTGAAAAAAGCTGAAGCGCATTAAAATGTATGAAACAATTGCTCGGCTCGTCATCGAGGTTGTGCATGAAGGAATTATTTTGTGTAAAAGAATGGCCTAACTATATGATTTTGTGGGGATTAGCTTTCTTTGGCTATGCTATTTCGATAGGACATGATTATTTGTTAGTATGCTTTGAAGCATTATTATTTTTATGTTTTATAAGCTTTTATCTTGAATCATTTGGATCTGAACATTCATGCCACAATAAAGAAAATTACATTGAGAAATATGCTAGGTAGCATTCCACATCAAAAAATTTGTTTTTATCATTTACCTACTCTTGGACGAGCAGGAATTAAGCTTGGGGATGCTTGATACGTCTCCAACATATCTATAATTTTCTATTGTTCCATGCTATTATATTACCCCTTTTGGATGTTTACGGGCTTTATTTTACACATTTATGTCATTTTTGGGACTAACCTACTAACCAGAGGCCCAACCCGTATTGCTGTTTTTTTTGCCTATTTCAGTATTTCGAAGAAAAGGAATATCAAACGGAGTCCAAACGGAATTAAACCTTCGGGACCGTGATTTTTGGAACGAACGTGATCCGAGGCAGCCACGAGACAGGAGGACGCGCCCCTATCTCGTGGGCCCCTCGGGCGGCCACCGACGTACTTCTTCCTCCTATATAAGCCTACGTACCCCGAAAACATCCAGGGAGCCAATGAAACACAATTTCCACCACCGTAACCTTCTGTATCCACGAGATCCCTTCTTGGAGCCTTCGCCGGTGCTCCGCCGGAGGGGGAATCGACCAAGGAGGGCTTCTACATCAACACCATAGCCCCAATGATGAGTTGTGAGTAGTTTACCACAGACCTTCGAGTCCATAGTTATTAGCTAGATGGCTTCTTATCTCTTTTTGGATCTCAATACAATGTTCTCCCCCTCTCTTGTGGAGATCTATTCGATGTAACTCTTTTTGCGGTGTGTTTGTCGAGATCCTATGAATTGTGGGTTTATGATCAAGTTTATCTATGAAAAATATTTGAATCTCCTCTCAATTCTTTTATGTATGATTGAGTTATCTTTGCAAGTTTCATCAAATTATCAGTTTGGTTTGGCCTACTAGATTGATCTTTCTTGCCATGGGGGAAGTGCTTAGCTTTGGGTTCATTCTTGCGGTGTCCTTACCAAGTGAGAGAAAGGGTTGCAAGGCACGTATTGTATTGTTGCCATCAAGGATAAAAGATGGGGTTTATATCATATTGCTTGAGTTTATCCCTCTACATCATGTCATCTTGCATAATGCGTTACTCTGTTCTTTATGAACTTAATACTCTAGATGTAGGCTGGAGTCGGTCGATGTGTGGAGTAATAGTAGTAGATGCAGGCAGGAGTCGGTCTACTTGTTGCGGACGTGATGCCTATATACATAATCATGCCTAGATAATCTCACAATTATTCGCTTTTCTATCAATTGCTCTATAGTAATTTGTTCACCTACCGTAATGCTTATGCTATCTTGAGAGAAGCCACTAGTGAAACCTATGGCCCCCAAGTCTATCGTTTATCATATAAGCTTTCAATCTACTTTTATTTTCATCTTTACTTTTCGCATCTATATTATAAAATACCAAAAATATATTTATCTTATCATACTATCTCTATCAAATCTCACTTTTGCAAGTGGCCATGAAGGGATTGACAACCCCTTTATTGCGTTGGTTGCGAGTTCTTTGTTTGTTTGTGTAGGTGCGTGGGACTTTTGAGGAGCCTCCTACTGGATTGATACCTTAGTTCTCAAAAACTAAGGGAAATACTCACGCTACTATTGCTACATCACCCTTTCCTCTTCAAGGAAAACCAACGCAAGCTCAAGACGTAGCATTCCCCTTTAAAATGGCCATTGTTGGTGCCCTTCCCGCTCAATATTTGGGAAGAGGACCTGGGCCTCTACAAATAGGGCTAGCCACCACAGTAGAGGGCATCGAGTTCTCATCAAATCTAGAGGCGATCGAACTCACCCAAGTAGAACACCACATTAGCCCAAGAACACCTCTCGCGAGGCAGTTCTTCCCTGTACTGTTCATCATCTGCCCTTTAGGCAATCCACCACACCACACACTGGAGTAGGGTAGTACACCACAACGGTGGCCCGAACCAGTATAAATCTTGTGTCGCTCGTGTTGTTCATCATTTAGCTTAGATTCTCACGAGGCAATCAGACGCGGATTGGTAGGGGGAAGATCTTTGCACGCACCCAGAGTTCGAACCTTAAGGGTCTGCCGGAACCCAACATCCGACACATGCATGTGTTGTACTCCCTCCGTTTCCAAATATAAATCTTTCTAGAGATTGCAAAAAGTGACTACATACGAAGCAAAATATGTCTACATACATCCGTATGTTGTAGTCCATTTGAAATGTGTAAAAAGACTTATATCGAGTGCAGTGCTTTGATGTGTCGCGTCAACTCATACAAGACCGAGAAGTTTGATTACTACAATGCCCTCTCCCTCACGGACTGAGCTCCGGTGCCTTAACTGAACCTGCCTTTGGCTGCATGACAGGTGGGCCAACCACCTGTTAGGCCCACCTGTCATAGACGCAGAGGCAGGAGCAGTAAGTCAATGAAGCTGCATCCCTCCCTCACACATGAGCATGGTGGCTGGCAGGACTAGTAGAAGCTTCCGCTACCCGCTATCCCTCCCGCACGAGGTGGATGGACATGCAGCAGTGGATTCGATACTGTAGAAGTAGGAGTAACATCATTGTTCGTCTTCTCGAAGAGGCGAAGAGCCAAGCGCAACCCAAACGTGGCAGTTGTGAACCCTCGCGTGGCAGTCTTTGTGTAGGGTTGGGGCGTGGTGTGATGCCTTGGAGCATGCATATAGCCAGGCTCTTGCATGAGACAAAATTGCTATTTGAGCCCCACTATTGTAGTACTAGTACTCGCTAGTATAGCCCTGTAAACCGGAAAGGAGTATTTGCCTTTCTAGAGATTTCAACAAGTGACTAGACTACACCACGTGCAGTACTCCCTCCCTTCCGGTTTCTAGGGCCCAAATCTCATCAACCAAGGCATTTTGCGATTGGAACAATGTATCTCGTATACTTTACAAAACTACCCTAATTAAACTCATGCATTAATTACGTAGTTCTCTCGTTTTCCTCTCCGCCTTGGTCGTGGTGCACAATATTGAGCACTCCTATGTGACTAGCCGCTCTATCTACATGCGGGACATCAAAGCATCTGGGCCCGCGTGCCATCCACGAAATCACAGCGAGGTGCTACAGTCGAGACTCACCGGTCACCCCGGTGTGGCCATCATGACCCGTCATATCACAAAACCCACACCTTTACCAGCAGTGGTAAAGTGGCCTCGAAGTTGGACTAGACGAAGCAACCATCATTTATCTAGAACGCTCGTTGAAGCCCCTTCTCCCCTTTCTTGAAGAAAACCTCACTTCAGGCTACTCACTTCTGCCGTTTTTCTTGTGTACCGACGAAGGAAAGGTGGGTGAATCAGTGATGCTGCTATAGTTTCATTCCAAGAATCTTCTTTTTGCAAAGCATCGACCGATTCTCACAACCTATTCTTTTCCCGTTTTCATTGCGATTGTGGTTTCCTTTCGATTGCTTTTTGTTTGTCAGTTCATTGATGGATCCTGGAGCACTAGGCAAAGAGTTGCCGGCGGACAACCCACTGGAGACATCGATCTCCAGGAAATGAGCACCGACCAACGAGTAGACCATGTGGGCGGGCCAACCCATGGAGACGAAGAAATCCAAGAAAAAGCACAGGCAAAAGAGTTGACGACGTTGGCGGACGAATTCCTCAAAGAAAGTTGGAAGAAAAGCAAGGGACCCACCGTGCCAACCCCAGAAACTCTGATGGCCACCTATGCAAGGCTCAATGCTGAGTTTGAGGAGATAGTCGCCATTGAGAAGCAGTATTCCCCTCACAAGGTGATGGCCCCCATCGAGGACGAGGAGATGGCCCCCGGAGGGATGGGATCCCCCGGTGAGCTGCACAAGGAAAAAAATAATGGCTTATTACCATAGTTGTGGTTTTTGATTATTTGCAATGTGCTTGCTAATATGTTAGGGTTGTGCAGGTGCCGGTTAACGTCCTCGATGATTCTGATGTCGTGGCCCGTCATCTGGACAACGCCCCAGAGATCGTTTTCGATGTCACGGTCCGTCCTGTTGGCATCGCCCCGGAGATCGATTCCGATGCCGCTGTCCATCCTGTGGACGTCGCCCTAGAGATCGATTCCGATGTCGTGGTCAGTCCTGTGGACATCGCCCCAGAGATCGATTCCCATGCCGCTGTCTGTGCTGTGGTCATTGCCCGAGAGATTGATGGCAAGAAATAGTTGGTCACGCTAATCCTTCAGGGTAGTTTGCATTGCCCTGTGTTTAATTACCAGAACGATGCGTGTTATCAAACCATCTTAGGGCTAGTGCACTGTCTTGTGTTGGCGGTACTTGCTACTTTTGTTCGATTGTGAATCATGTGAACCCTCTCCGAGCTATGGAAACAGATGTATCCTCACCAGCTTTTGATGTAATATATGGCATGCTTAGATGTAAGTTTGAACTGTTTATCATATCAACAAGGCTTGTTTGATGATCAGTGGTGTTAGTAGGCTAGCCACTCTGTGAGCTATAGTACTTGCAAAACAATCACCGAAGAGAAACGTTGGGGCTGATGAGCTCATGGTACGCTTATACTTATCAGTTGTCGATCAGCCAATAGCCCAAGCTCCTAAAATTGTAGGCTTAGTTAACACGGATACATTCAGGCCTCATTTGGTTCAAACGATAGGAAAATCATAGCAAAGTACAAAGACGTACAACACAAAATCATAGCAGTACAAAGACGTACTCCCTCCATTCCAAAATATATGACCTATAGGAGGGCTAGTTTGGCCTAGTGGGTTTTTTTGAGGATGGCCTAGTGGGTTTCAGTGATATGACGTGGTACAGTGCCATCGCGTCTTCGCGTGTGGTAGCAGTATTGCGGGTACAGTAAGTTTTCTTGAAGAAGTAGAATTCAACGAAGTCATGATGGTTCCTTCGTCCCACCAACTTACAGTGGGAAAGGTTGGGCCTGCGATACGACCGGGGTAGACCAGGATAATTTTGTGCATGGCAAGTGGACCAGGATGGTCGACGTCCCACATGTCGGTGAAAGAAAGTATTCTTTCCGATATAGAGGACGAGCAATGAGTATTCATTATTTACTTTTGATGAAAGCTATTGTCTCCACTGTTACGACAGAGGAGTGTGAAACATGGCAGCCCAGTGAACTTGGCATGTGCACCACTCCCTCCTTCCTCAAGTAATACTACCATACTGTTGACTATAAGGTTGGCTATAAGGTTACAACTTTTTCTCACTTTATCTCTATCTATTTTCTCTCAAATGTTTTTACCGTTCTTTTTTTAGACACAATTGTTTTTATGCCTCTTTTTTTAGAATTATTTTTTTATACCTAGGAGCACGTGTAGAGACGGGCTCTTGCAGAGCCCACTCCTTGACTTTGTCAATGCCTCTCTCTCCTCCACATAAGCGGGCTTATAGCCCAATATTTTACTGGTACTACTGGCTATGCATGCATGCGGCGGGCAGCTAGCGTCTGAGGGGCCAGGGCGGTTGAAACGGGCTTGGAAACGGTTCGGGCTCCCGCATGGCCCACCTCACATTATCACCATATATTTCTAGGAGTCTGTGCGCGGCGGGCAGGCGATCTGCTCTCCCTCCCCCGTCTCTGTTGGATGTTGGGTTCCGGCAGACCCTTAAGGTTCGAACTCTGTGGTGCGTGCGAAGATCTCTCCCCTACCGACCTACGTCCGATCGTCTCGTCAGATCCAAGCTAAAAACGATGAGAAACACGGGGGACACAAATTTATACTGGTTCGGGCCACCGTTGTGGTGTAATACCCTACTCCAGTGTGTGTTGTGGTGGATTGCCTCGGGGGCTGATGATGAATAGTACAAGGAAAGAACAGCCTCGCAAGAGGTGTTCTTGAGCTGGTGCGATGAACTGCTGGTGTGAGTTCAATCACCTCTCTCTCTCTCTGTCTTCCGAAATCTGGATCCCGCCCTCTACTCTGTGGTGGCTAGCTCTATTTATAGAGGCCCTGTGCCTCTTCCCAAATATTGAGCGGGAAAGGCGCCAACAACTACCATTTCGAAGGGGAACATCTAGTACAAGTTATCCTGACTAAAGTTGGTCTTTGGCTGCCAAAAGCACTGGCGATGACACCGTCTTCGGCTCCACGGTGACCTCCGTCCTGCCGCTCCGCTGGCCTTGGTCTCGTTGCATTGAAATGGCAACCTTTGCTGGTATTCCGCGCCTGTGCTTGCCCCCTTTGCACTAAAGAGGAAACAAGGACACTGCGCAGGCCGGCGCCCGCCTAGTCTTGATCGTCATGGCTGGCGTCACAAGCACCTCGCGAGGTACCCTGCCTTGATCTCTCCGCCTCCTCGCGAGCCTGCCTGGCGAGGCCGTTCCTGAGGAAGCCTTGCATCGTCCACCCCGCGAGGCTTGGCCCCTCGCGAGGGTCTTGAGTCTTGTGCTGATGAGGATGGGCCGTACCGGGCCACCACTTGAGCCACGCCGCAGGACGCAGGCAGGCAAGTCTGGGGACCCCCGTTCCCAGAACGCCGACAGTAGCCCCCAGGCCCAAGGCGCGCTTGGACTTGGCTTAGTGGAGAAGCGAAGGGGCAAGTGCGGAGCACCACGGGCCCCATCTGCCTATGGCCTTGGGCGCCGCGTGGTGGTTGATTGGACGTGGGCGTCTTCGCTTCCCCATGCTGCCTCGGCAACCGCTCGACTTGACAAGTCCCTACCTGCAGAAATGGGTCATGACTACCTGCGATCGTGGAGGCCGACGGTTCGCTTCCTTCTGGTTATAAATGCAGGAGGGCGCAGGCCTCCGCTGTACATCTCCCTCCTTGCTTCCTTCGCTGTCCCTATCCCAACTAGTCGCCATCTCCCATGGCGCCGCCGAAGAGGTTCTCGGCCGCAGAGAAGGGAAAGGCTCGTCGGGAAGGGCCTGACTCTCCCCCGGCCAAGCGCGGCCGAGGTCGTCCACGCAAGCATCATGTGGCTCCCGTAGTGGCTTCCCGTGGTCGCGGAGGCGATCCCCTGCGCGGTGATGGGCGCCAGGTTGTTGTGGGACGGCGCACCATGACTGTGCGGCCTCCCAGGCCGCACTTCCACTCGGCGGAGGTGCTGCCGGAGTTCGTCGTGTGGTCGGCGGACCCGACCAGCACCTGGCTCCAGCTTCCCCACTTCTTTGCACGTGTACTTTCGGCCGGCGCTCCGGGCGGCCTCTGGCTTCAAGAGGACGGTTGCTGCAACAGGGCCTCCTAGGATTCGCTAGAGGTCTCCGTCGCCGGGAACGTGGCCCTAACCCGTGGCTGGCAAACGTTTGCCCGGGCGCGTGGCCTGAGCCACCGGTGCACCCTGCACTTCAAGTTTGACGGCGACGCCACCCTCTATGTGAGGGTGTTCGGAGAAGACGGTCGCCGTGCTAGGTGCTGCCCTGAAGACGACAACCGTAGCCGAGTACCCAGCCCCGGCGATGATCGGGATGAAGATGACGGCAGGCGCGTGGTCGGCGGCGCTCGTGGCTCGCCAAGCTTCAGCTGCTCTCCTTCGGACAACAACTCCTCCAGCGGTGGCCGCGACCAGGCCCTGCACCGTCGCGCTCGCCTTGAGGGAGGTAGCGGGTCAGTCTGCCGTCGCGCCTCGGTGAAGCGCGAGGAGGAGTCTAACTGAGCTCCGGAGGCAGTACGAGCTCCCGCCGTGAGTTGGTGCCAAGCAAGCCGTGCCTATTTTGTTTTTCTCCCTTCCTTGCACAAAGAGAAAGTAGTGTGGGGCCCCGTGGGGGCGTGTTGGACTGTTGCTATTAATTCCCATGTTGTTTCCGCTATTTCCGTGTTGTGTTTTTGTGCCGCATGCCCGCGTGCAGGAATTACTTAGCTCCGGGGGACTTGCCGCAGTCTTCGCTTCCCGAGGCCGAGGCCTCACCGTGCGCTTCATGTCCTGCAAGGATTAGTCAGGAGTGGTAACTTCCGGCCTCGGTCGCGGGGGCGACCGACTCTGGTCCTATGTCCGCGTTGCGATGCCCATGGGGCACGGACTGGGAGGGGTTCTCCCATAGTGGACTTGGATAGGAGAGCCTCAAACGACTGGGGCAGAAAATACTCGCGAGGGCGCCCGCGTAGCCCCCTCGCGAGACTTGTGCGAGAGAAAACGAAGCAAGCAGGCGAAAAAGGCAGAGAGTCACAAGTCAAGGACGACAACAACTCTAATAAAACTTCAAATAGGGGCAAACAAGCCAACTGCAGAAAGCAAATGAAAAAGCCGCGTCCGGCACCTAATCTAGTCTTCGACGTCTTCTCACCAGCGCAGAGCTAAGTGCTACCACTGGGCGTGGGTGGGAGCCCCCGAGGCCCGAGGGCGGCTCTCCGGAGACTCCGGGGCGTGTACAGCCCCAACTCATTATTACGTGAGAGTGTCACGAGCAGCGAGCTTCACAGGCATTGGCCTTCTTCACAGGCTCCGGGCCTTTCTCGGGGAAATGAGCTTCACAGGCATTGGCCTTCTTCACAGGCTCTAGGCATTTCTCGGTTCGTCTAGCTTCACAGGCACCGGGCCTTCTTTACAGGCTCTGGGCCTTTCTCGGTTCGTCTAGCTTCACAAGTGCCGGGCCTTCTTTACAGGCTCTGGGCCTTTCTTCAAGGGTAGAATTTCCGGAGATGCTTGATGTTCCACATGTTCGGGATGGGCACCCCCTCCTGAGTCTCCAAGCGTGTGGCGCCAGGCCTAGAGACATGAACAACCTTGAACGGGCCCTCCCACATGGGCAAGAGCCTGTGCAGCCCCTCCCTGGAGAGCACCTGTCTAAGCACGAGGTCACCTACCTCGAGGGTCCTGGGGCGGATGCTGCGGCAGTGGTACCGCCGCAGTGCTTGTTGGTATCTCGCAGCCCGAAGCGTGGTCTCGCGACGGCGTTCCTCCCCAAGCACGAGGTCCTCCCCCCGCATGGCGTCCTACTGTGCTTCGTCGAAAGCCAGGACCCATGCGGAGCGATGCCTGACCTAGTGAGGAAGGACCGCCTCAGCACCATAGACAAGCAAGAACGGGGTTTCGCCGGCCGACTTGGTAGCGGTAGTACGGATGGACCATAGCACAGACTGAAGCTCGTCATGCCAGCCCCTGCCACATGCCTCCAGCTTCTTCTTGAAGGTTCGGGTTTTGAGGCTTTCAGGACCTCCGTGTTGGCGCGCTCGGCTTGGCGGTTGCCCCGAGGGTGTGCCACCGAAGCGTAGCATATATGCGTTCCAAGGTTAGCACAATATGTTTTGAAGAGATTGCTGGTGAACTGCGAACCGTTGTCGGTGATGATGTGATTGGGTACCCCAAACCGGCTCACAAGGCCCCTGATGAACTTGACTGCCGAGCCAGCCGGGATGGTGCGGACAGTTTCCACTTCTGCCCACTTGGTGAATTTGTCAATGGCGACGTAAAGGTAGCGGTAGCCCCCTAGCGCCCGAGGAAATGGGCCAAGGATGTCCAGTCCCCAAACAGCGAACGGCCGCGAGAGGGGAATGGTCTGAAGGCCCTGAGCTGGCTAGTGAATCTGCTTGGCGTGGAACTGACAGGCTTCACAAGCCTTCACTAGCTCGATTGCATCATTGAGTGCTGTTGGCCAATAGAAACTGCTGCGAAACGCCTTGCCAACAAGTGTGCGCGAAGATGAGTGGTGCCCGCAGTCTCCACCGTGAATGTCTGCTAGCAGCTATTTTCCTTGCCGCCTAGAGATGCCGCGTAGAGTAACGTCATTCGGCCGCTTTTGGTAGAGCTCTCCGTCTTGGATGCAGTAAGCCGTGGCCTGCCTCGCCACGCGTTCCGCGTCCTCTTTCTTCTCCGGCAGGATCCCTCGCACCAAGTAATCCTTGAATTCCGCGGTCCAACATCCTTCCTAAGGCTCCAACACCAGGAGCAGGCGTGCCCCTGAGGTCGGGCCACAGGCCGGGGCTCCCGAGGCAGGTGGTTGAGGGAGCTCCTCCCGAGGTTGTGCTGTTCTTGATAGTGATGGTGCCGCCGAGGGTTTCAAGAGTCGCTCCTCGAATACACCAGGCTCCTAAGGCAACCGCCTGGACGCCCTCCTGGCGATGTCATCAGCCTCTTGATTGGTGCCGCGAGGCACATGCTACAACTCCAGCCCCCAAAACTGTTTCTCCATCCTGCGGACCTCTACGAGATATGCTTCCATGTGTTTGTCCTTTGGCTCATACACCTTGTTGGAGAAGTTGACAAGAAGTTGTGAATCACCCTTGATGATGAGGCGCTCTACTCCCAAGGCGACTGCAGCTTTCAAGCCCGCTATCAGGACCTTGTATTCTGCTATGTTGTTGGAGACCTTTTCTCCGTGCTGGAAGCAGAATTGCACGACATAGAAGAGCTTGTCCTGAGTAGGAGATATGAGCACTGCGCTAGCCCCCGCTCCATGTCGGGACAACGCCCCGTCAAAGTACATGACCCAGCCGTCCGGTGCCTCGCTTCCTGGGGAAAGCGACTGATCCTCGCCCGCTTTGAGCCCCGGTGCCTCTGCCCATTCTGCCAGGAAATCTGCAAGTGCGGCTCCCTTGATGACTCTGGTCGTGCTGAATTCCAGCTGAAACGCTTGCAGTTCGATGTTCCATTCAGCGACTCTTCCAGCTGAGTTTGGGCTCCTGAGTACCCTTTCCAAGGGGTATGCTGAGACGACATTGATGGGATGGCCTTGGAAGTAGTGCCGCAACTTGCATGAAGCCACTAACAGCGCGAGGAGGAGTTTTTGGGGCATGGGGTACCGCACCCTTGCGTCCCGTAGCACCGTGCTGACGAAGTATACCAGGTGCTTGACGAGGTTGAGGGTGCCGGCACCGCCCGTGTCCTCCCGAGCTTGAGGCGCCTCCTGAGACGGCGGAGCACCCAGCGCTTGGTCACCAGGAGAGGCCTCCTCCGCTCCGGGCGCGTTCCCCTGCTGAGGCTGATCCCTTTCTGTTGCGGTCGTGGTCTTCGCGAGGCTTTCTTGGCTTTGCTTTGCTTCGGACGGGACGGCGGCTGTGGCCTTGGCCCGGCACTCCTCTCTAACCACCACCAGGGCTGCGCTGGCGGAGTAGGGGGTGGCTTCAAGGTAAAGCACCAGGGGATCCCGAGGGCGCGGAGCTACCATCACCGGAGGGCTGGTAAGGTACCTCTTGAGATCTTCGAATGCCTTGTCGGCCTCTTCAGTCCACTCGAATGGACCCTTCTTCTTCATCAGCTTGAAGAAGGGCAGTGCCCGCTCCCCCGGCTTGGAGATGAAGCGTCCTAACGCGGTTACACGCCCGGTGAGCTTCTGCATTTCTTTGACGTTCTTCGGCGGGCTCATGTCTTTGACTGCCTTGACCTTCTCTGGGTTGGCCTCGATGCACCTGTGGGACACGAGGAAACCCAAGAGCTTGCCCGAGGGGACTCCGAACACGCACTTCTCCGGGTTGAGCCGCAGATCCACTTCACGGAGGCTCACGAAGGTTTCTTCCAGGTCCTGTATCAGGGTTTTTGCCTCCCGTGACTTCACTACAATGTCATCGATGTAAGCTTCAGCGTTCCTCCCGAGCTGCCGGCCCAAGGCAACGTGCATCAGCTGCTGAAAGGTCGCGCCTGTGTTCTGCAACCCAAATGGCATGCAGGTATAGCAGTACACTCCACACGGTGTCAGGAAGGCCGTTTTCTCCACGTCCTCTACCGCCATCTTGATCTGGTGATAGCCCGAGAAGGCATCTAGGAAGCACAATAGGTCACACTCGGTGGTAGAGTCGATGATCTGGTCGATGCGAGGGAGCGGGAACGGATCCTGTGGGCAGGCCTTGTTGAGGTTGGTGAAGTTGACACACATGCATTTCTTTCGTCCCTTTTTGGCACAACAACAGGGTTGGCCAGCCATTCAGGATAGCGGACCTCGCGAATGACGCCCACTGCCTCTAACTTGCAGGTTTCTTGGATGATGAAGGCCTCCTTTTTGGTGGACTGCCGCCTTGCCTTCTGCTTCATGGGGCGCACGTTGGGGCACACGATGAGATGATGTTCAATCACATCCCTTGGGACCCCTGCTAGCTGATCAGGTTCCCATGCAAACACCTTCTTGTTTGCGCGCAGGAACTTCACCAAGGCCTCCTCCTGCTCAGGTTCCAGGTTGGTGCCTATGGTGAAGGTGGGGCCAGTGGATCCATACTGGTCGACCGATACCTGCTTGGTCTCCGCCTTGTCTTGGGTGAATAGCTGCTTCTTCTTAGCCGGCGCAGCCCCCTTGGGCTCGAGGGCATCTACGCTAGTGGGCTGCGCCACCGCGGCCGTCTTGAAAGCAAGCTTGAGCGCCTGCAGCGCATCCCTTGTCTCTCCGGACACGGTAAGGATGCCGCTGCTCCCGGGCATCTTCATGAGGTTGTACGCCGGGTGAGTCGCTGCCATGAACTGGGCCAAGGCTGGGTAGCCGAGGATGGCGTTGTACGGGAGGCCGATGGGGGCGATGTCTAAGTCGATTAGCTCCGTGCGGAAGTTGTCGCACTGTCCAAAGGTGACAGGAAGGCGGACCTGCCCTATCGGGATAGTGGAACCATCAGTGACTCCTGAGAAAGGCTTGGTTGGCTGAAGCTAATCATATGGCACTTGGAGATTGTTGAACGTCTCGACGGACATAACGTTGAGCCCTGCCTCGCCATCGATGAGGGTCCTGGTAACTTGCACATTGCTGATGACTGGGGAACAGAGCATTGGGAGGACGCCGGCCGTTGCCGTGCACTTGAGTAGATCCGCTGAGCTGAACGTGATGGCGCACACTGACCACCTAAGAGGGCGCGTTGTCTCAAGCTTGGGGAGGACTACATTCACCTCGCGAGCAAACTGCTTGAAGATGCACTTTGAGGCTGGGGCCTGAGCGTCGCCCAGGATGCAAGCGATTGCACGTGGCTCCGAGAAGCCCCCAGCCCCCTCGTCCTGATGATGGTCTTCATTCCTTCTTGGTGGTGGTGGCAGAGGAGGAAGGCCTACGTTGCCTTGCGGGGGATCCTCACATGGCTTATCTCTCCAAGATCCCTCGTGAGGCTGGTCCTACCAGCGGTCCTCGTGAGGTCGGCCACGCCACCCTTGGCGAGGGCCACGGTCGTCCCATCGTCCTCCACCTCTCGCTCCGCCTCGGCCGTAGCCATGGTCGTTGCGCTCGGGGCATCGACCGACGCGGCCTTCTCGCACGGCCCTGAGCTCTTGGCATTCATTGGTGTTGTGAGTATGGAGGTCGTGATACACACAGTAGCGGCTGCCCTTGGACGACTCCGGCTGGCCCCTGCCGCGCTTTGTGTCCGGCTCCACTGCGAGCACAGCTGCTCCCGTGCGCTTCACATCCTTGGCCTTGGCTTTCTTCTCTTCTGAGTCTACAGCCGGGAGCTCGAGAAGGGAGAGGCATCCTTCCTCAGCCCTTGCACACTTTGTCTCCAGGTTGAACAGCTCCAGTGACGTACACAGTTCTTCATGAATCGCCAGCTCCTCCTTCATCTTGACATCGCGGACGCCATCATAGAACGCCAAAATGATGGCCTCCTCGGTCACCCTGGGAATCTTGAGGCGATCGTTGTTGAAGCACCGGATGTACTTCTGCGAGGTCTCTCCGGGCTGCTGCTTGATGCGGTGCTGGTCACCCACGGCCGGCGGACGGTCGTGAGTGCCCTGGAAGTTGGTGATGAAGCGGGTGCGCATCTCATCCGAGGAGGAGATCGTGCCAGGAGCCAGGTTCAGGAGCCAGGTGCGGGCGCCGTCCTTGAGTGCCATGGGAAACCAGTTCGCCATGACCTTTTCATCCCCGTTGGCGGCTTCGATCCCCAACTCATAGAGCTGCAGGAACTCCGCGGGGGTCTGCAGTGCCATCGTAGCGAGGAGGCAGGTCGGGCTTGAACTTGCCTGGCCAGGCGACACTGCGCAGCTCGGTGGTGAAGGCGCGGCAGCCTGCGGTGGCCACCGGAGTCCTCTGCTGATGCTGGTCCTACTCCTGGGGATTCCCGCGCACCGCTGCCTAGAGCAGCGCGGGGTCTTGACGTGGTGGTGCAGGAATGCGGTCATGGCACACCGGTGCCGGGAGCACGCGAGCACCGTCTTGGGGACGAGGGATTTCTTGGCAGCTCCTCTCTGGTTGCCCAGGCGCCGAACACGGTGGATCTCATCCTGGGGCCGCGCGCCTTGGAGCTAGGGCAGCTTCTTGAGGAGGAGGTGGCGGAGGCACCTCCTGATCTACGCCCCCTGCGCAGGATGGAGGGGGAGGCAGCGAGAGGGACGGCACAGGAGAGCCCCCTGCAACGCTGATGAGCTCGATGATGCGGGCGAGCCAGTCTTCGTAGAGGTCGTCGACGGGACAGTAGTGCAGGAGCTCACGCACCAGGAGTAGTGCGGCGTGCACGTCCGTGGGGGCGCGACGGGCGTGGGACGACAAACTGGCTGGAGTCAGCGACGGGGTGGCGGTGCAGCCTTCCCGCTGCACCGAAGGATGCAGAGATGAGGCCTGCTGCTCGTTCCCCACCGGGCAGGTGGTGGCGTTGGCGGCAGGCGAAGGGGAACAATGAGGACACCCGCTGACAGGAACCGTCTGGGCGACGCGGGCGGCGAGAGCAGCCCGACGCTCGGCGCGAGCCTGGCGAGCGTCAGCCATGGACACGACGGAAGATCGAACATGAAACAGCGGAAGAAAGATTCCGGCGCACCCCTACCTGGCGCACCAAATGTCTGATGTTGGGTTCCGGCAGACCCTTAAGGTTCAAACTCTGGGGTGCGCATGAAGATCTCTCCCCTACCGACCTACGTTCGATCGTCTCGTCAGATCCAAGCTAAAAACGATGAGCAAGATGGGGGACACAAGATTTATACTGGTTCGGGCCACCGTTGTGGTGTAATACCCTACTCCAGTGTGTGGTGTGGTGGATTGCCTTGGGGGCTGATGAATAACAGTACAAGGGAAGAACAGCCTCGCGAGATGTGTTCTTGAGCTGGTGCGATGAACTGCTAGTGTGAGTTCGATCGCCTCTCTCTCTCTCTCTCTCTCTCTCTCTCTCTCTGTGTGTGTGTGTGTGTGTGTGTGTGTGTGTGTCTTCCAAAATCTGGATCCCACCCTCTATTCTGTGGTGGCTAGCTCTATTTATAGAGGCCCTGGGCCTCTTCCCAAATATTGAGCGGCAAGGGCGCCAACAACGGCCATTTCAAAGGGGAACATCTAGTACAAGTTATCCTGACTAAAGTTGGTCTTTGGCTGCCAAAAGCACCGGCGATGACGTCGTCTTGGGCTCCACGGTGACCTCCATCCAGCCGCTCCGCTCGTCTTGGTCTCATTGCACTGAAATGGCAACCTTTTCCTGATGCCTTGGTACTCCATGCCTGTGCTTGCCCCCTTTGCACTAAAGAGGAAACAAGGACACTGCGCAGGCCGGCGCCCGCCTAGTCTTGATCGTCATGGCTGGCGTCACGAGCACATCGCGAGGTACCCTGCCTTGATTTCTCCGCCTCCTCGCGAGCCTGCCTAGCAAGGCCGTTCCTAAGGAATCCTTGCGTCGTCCGCCCCGCGAGGCTTGGCCCCTCGCGAGGGTCTTGACTCTTGTGCTGATGAGGATGGGCCATACCGGGCCACCACTTTAGCCACGCCGCAGGCAGCAGGCAGGCAAGTTTGGGGACCCCCGTTCCCAGAACACCGACGGTCTCTCTCTTCTCAGCCGACGCCCGCCGAGCGATTAGATTTCCGCTATCGACGGTCTATTCAATTGCAGTCCCACATGTCGGTGAAATTGCGATACAACGCGTGTCCCCTCTGGTGAGCGGCGTGCAAGCCGGACTGTCGGGGGGTGCGACGCGTATGAGTCGTAAGTGTGCCGCCTTTTCCTTTAGAACTTGCAAAGCGTAAAATTTTCACGCGATCGAACAATAGAAATCCAGAACAAAATGATGAGGGCGGTGCTTTACCGCTTGTTAGGCGGGCTATTTTGAGTGATATGACGTGCTACAGTGCCATCCACTTGCTCCATTTTTATGTAAGCAAGAGTTTACACTCTTACGTGGGAGGAGTGCGAAACACCGCGGATCTGATTTTGATCGAGGGATAAATGTTCCCTGCCAAATAATGGAGCAATGTTAGCGATTATAGCATGATAGTTAGGGCATCTCCAGTGCTGGCCCACAAATTTACACCGGCATTTGTCCGATGACACTGATGGATGCCATCCGATGCTGTCCGCATACCTTTCGACAACTATATGAACTAATCGGATGAAATTCATGCAAACAAAGAAAATTTCAAATTAACCGGATGAAAATCATTACATTTTGAAAACTTTTCCTACAAACTGGATGAAATTCATTACATATTTCGCACAAACCATACTAAAACCTACTATAAACCTAATCTAAACGATCGCCGGCGCCCGACCACCATGTCCGGCCATGAACCCGAGAAAGCTGGCCATTGCCTTTGGCTCCTCCTCATCCGCCTCGATAACCTCCTCCTCCGGAGAACAAGGTTCTGAAGATTTCCGCCTCCACATCGCCGTCAAGCGGCTAGTCGGCCGTTGATGTTTACCCCACCAAGCTTGGCGTCAACTAAGTGGAGTAGCGGTGGCCTTCCTAGGACCAGAGCGGCGACGACCTACCGTGTACTACTCTTCCTCACCGCCGGCTGCGCCCGCGCACGCGCGCTGGCTTCGTGGTCGTGGCGGCGGAGGGCGGCCAGGGGGGTGCCGGCGATCTCCTTCGTCTGCTCCTGCGACGGAGCGGAGCCACCGATGTCCCTCGTCTGCCCCTGCGACAGTACGTCCAAGAGAGCTTCAGAGCGCCAGGAGGCCATGGTTGGAGTGGTGCCGATGGAATGAAGGGACCGTAGGAGAATGAGTGTGGCTCTTTGGCTATGGCTAGGAGCTGGGGCTCAAGTTAATATAGCGGGCGAATGGCAATGAGTTGCGGCAGACAGATGGACTGCTGGCGCCGGAGTAGGTTCATCGGGCATGAATGCGGACGCTACTTCAGTGAGTTAACTGCAGGTGCGTTGGGTTACTGACATGTGGGCCCAACGAGCATCTGGCCCGCATGTCAGTGACACACCAACTGCACCTACAGTTAAGTCAGGTGAATGCAACACTGACGTTCTGGAGAGACGGTGACCGTTCAGGCGGGAAGCACGCGCTAGCGATGGAAGGGGTTTTGGTAGGCTAGGGCGGTCAGACGCTGGCGTGGTGGTAAAGTGTGAACTCATGGATGACGAGCCGTTGAAGCATATGCGGCACGTATTGACAACCAGGCATCCATGCAACCGCTCTTGTCGCCAGCTAGCCTTCGACGACCACCATTACACACCACACAACAATGTATAACTTAGAAATAATGGACGAATCGATCAGACACACACTCGTGTGCAGTAGCAACTAAGATCGGTCGCTCACGATAGTACATACTTCTTACCATAGTACCCTCTCTATCTAGGCTGTTTTATGGATTGTCGTTTTGATGGACGATATACATGAGCAAGGCGCTCCGAGTATGACCATTGGTGTTGAGCTAGGTGAATACATGCTCGGCGTTCGCGTAGGCCTCCATTAAACGTCTAAATAGTAATGTCAAGCACCGCTGAGGCGCGCAGGTGATGGGCTCGCCATTTGCGTTGTGCCATGAGCAGGACTTTGATTGAGAGGGCGACGTGCATGCATTAGCATGCTTTGACAGCATGAGCGTGACTGTCTGACGCAAAGTATTTCATTTTCATTTGGTTGACAAGTGTGTGCTGCAGCGACGAGTCTGTCGTTTGATTCTGCACATACGCACAATTTTGGTTTTTATTTCTTTCTCCACTGACAGGTAGGCCCGCGTAGATAGATAAAGAACACGAGCTGATGAGGCGCATGCGGACTGTTTGACTGGTCAACCAGACAAATACGGAGCTATACGTTGAGCCAGTGACCGTATAATCACCATATCTCGTATACAATGATCAAAGTGAGCTATCAAGACAAGTTCGATGACCGCAAATGCATTTTACTCGGTAATAAATGACCAGGATTGAAGGGGAATCCAAATTTCCTTCGTCTTCTGTCCTTGAGCTCTTGACAAACCAATGCACTATACGGTTGTCCGGCCACTCCACCCCAGAGCTCTCACCAAGCGCCGTTCATGCCACCACGCAGCACACTAACCGGTAAGGAAGCGATGGCAACCCGCCGCGCCGAGTTCCTCGTCGCCCACGACCGCACACAAAATGGTAGGGAACCGATGGCATCCCGCCGTGCTGAGTTCATCACCGCTCGCGACCTCACACCTATGTGGGAGGAATTTGAAGCTGCCAAGGCGGAATGGGCGGTAGAGCAAGAGGCGGCCAAAGCCTCACAGAGGGAGAGGAAAAGTCAGAAAGCACTCAAGAAAAGAGAGGCCCGCCACCGCAAGAAAGAAGACGACGCATGCGCTGCTGCGGAGAGGTCGGTGGAGATCGAAGCATGGTGGGGTGTCGCTGACAAAGCCGGGAAGGAGAACGACAATGTCTAGCCAGCATGTGAGAAGTAGTTGTACTAGTAGTTAGTGTGTGTGTCTGTGTCTGAGTACGAGTATGTACCAGTACTACTAGTTACTACTATAGTTTTTAGAGCAAATTACTAGTACATTAGCCTAGACTCAATGGAATAATTCCTATCCCATGCATCAAATGGCATCTCTTTCTCTATAGGAATTGAGATGCATGTCATCTCACTTCCTATGATTTTCATATTCCTACAAAATTTGTATCCTATGAACGAAAGGAGGCCTCTGTTGGAGTAACTACTGTAGCTAGCAGTACTGTTGGTATAGTAGTTTTATTCAAGAAGCGGAAGTCAACGAAGTCATGATGGTTCCTTCGTCCGAGCAACTTCAAAGTGGGAAAGGTTGGGCCTGTGATTTGATGGCTCATTAGTCATTATTACTGCGCCACGACGACCGGGGTGACTCTCCCTTGGAGTTCTGCGTGCATGGAAAGTGGACCAGGATGGTCGACGTCCCACATGTTGGCCAATGGAAGTATTCTTTCCGATATCGAGGAGCAAGGAAACCGCGTGGTATAGTATCACTACTGATTGGTTCTCAAAAAATAGTGTCATTGCTGATTTATATTTATTTTTTATTTCTGATGAATGCTAGCGTTTCAACTCTTACGATGAAGAGTGAAAAACACGGCACGTGCTGGATGTCCCACACGTCAGTGAAAGGAGTGGAACATGAACAACGTGGTAGAGCCCAACACCAAAAAAATCAGCGTGGTAGAGCATCTCCACTTCTTCCACTTCTGGGTCGGAGACCACACGTAGTAGTACTAGTGGTATGAACGATACAAAGTGCGACCTGGAGAGGAAGACACGTATAGTTGGAAGGTCTTGGGGCATACACGTAAACAAATATAAAAGCTAATATGTGCCTCCAACTAATATAGTAGTACTAGAGTACTTAGGCACGTACTCCATAAGATCACCGTGCATTCCACGTACAACATTTAGTGGTACTACGTAGTAAGAGACAAATGTCGCCCAAGAGTTCCCTTCTCGACCCACTTTTGGGTGTTTGATAGAATGTATGGAGGGTGCATGAGTCCACACTAGTTTAGCACAAATACACTAGAAGCATGCATGAAGAGAGCATGCATGAAGAGGGGTGTTGAGTTGAGCATGCATGAAGAGGGAACAACTATGCTGAGGCGAGAACGCAACCAAACACACCCTATATGCCACGCATGTTCATACCATTTGTGCCTTTCTACTTCACTTACTGTGCTACATTAGTCAAGTTCGTACGCCCACTCCTGGGTACATGTTTGTCTCGTAGTTCCAGTCCCATGTGTTCTTCATATAGATGGAACGATCCTTGCATGACACATGCACCTTGATGCTATATGTCTCGCGTGTTGGCAAAAGGATGAACAAAGCTCACGTAAAAAAATAGAGTGGAAGAACATAGACTCCCGACGACCGAGAAGGAGCAAGGAACCTCGTGGTGGAGCGTCTGCACTCATAATATTTTATATTATACAGCGATATAAAATCAACCAATCATCTCCATAGTGGACTGGAAGAATACGAAACACGATAGCCTAGTTTAGCTACATCATACTAGTACATGGCTAACCCACGCTATCACAATATTTCTTGGCTTCCATGTGATACCTATCTCTAGTAATCCAGCAGCCTGTATCGCTTCTCCCTCCTCGTCTCTCTCAAAGTGTGGCGGGCTGGCGTTTTTGCCGTCTATCGAGGTTGGTTAACTCATCACATGTTAGCGACATGCCAAGAGCATTCTAAAAAAATTCCTTTCACGTTCCGTTTTCAAAAATAAAAAAATCCTTTCATGTACGAATTTGACTGTATGCTTTGAGCAACTTGCATGTCCTATACTGCTCCTGTTTGGATACTCTAACTTAGCTAGAGGTTAGACTAACTCATGACTAACCCTGAACTAACTGTAGCCAAAGAGGTGTTTGGGTGACAGGGTTAGATTGACAATAAATGCACTTGATGGAGAGAGAAAAGAGATTTTTCAGTGGTCCCAATGAGAACTATCTCCAGTTAGCACCTCTTGGGTGGGTTAGTTTTTTTTGGTGGGTCCGGTGCAACTTGCTCCAATTTAAACCCCCATGCTTGGTTACTTTAGGGCTATTTGAGCCCCAACTAGCTCAAACTAACTCTAGCCCATGGATCCAAACAGGGCCTATGGCTAGCCTCGACGCGGAGCAGTCGCGTGCACCGGGAAGCGGCGCTCTCTCGGCCGTCGCGCCGCTTCAAAGCCGGCGCTAGCGAGAGGTTGCCTCCACTCTGGCCGGGCATTAATGCGGCACTGACGCTCCAGGGCAATGCTGACCATTTCACGCGGGAAGCGCGCGGTGGCAAGGGAGTATAGGTTTTGAACCGTTTCAGGTGTAGTATTGGTAGTTTGCAAAACTACTCAATTATTTCACTCAGTTTCCTAAGAAATTGTGGTAAAAACGTTACTCCACGGCCCGCTTCCCTTCTCCTTCCTATTCCACCGCCTGCGCACGTCCGCGGGAAGCGACCGTTCGACCCTTATATAGGAGTTCTAGCACAAAAAGATGCATGCATGACCACTAAAATTTCCAGATTAAAGCGCCGCTCCGGCGGGAGTATGGCGTATGTTGTTACCTTCGGCCCGGCCATGGCTACCGGGCGACGGCGATCAGAGAAGAGGCGGCAGGAGGGGAATGAATACAACTACTGTTTGGGTTCACCGTCCGGCTTAAATAAATGCGCAGCATCACATGTACCCGCGGGTGCACAAATTGTAACATACATGTCTACTTAAGTGGGCGTCACATAACTGGTGTGTGTGTGTGTGTGTGATTCTGAGAGACAGGGTGCGTGTGTGCAACTCTACTCTCCGGACATGTACTCAACCTTTTGCATCAGGATATAAGTATAATGGTATTTACTTTAGCTAGTGATTTTCGTGGCCATGTTAACGTGGTTGTATAGAAAATGTCACTTACTGCTCGTGGTTTGCGTTATATAATTACAAGCAAGATGCTCGTGCATTGCATTGAACATCAATATTCATTTTTTTACAAAACACCTGTTGTGATTGACCCATGCAGGAGTAATCCCATGTGTAAAAACTAATGATATCTCGAGAATTTTATCTAAAAACTAGTATCTCGAGAATGCCATTGAAAAAATGAAAGATGAGAGATAAGGTGAGGAGGAGTGGAGCATGGTGGTGACTGGTGGTCGGAATGGGAGGAGGAATGGGGATGGACGGCACTGGCAGGCGGCAGTGGCCACCATGCTAGATTTTTCCAGAGACTTCCTTTTTTAATTGCTCAGCAATGAGGTTGTGGGAGATAAGGATGTGGAGAGAGGTGTGGGTATCTTTTGTAAAATTATCATAGTTTGCTTTCTATCCGTCAGATATAGATCAGACGGTCTAAATTACAAGATGGCAGGCACACCATCATTGCCAACTCGGTTTTTTATAAGGGAACAGATGATAAGTTTGATAACTCTAAAGTAAAGTGGAATTTGTCCATGTTATACAAGTAAATTAAGGTGATTGTTTATGATACGGGTAAGGTTGGATGAAGGGTGGTAGGAACAAATGCTCCGCCTAGAGCATGTGTGTGTGAGATGGAGTCTTAGTGTGTGTGTGTGTGTGAGAGAGAGAGAGAGAGATGGAGTCTTAGTGTGTGTGTGTGTGTGTGTGTGTGTGTGTGTGATGGAGTCTTAGTGTGTGTGTGTCTGTGTCTGTGTTTGTGTGTGGTGTGTGTGTGTGTGTGTGTCGCAGGGTCCTCGATGGCGGATGTAACTTAAGTGTGCATGGCTTCATCATGGAGAGGTGATGTGTATGGCATAGGCCACCAACGATGGGGTGCGAGAGAGAAAATGCCCGTAGAGAGGGAAGAGAAGGTGTGTGTGAGGGAGTCCTGGATTAGGGGGCATTCGGACTGCCAGACTGTGTACAATGTCCGGACTATTGAAGCGTGAAGATACAAGACTCAAGACTTCGGCCCGTGTCCGGATGGGACTATCCTTGGCGTGGAAGGCAAGCTTGGCGATCCGGATATTGTGTTTCCTTCCTTGTAACCGACTCGATGTAAACCCTAGCCCTCTCTGGTGTCTATATAAACCGGAGAGGTTGGTCCTTAGAAGGCCAATCACAATTACAATCATACCATCATAGGCTAGCTCTTAGGGTTTAGCCTCTATGATCTCATGGTAGATCTACTCTTGTACTACCCATATCATCAATATTAATCAAGCAGGAAGTAGGGTTTCACCTCCATCGAGAGGGCCCGAACCTGGGTAAACATATGTGTCCCTTGCTTCCTGTTACCATCAGCCTTGATGCATAGATCGGGACCCCCTACCCGAGATCCGCCGGTTTTGACACCAACATTGGTGCTTTCATTGAGAGTTCCTCTGTGTCGTTGCTTTCAGGCTCGATGGCTCCTTCAATCATCATCAACGACGCTGTCCAGGGCGAGACTTTTCTCCCCGGACAGATCTTCGTGTTCGGCGGCTTCACACTGCGGGCCAATTCGCTTAGCCATCTGGAGCAGATCGGCAGCTATGCCCCCGGCCACCAGGTCAGGTTCGGAAACTTGAACTACACAGATGATATTCGCGGGGACTTGATCTTCGACGGATTCGGGCCAGCGTCAGGAACGCCGAACAGTCATGATGAGCACGGCTTAGACCTGCTGTCGGACGATGCTTGGGATATCACCCCAGCAGAAGCCTCGGATCTAAATCTGGGGCAGGTTGCGTTGCCTAAGGACGGAGGGCTGGACCCCGCCCCACAGGTCGTACCCTCATCGGCTATGGAGCCGAACACAGACCTCACTTCTGAGGGAGCCTGTGACTCCGGACCCCCGGATCCATATCCGGATGTAGGTTCCAGTCCGCGTGTCCCCGGGCCCGTCGAGCCTGGTTGGGCTCCGGTAATGGAGTTCACCGCGGCTAACGTCTTTCAGCACTCGCCCTTTGGTGACATGCTGAACTTATTGAAGTCTCTCTCTTTGCCAGAAGACTCTGGGCCGAACTATGTCCGGCTTGAGTGGGGTGCGGACGACGACGGAATTCGTTGCCTACCCACCACCCACTTCATTGCCACGATCGACGATTTAACCGACGTGCTTGACTTCGACTCCGAAGACATCGACGATATGGACGACGACGCAGGAGAAGTACAGGGGCCACCGCTAATAGGGCGGTGGACGGCCACCTCCTCATACGATATATATATGGAGAAGTACAGGGGCCACCGCTCATAAGGAAACCAATGGCGGCGAGGCAACGGAGGATAACCCCTCAGGGAGAAAAGCAAAACATGTGCATCATCGGCGCCACTCCAAGCCCTGCCACATCCACACCGGCCCCTGAGACCAAAGCAGTCCGGATGGTGCCAAAGAGGAATACAGCCCTGGTCAGCCTACCCTCAAGCAGGCCAGACCGATCACGATGGGATACTTGGAGAGGGACAATTATACACTCCCCTCCGACGACGAGGCAAGCCTCGGCAATGATGGATTCGGCATACCTGGAGACCCAGTGGAACAAGTTCGCTTCAAGCGACGGCTCATGGCCACGGCAAGGAGCCTGCAAAGGAAGCAAGAGCAGCTTAAAGCTGACCAAGACTTGCTAACGGATAGGTGGAACAAGGTACTGGCCACTGAAAGGGACGAACTCGACAGCCCCAATAAAGAGCATACACGGCACAACTGGCTACCTCCACCCAAGCAGGAGAACCCAAGGCGCACACCCCGACGTCCTCACATCATTACGGTCCAAGACAGTAAGAAGGATACGCGAAGAGACACCCTCAAGCCTCGGCGCAATGGCAACAAATGTCAAGTCAAGGAAACTGGTGTCAGGTCCAGTAAATACCAGTCCAGTCAACGGACTAAGAGCAGCTCAAGCCTATTTGGCCCGAGCCACACGCTCGATCAACCATGCGAAATTCACGGTACTCCTAGAAGGACGGCAAAGCATACCAATAGAGAATGTAGGATCCTCAAAACAAAGTGGCTGGTCGCGCGCCGGAAGCAATAAGGGGAGGAACCTCGTCAGGAACCCCCCCTAGAGCATAATAGTACGGCCGATCGCCCAAGATCACATAAACCACAGCAAGTCAATTGCAGTACCTCTAGACCTAGTAGTCTAGGGGCTCTATAACACACAAAGCCCACACGGGTATGAAGCCACGAATAACATCTCCTAAAAGATGTAAGGTGCAAAGGCCAAGTTTTATTGGCCCACCACCCTAATGGTTGTCTTTGGATCACTCACAATTGCTACGCCAAGGAATAAATCTTAGGCACCTTCCCACCATGCGGTAGTTTACCACATTACAACGGGATAAACCACGTTGACTAGATCCCACATGGTAAATCACTCAGGCCAACTATCTGGACACCCATTGAGGAGTCCGCGCTACCTCACGGTATAACGGCTGGGTTCACTAGGATCCGATAAGAAACCCTTAGACTAACCACAAGAGGACGCTCAGCTGCCTCATAACATTTGCCTTCACAAACCAACTTTGACGGAGAACAGGATTGGCAGCATGGAACCAGCCCGGACACGCAATGGCAGGAACATGCAGACAGAAGGCGGTTCGGATTCAATATTGATCCACTCACAACCCCCTCCAGTCCGTTCACCACAGGTTCCGCCAAATAACACCTCTTTTCATACATCATACTCATATACATAGACATATTTTCCTACTACAATGCGTAGACTTAAATAATACTTACCGGCCGTCATTTATCGCCGACGCCTCTTTGCCAAAAATGACAGCCACGCTTCGCGTTCTCCCGGTTACACCAGGGGCTTCATAGTACGGCAATAAAGTCCGACCACATTTTCGGTCACTCGGCACCCCGAACATATAGCACTATATGCATGAGCTCCGAATCATGTCCTGGGTCATTGGTTGGGTTTGCCCGGCTCCCATGTTTTGGTACCTAACGTTCCGTTCCGTCGGCTAAGGTAGCGCTGGGAGAACTATTGCGATTGTGTTCCGGTTCAGCCGGACGAGCACCTCAGTAGAGAAAGCCGAAAACCGACTGTCATGATGAAGCGAGAGCCAGTCAGCTGTTCGAGAGGTTGTAAAATCCTTAAAGATTTATTCCGCACAACGGCATTATAAATGCTGAGTGTGACAGATCGGTCTTCTGATCAGGCGTCAATAGAGCCCCCAGTTCGGCCTTCCGAACACTAGGGGCTGCGCCGACCATACTCGAATTCCTATGGCTAAGTGAGAGTAATAAAGCCCTATAGTCCAATCACCTGGTTCGTGGAGAGAAATACCTCCTTAAAAGGACCCAGCTATGCGATAAAGAGGGGGTAGAAGCCAACGAATGGCCAACTCTCAGGATTTGCTTACGATAAACAGCCGCACAGGAAGAACATATGTTAAACAAAACAGGCAATATATAATAAACATGCCATTATCCCATATTACAAAAAGCGGCACAAATGCCCTTAGGGAAATATAATGTCTTTAGCACACTTGTCCGCCGCAAGGCGGGCCCCTTTCAGTACACTTTCATAGTAAAGCTCGGGCTTGCGGTGCGCCTTACCCTCTGGCAGCCCCTTAGTCATCAGCTTCTCCGCGTCAAGCCTCCCCCAGTGCACTTTTGCACGGGAAAACGCCATACGCGCGCCTTCCATACAGACTGATCGCTTGATAGCATCAAGTCGAGGACAGGCACTCACAATCCGCTTGATGAGTCTGAAGTAACTACTTGGGATTGGCTCCATAGGCCATAGCCGGACAACTAAGTCCTTCATGTCTAGTTCGGCCGCCTGGTGCAGTTCGACCAGCTGTTTCAGCTGATCGATAAAAGGCACCAGATAGTTCGGCGCCAAAAACTGCGACCGAAATCCTCTCCATGATCTTCTTCTCCATGTTCGAAGAGAATTGGGCAAGATCGATATGCTGCGAGGAAGATCCGCAAAAACCCTGGAAACATAAGAATTCTGCTTGCCGCTTAGGATTCTTCCCATTATCATGTACAAAGGCCAAGAATACGGAAGGCCTTACCAGCCGCGACTTTCCGGGCCTCCTGAATGTCCCGCGTAGCACCTCGGGCTTCTCCCCGAGCACCTTCCGCAGCCTCCAGAGTTTGAGCGAGTTCAGATTCTTTCCCTACTAGACTCTGCTCTAAGCCCTCGCTTTTCTTCACAGCTTCCTGGAGCTCCCGCTCAGCTGCGAGGACCCTGGCCTCGTGTTTTTCACGAAGCGCCTGTTCGGCGGCAGCTTTCTTGTTGGCATCGGCCATAGCTTTCTTTAGTGCCGCGTATTCGGCACTCGCTCCTAGAGCATACAATACAATTACAATTCTCTAAGCACAACTATTCAATCAAGCAAACTACAAGATATATGTTTTCAACAAACCCTTCTTGTCCTCCAATTGCTTCTTCACACGGCTGAGTTCCTCCTCGGGCCGTGCAAGGCTCTGCTTCAGTTCGGACACTTCCGCGTTATAAGCAGACGTCCTCTCCGCAGACGCCTGTTTTCACATAAAGGGTATACATCATTCACAAAGGCTCCTGCGAATGCAGAGGATTTGATCCCCGGCCCGGCTTTGTCTCCTCCGCCGGACAGTGCATCAGGGGCTACTACTTATACTATGATAATCCCTCAAAGTTTTCCTAGGAAACAAAACTCAAAAGCCTTTAGAAGGCCAAGGCAGGACTTGTTCAGCCCGCTCTCGGCGGACTAGAAGTTCTCGACCACCGCGCCCATGAGGGCCCGATGCTCATCGACAATCGATGCGTTCTTCAACGCTGTCGATAGACCGCCAGGCAGCCCTGCTCGAACAGAGGACATCGGCAGGGTAGGCAGGCCCCTCACCATCAAGGGTGGCTGCTCGATCGATCCCGGAACCCTAGAGGTCCCGGGGGCCATATCCATCCCCGCGTGTCCGGCACCAGGGATATATCCTCCCTAATCCGGGTCTTGTCGAGATGACACCTTAGTGTCACGCCCTGACTTTGGGGAAGGGGCCCACGGAGGCGTCTCGCTCGCCAAGGCGTTTGAGCCTAGCGAATCCTCCGACGAGGACTGGCCGGCGCAAGACCTTGCCGGACTGTGCAAAATATGGTAACAGTTAAAACTACTATACCCAAAAACAATCCCGGACACATATGTGTGTTCGGATACTTACGACTTCTCCAGGGGCTGGGCCCTGGGATCCCACTCCGGGCTGCTATCGGCAGCCCTGGTGGATGCCTCCGAGAGGTAACCTTTCCCCCTCTTGGGCAATCCGGCCTCCAGAGAGGTGGAGGCTGTCCTTTTCCTCCCGCCATCAGAGTGAGGCTCATCCTCCTCTGCTTCCTCCTCTTCGTCTTCAGACGAAGGATCGTCGCTGGAGTCTTTGGATTTGGTGTCCGAAGCCTCGCGACGGCGAAGACCACTCCTGGTCTTCTTGGCCTTCTTGGAGGCCTCTTTCTTTGGCGCCTCATAAGGCGCATGGACCAGCATCTTCGTCGGAAGAGGTCCGGCCGGTTCCTCCGGCAGAGGAGCGGGACAATGTATCCGCTCCACCTTCTTTATCCATCCCTGAGGTCACAATGAAACACGATTAAGGTGTCTCCCCCATGACATGCCACCTGAAGCGTGAATAGACAAAGTGTGGTTGTAACTTACCGAGCTTGCGGAATGAGATAATTGATACTCGTGGTCTGTTGCGGGGCTCGGCCATGATTTGCCGGACTTGAAGAGCACCTTCCAGATATCCTTGTGGGAGGAATCGTAAAGCTCCCACAGAGTACAAGTTCGGTGCCGACAAGGGAGAACCAGGCGGACTAGCATCACCTAGACTATGTCGACGAGTTTGACGTCCCTATCGACTACACCCTGAATGCGCGTCTGGAGCAGTAACAGCTCATCGGACGAGCACCAGTTCAGGCCCTTCTCGGGCCAGGACGTGAGCTGCAGTGGAGCTCCGGATCTGAATTTTGGAGCTGCCGCCCACTTTTTTCCACGTGGTTTGGTGATATAGAACCACTGCTGCTGCCACTCCCTGACGGAGTCGTTGAAAGCGCCTTTCAGCCAAACAGCCTTGGGCATCTTACTTACCATGGCGCCGCCGCACTCGGCGTGTTTGCCACTCACCACCTTGGGCTTCACATTGAAGATCTTCAGCCATAGGCCGAAGTGAGGTGGGATCCAGAGAAAAGCCACGCACACGACGATGAACGTCGAGATATTGAGGAAGGAGTTGGGGGAAAGATCATGAAAATCGATCCCGTAGTAATACATGACTCCCCGAACGAACGGGTGAAGGGAAACCCAAGCCCACGGATGAAATGGGGAAGGAACACAATTCTCTCGTGAGGTTCCGGAGTGGGGAGGACCTGTCCCGCCGGCGGGAGACGGTGGCCGATCTTCTGGGCCACATACCCGGCTCTCCGGAGCTTCTTGATGTCCCTCTCCTGGACGGTCGAGGCCATCCACCTACCTCCTGCTCCGGATCCGGACATCTTAGGAATATCTCTCCTTGATGGATAAAGAGGGTACTTGGGCATTGGGGCTCGAACAAAGGGGAATGTGCTAACGGGAGGAGAAGACGTGGGTAAAGAGAAAGGGGCCTTACCTCTTTATTGGGGCGGTAAAAGTATTTTGCGCCTCCTCACTTGCCTGGTGAAGCCCGTCCGCCTCCCACTCGCCACGATTAGCGGTGCGGTTAGATTACCCACACCCGTATTGATGAGGATCCCGTGATATGGGGACACGATATCTACTTTGACAGGACGTGTCACGGAAACCACCTCATAATATGCGATGTAGCTGGTTGTGGGAAAACGGTTCGAATAATGATCCGACCATAATAACGTGTCACGTCATTAGAAAAAGTTGTCAGCAGATTGCATTTGTGAAATATCATTCTCTCTACAGCGGAGTATTCGGAGATGGAACCTGCCTTGCAATGCCAAAGACAATACTGTGCGCTGGACTCGTCGTCATTGAAGCCTGGTTCAGGGGCTACTGAGGGAGTCCTAGATTAGGGGGTATCCGGACTGCTGGACTGTGTACAACGTCTGGACTATTGAAGCGTGAAGATACAAGACTCAAGACTTCGGCCCGTGTCCGGATGGGACTCTCCTTGGCGTGGAAGGCAAGCTTGACGATCCGGATATTGTGTTTCCTTCCTTGTAACCGACTCCATGTAAACCCTAGCCCTCTCCGGTGTCTATATAAACCGGAGAGGTTGGTCCTTAGAAGGCCGATCACAATCACAATCATACCATCATAGGCTAGCTCTTAGGGTTTAGCCTCTACGATCTCGTGGTAGATCTACTCTTGTACTACCCATATCATCAATATTAATCAAGCAGGAAGTAGGGTTTTACCTCCATCGAGAGGGCCCGAACCTGGGTAAACATTTGTGTCCCTTGCTTCCTGTTACCATCAGCCTTGACGCACAGATCGGGACCCCCTACCCGAGATACCCCGGTTTTGACATCGATAGTGTGCGCGTGAGAGGAGTCGACATCGAGAGAACGTGTTTGTTTGAGAGACACCGAGGAAGACTACTATATATCGATGGTGCATGTAGGAGGCAATTAAATGAAGGGATGTTCTTATTGGTTTCGGGGATATAGGGGAAGAGTGAGAGGGGGTAGCTAGAAGGAGATTGTTAAGTGTGAGTGTGTGTTTTACCCATCCAGGCGGAAGTTAAGTGCACACAAGAAGAGAACGATTCGATGTGGCATTAGGGTTGAGGGTAATTTACTACATATGGAGACATAGAGGCCTTGAACGTGCATGTGTGAGAGGTATACATGTATATGTGGGATTTGTGTGTGCGCGCGCGCATGATCGAGATAAAAGAAAGAAGACATAAGTCATAAGATCAACGACATGGGAGAGACGGATCGGTATGACAATATGCATGCATGTGAGCATGCAGGGAGAAGGTTCGACAATTGAGTATGTGTTTTTGTCTTTAAGAGATAGTGGTGTGGGCTGGGGCATGCACCTATGGCGAGCAGAGGGAGTGAGGAACAACGATTGTGCAAAAGAGATCAACCTATAAACACATATGTATGGAGAGACATACATAGTGTGAGTGATAGGAAGCAAGACTGCGTGCGAGAAAGAAATGTTGACAGAGAAACTACAGATAGATACAGAGATGGAGATGCTAGCTAGAGGGACATCCGCTAGTTTGAGTGTTGGAGATGACCGCCGGGTGGTTCAGAGGGTGAAGTTAAGTGTGTGTGTGAGAGAAAGATAAAAAGAGGGCACTTGACTACATGTAGAGAGAAACATATGTAGTGTGCATGATAGGAAGCAAGAGTGACGGTGAGAAAGAAGGTTGATGGAGAAACAGATAAATAGAAAGATAAAGATGCTAGCGAGTGTGCGTTAGAGATAGGAGTCGAGTGGATCAGAAGGCTGAGTTATGTGTGTGGGCGAGAGAGAGGTAGAGAGAGGGTGCATGTGAGTCATATACAAACAAATATCAGAGAGAAATGAGATCTCGAGAGATAGAGTTTTGTGTCTGCGAGAGAGAAAGATATGTCACAACGAGAGTGATAGCTAGAGAGATATAAGAGGGAACGCAAGATATCTCTAGGGAGAGAGAGTGTGTGTGAGCGACATACAAGAGAACAGTGGAGAAATATGAGACCCTGGGAGACAGAGTTTGTGTTTCTGTGAGAAAGAGATATTTAAGAGCAAGAGTCGTAGGTTCTCATACCTAAGGAGCGAAAGGCATCTATGTATGAGGGGTGTGCGAGTGGCACACAGGGGAATAGTAGAGAGAAATGAGACCCCGGGAAACAAAGTTTTGTGTTTGTGTGAGAGAAAGAGATTCCACATGGAGAATCATAGTTAGAGACAGATAGCAGGGAGCGAGATATACTTAGAGAGAGATAGAGTGATGTAGGTCGAGGGAGAGAGTACCGTCAATGTGTTACGAAGATAAAAGATCATTGTCGACATACAGGTAGCACGAGAGATACCCGAGAGACGATGAACGCGTATAAGTCTAGAGAGATAGTCCTATATAAGCATGAGTGATAGCTATATGAGATGAATATCTGGAATAAAGGGGATTCAAATATTTAAACTAGAGATCGCGACATCGATAATATCATAATGCAAATTGGAGTATCAAACATGCATATTCATTTGAATTTGGGGACACGTGTAATGTTATATAGTTTATCAGTATTGGTGATCCATAGATTCTTTAATTAGAAACAATGCATGGTTTATATGCAATTAATGTCTAAACATGATTACACTATATGTTGTGTGTGTGAAACACATTATACATGTTTGAGAAGTAAAAAAACCCGCATGAAACACACATTAATTGGAGACAGTTAGCGCAGAATGCATACATTGGATTTCAACATAAATTAGTTTCAAATATTTGAAAATCCATATTGATGGATACAACCTTATGAATCTGAGATCATGCCATTTGTAAACCATATTTATGTATAAAGGGTGTTGTGCTTTTGAAAGTATATAGAAAAATGATGTATATAGAATTTTACTCCAATCGAAAATGGATCCCGCCCAAAAAATAGAATACAAACGGGATTCGAATTGAGTTGGCACGGTAAACGTGCACTCTGCAAAATTTGAACGAAGCAGGGAAAGTCGCAGTAACTGCCCGAAACCAAAATCTGCGATATGGAAATTACTACTGCCTATCCCTGCCACACAAAGCCTATCTGCTCAATTTCTATAGGTTTCGATAGGGGTAGGTTTGTAATTTCACTCCAACATGACATAACCGCCTCTCACCCGGATTCATACATGGCGGGCGCCAAACACAGTGTGTCCTCGGCCGAAATTGACTCCCTCCCCGATTCATACACGATGGACGCCAAAAACAAACTCTCGTTGGCAAATATTTAGTGTATGCGAGATTACCGTCCTATCCCAACCAACTAATATTGTTGTGATGTAGGAAATTTGAAACGGGGGCTAAGTTTGTAAATTTCCTCGCATTTGAGACAAGCGCGCCCTGAAGACATGGCTCCCCCCTTCCTCTCTACCTCCCTTTCCCCATTCGTACTCCGTGGGCGCCAAAACACCCTCTCCACCCCAGCCTCCTCCGTCTGCCACCCCATCCACCGCCGTCCTCCTCCACCATGCCGGAGTTGATACCCCGACGCCGTTGTCCATTACAAGAGATCGACCTCTCTCATCCACGGCTTCAGACAGGGATCCTTGCATCCCGTCCTCTCCCTTCATCCCCACTGTCGTCCACCTTGATGGTGGCGCTCCTACGACCGTCTCGTCCACTGCACCCTGCCGCCACCATCTACCCTCCTAGATCTGCTTCCACGCCGCCGACAGCCATCGCTACCGCAGCACCATCAAATTCTCAGCAGATGCATACACGGCGCCGCACCAGAGGCGGTACTCTTTCGAATCTGCTCAACTTATTTATCGCAGCAAGAAAATAGATCGCCACTGCTTTACTCTAATTTCTTGTCCATCACTTACTTGCTAGTTGAAAGCAAACATTGGTTGTGAAGTTGCCTTTGTCCGGTTTGCACCTTCAGATCCGCCATGGAATGCTCAACACTATACTCCCAATGCTTATGGTTTTCCCCTTTTATATTCCACACTAGTTAAATCACGGTAGACTAAATTTCAAAATTGGTTTAGTCGATTTTTCAGAGCTCGCCGGAGTTCACCGGTGCGAACGAAGGGGCTCTGGTGGGGATAGTGGTTGTGGGGGGCGGTGGTGGGGCCTCGCCGAACAAAGAAAACTTGACGCAGGTGGGGGCGGGGGTGGGGGTGGGGGTGGTGGAGGAACACAGGCGGTGGGGGCCGGTGGTCCGGCCGGCGCCCGTGTGGTGTTCTGTACAGGAAGAATCAGAGACGAGGAAGAAGAAGGGTTAGGAGACGTAGGATCTTCATCCAACCGCCTGAAACGGTCGAGAGAAAGTAGGGAGTTGCATTCTTAATGCGCTCTGGTTCATCATGTGTGGGCACTGCGCAACGAACATTTTATTATCCAAAATCTGCTTGCTCTTCTTTACCATGTTCCTCTTCCGTTCTTCTTTAATAAGTACTCTCTCTGTTCCTAAATACAAGTCTTTGTATAGATTCCACCATGGACTACATATGGAGCAAAATCAGTGAATCTACACTCTAAAATGTATCTGGATACATCTGTATGTGATCCATAGTGGAAAGCTCTACCAAGACTTATGTTTTGGAATGGAGGGAGTATAATAGTAGTACAGTATGTTCCTTGTACTGCAGATGAGCAGGGACATTTGCAGTGTAGAGGTCTATAAGGTCGGTTGTGATGGACACTTTGAACTCTTTGGGCCTCTTTGATTCGTAGGATTTTTGTAAACATAGGAATAGGATTTGTAGTGGCCTCACCACTTGAATCCTATAAGAATAGTAAGGAAATGCAGGGAGCTGTGTCGCCTTTGAGATTTACACTGATATTAACATTACCGCTTCTTCAGTTGAAGAGAGCCGGTATCCGAAGCCTTTCTAGCCGTACCGGCAATACTAGCACATATATTCTAGTAAGTTCCACTTTGCTAATTTTACTCTGATGCTTACGATTTTCCCCTTATATTTACACTATGATCTGTGTAGCTGCTTTGTGTCGCACTAGCAGCAGTCCACTCTTGAAGCTAAACACTGCAATGACTTACAAAATTGGCACCAAGGCACTGAGTGCCATTCTGGGTGCAATGAAACTCATACGCTTCCCACCTGTTGACTCTTGTTTAGAATATGATCCTAATGACTCTTGTTCAAAATTGCCACATATAGAGAGACAGCATGGAATTGTATATCTTTGTGTGCTGTGATTTATCATGAGTGGGCAACCAACATTGTATGCAATGAAGCGGAACCTCAAGAATATGCTTCCTCTTCTGTTCTTTAACATGTTCCTCTTTTGTTATTCTGTATTTAGTACGTGCAGTATGTTCCTTGTCAGGAAGGGGAGCAGGGACATCTGCAGTCAACAGCTGATAGAGCTGGCATGTACGTGATCGGTAGGCTTTCAATTACTAGCGGCAATACAACACCGTATTTTCAAGCCAGTTCCACTTTCCCAATTTATATATCGTGGTTATGGTGTACCCCTTTTATGTACACTATGATCTACCTAGTTGCTGTGTGCTCTTGTTATCATGGTTTGGCAATAAACTATCTATACAGTATATTATGAACCTATCATCTGCCAACTATCCTTACTTCTGGAGCCTATTTTTTGTGTACTTGTGCCAGATTATATAAATGCACACACCATATTACAGCACACATGATCTCTCTCATCAGAATCTAGTGATAGCACACGAGTGTTTACAGGGGCGCACCTATATTAGAATATCATCTGCATTACAAAGATAATCTCACAACTATTTATGTTTTCATGGTTCTCAGATATTATACGTAATTACAGTGAATATCAAAATCTGCGCATCAGGAGAATATTGTGGAACACTGCAATGACTTACAAAATTGGCACCAAGGCATTGAGTGCCATTCTGGATGCAATGACACTCATACGCTCCCCACCTGTAGATTCTTGTTCAGAATATGATCCTAATGACTATTCTAACCTCGAGGAGTCAAAGGCAGATGGCCTGTCATGTTCACCCATCAAGGTGTCTGTTCTAATTTGGCAAGGTTTTATTGATTGCGCGTATCTTGCATATGTTGTCTTGCATTTCTTCTACTTGCACCACCATCTACTTAGTTTACTCATCATATATGTCGAGATGCCATGCCCATCCATTATCAATACATATTTCATCTGTCATCATACCATGTTTTTTCACTCAAATGTTGTTCTTGTGGATCAGACATCAAAAAGGAAGAGGGTGATTGCCGAACCTGAAGGAGCACTAGCAAAGTCCTTGAAAAACGTGGTTGTGCCGGAGAAATCAGACAACACCCCACTTATATTGGTTGTACAACCAGTGACACAAAACATAGGACCGACTCCAGCAGACTGTACCCATACTTCACTGGCCACACCACTAGCCCCACCACACAGGACCTGCACTCTAGCAAAAGGTATGTCGATTCAGTTGCCATAGCACCAGTCGTACCACAGAAAAATCCCACTCCAGCAAAAAGTACAGCAAGTCCACCAGCCGAAGACCTATCCCAACTGCAGAGACGGCCAATTCCTGCAGATTGGAACCCCATTGTAGTTATTCCCATTTTAAAAGACAATGCTTTCAATGTTGTTAGGGCTACGTGCATATATTCCCATCATGGGAAGATTATAGTGAAGACAAACACCATTTTCACATCTTCCTGTCCCACTTACGTGTAAGTGCTATTATTCATGGTGATTATTTTCCTGTTTTCTGCTGATTGAACACATCAATGATTTACATTAGATTGTTGTAAGTAGGCGAGGGTCAATCTGGATAGTCATGACGAGCAAAGCTTGTTTGCGCTTTTCAAGGAAGCATTGCAGTAGTATCGGTGTTACCTGAGGAAATCACACTTTGATGGCAAGTCTATAAACGAATTTCAAGTGAAGTCTCCTATGCTAAATTTAGAAGACATTGATTGGAAAAACCTTGTTATGCACTGGTCTCGTTCCTAGGATGAGGTATTGTCTATGATATCGCATGACAATTTGAACTTCTACTTTTCCGCATGTGCCTTATGGATATTTTTTGCAGGATATCTGCTCGAAAAAGAATTCCGGTTTGAAAAGAACGACAGGATATCACAAATATGCTGCCCGCTGCTTTGCTCTTGTTAGTACCTATTGTCCTGTATCACTGTACTTGCATACACACCTGGTTCATTATGTGATAGCAGCATGCGTGATAGCTTGCTTATCAATTGTTCGCTCCAAATTATCTGATCTATATGAATGGTTACATTAGTAGAATATATCCAATGCCAATGAATTTTTTTAGCTTTGCATTGTTCTTGTAAGTACCTACTGTCCTTTATCAGTGTACTTATATTGACAACTAGTTGTTCATGTACCATCACTCTGCAGCTTATTTTCCTTTGCCCTCCATTTTCTACACATAAGATCTATATTTACTCTTACCATAAGGTTGGATAACACCGATGGTACTGAAGAAGTTTAGCTTTGCATTGCTCTTGGCTGTACCTTTTGCCTGTATCGCTGTACTTACATTTATAGCTACTTGGTTATGTAGCATCACTCTTCATCTTATCTTAAATATTCTCCATTTTTCTTATATTGTCACATCTATATTTACTCTTAACAAAATGTAGAATAAAGGCAATGCTTATGAAGAAGATTCTGTGGTAAACTTCTTGAATTGCCACCCCCCCCATCAGCATGGACAAGGGCTTTATAGAGCCTGCCTTCACCAATAATGTAAGTTTGTCCTTCTCAAGCCTTCAAACTTTGTTGTGTATATTTGGTTAGGCATGACTGCAACAGCTGTTTATTTTTGGTGTTTGCATCAAATTGACGGTTTAAAGTTTATTATATAGTTCATAAATAAAAGTTTGTCCTTCTCAATTTAAGTTTTTAGTTGTTCAACCAAGTTCCTTATTCATACCATGTAAATTAAACTATACAGAGCAAGTGTTCTTATTTTGCCAATCTGAAATGGGATAAATTGACAGCACACTAACCATCGATACTTATGAGTTCTTGATCTGTAATCCAGTGGTGTCCTGAAGCTGCCAACTCCTTCACAATGTCATTTCCTGCCATGTCTTGACCAGAACAATACCATATTGTGTTAATGCTATTTTAAATTGTCTCACTTTATTTTTCAGCAAGAAATGTGATGAATTGTCAGCACTGATACTTATATGTGCAAAACCTTTCATTTGTCTGCTTGTTTATCTCTCAGAGTGAGGAGGATATAAGTGTTAAACAAGCGTAGTCTCATCAGCTTGCTCAGCTGTTTGCGCTGCAGCTCCCGAGCAGGGCTAACCTTTCTTGAACTCTATAGAAGTGTTGTCGGTTTTGTATATTATTTTGTCGGCGTGTTTAATTGCACTGGTGGCGATTTTTTGATGCCCAGTGTATGTAATCTGCTGTCTACTTGTGCTTTGTTATCATAGTGGTGAACTTTGATGCCCAATGGATGTAATATGCCGTAATTTATTTTTTGTATAGTCTAGGTTTTTTCTTATTCATGATGCTGCAGTTATTTTACTGTATTTATATCATGTCTTCGCTGTAAACTGGCCAAACCGTAACATTACGGTACATAATCGGGTCGTCATGCAAATCACTATGTATGATCCGCTTCATGGCCCCCGTGATCTTGATCCATTAAAAGGCCTAAATGTAAACTGGCCCACTAGTAGATTCGGGCCATTAATAGGCCAAGTAAACTGCTGGCTCTATTTTCCCAAGAAAACTCAATGGGCTTTTAGGAGGCTGAAAAGTAGGTTGGGCCAGAAATGTGCCGAACAGCTCACGGGCCGCCAGCAGGCCGAAATAGACCCCGGCCCATGATTGTGCCAATCAAATCACGGGCTTATAACAGGCCAAAATTGTCTCGGTCCTTGTTTGACCCAATCAGATTATCGGCTGTGAGCAGGCCAGATGCAAACGGGACCGTAGTTAGGCCCAACTATATGATGGGCTTTTAACAGGCCAAAATATATATAGGGCCGAAATGTTAAACGGGCCTATAATAGGCCGAAACTAATATCAGGCCGAATTACTAAATGGGCCTTTAGCAAGTGAGCCCAAAAGCATAGCATCCAGTTGACGGGCCGAATCTGATATGGTCCATAATTTAGCCCAAAGCCTCTTAAAGGGTCGGACCTAATCTAGGCCGTATTTGGCCCAGAACGTGGTAGACTTTTAATGGGCTGGATCTCATATGGGCCATTATTAGGCTCAAAACATGGTAGGCCATTAATGGACCGGATCAAATATGGGTCGGCATTTGGCCCAAAACATGGCAGCCAGTTAATGGACCGGCCTACTAGGGTCCTCAAAATTTTGTGGGCCTTCATCTGGGCTGGCCCATTATGGTCGGCAAAATATCATGGGCCTTTAGCTGGGCCGGCCCATTATGGTCCGCAAAATGTTGTGGGCCTTTAGCTAGGCCGGCCCATTATGGTCCGCAAAATCTCGCGGGCCTTTAGCTGGGCCGGCCATTATGGCCCGCAAAATCTTGGGGGCCTTTAGCTAGGCCGGCCCATTATGGTCCACAAAATCTCGTGGGCCTTTAGCTGGGCCGACCCATTATGGTCCTCAAAATCTTGTGGGCCTTTAGTTGGGCCGACCCATTTAAACTTTATGGGCCACTTTTGGGCCGGTCCACGTGTCAACATATCATAGGCGCATCTCGCCCATTGGATGAGTGACACCTATGCCAACGCGGAGCTGACACGTGTTTCCTCCAGCCAATGATGATTTTACACGTGGAAAATCCCCATTGGTTTAGGCTGTTAACGGGCTATCGGATCCAAAACCTGACCCGAGCTTAACGGTGTTCCGTTACGGTGGATGCCACGTGTCAGTCACCCTTGAAGAAAACACTTCTGTGACGCGTGATTTATCGTCATGGAAGTGGACACTTCCGTGATGATAATTTTGGTAATGTCATGGAACACTTCTACAACAGCACAGGTATGACTATCTTGATTTTGTCATAAAATCGTCATGGATATAAATGCATGACAAAAAACGTGACCTACTGTGACAAACGCGTATCATCACGGAAGTGTATTTTTTTTTGTAGTGGTGGCGGATCTCCATGTTATTCCTGATTGGACTATTCCATATTTGGCTTATATGACCTGGGGCGAGTTACCTGAGGATGAAACCTTGGCCAGTCAAATAACCCGGAGGTCTAAGTCGATGACTATTGTCAATGGGGAGTTGCACAGATGCAGTGTTACATGAGTGTTTCAACGATGCATTTGTCCTGAGGAGGGCCATGAAATTCTAAGGGAGATTCATGAAGGAGATTGCGATCATCACGTCGGCTCTAAATCTCTCGTTGTTAAAGCTTTTCGTCATGGGTTTTATTGGCAGAGGGCTCATGCTGATGTTGAAGATCTGGTCAGTAAATGTGATGGCTGTCAGAAATTTTCACGACGAGCTCATGTGCCGACTCAAGAATTGAGGATAATTCCAATTACTTGGTCGTTTGCAGTCTGAGGGCTAGATATGGTTGGGCATTTTAAAAGATCTAAAGATAAAAAGACTCATCTCCTAGTAGCTGTTGACAAGTTTACAAAGTGGGTTGAAGTTGAGCCGGCTCAAAATGCGATGCAGCCACGGCGGTTCAATTAATCAAAAAGGTGATATTTCCTTTTGGATACCCTCATAGTATCCTTACTGATAATGGTACTAATCTGTCTAAGGGTGCGATGAAAGGGTTCTGTCAAGAAGAGCATATCCGGCTTGATGTATTGTATGTCTCCAACGTATCTATAATTTTTGATTGTTCCATGCTATTATATTACCTGTTTTGGATGTTTATGGGCTTTACTTTATACTTTTATATCATTTTTGGGACTAACCTACTAACCAGAGGCCCAGCCCGTATTGCTGTTTTTTGGCCTATTTCAGTATTTCGAAGAAAAGGAATATCAATGGAGTCCAAACGGGATGAAACCTTCGGGAGCGTGATTTCTGGAACGAACGTGACCCAGAGGACTTGGAGTGCAAGTCAACAAGCAGCCCAGGCGGCCATGAAGGTGGAGGGTGCCTCCCCCTACTGGGCATGCCCCCTATCTCTTGGGCCCCTCGGGCGTCCACCGACCTACTTCTTCCTCCTATATATACCCACGTACCCCAAGAACATCAGAACAAGCCACGAAAACCTAATTCCACAGCCGCAACCTTCTGTATCCTTGAGATCCCATCTTGGAGCCTTCGCCGGCGCTCCGCCGGAGGGGGAATCAACCACGAAGGGCTTCTACATCAACACCATAGCCCCTCCGATGAGTTGTGAGTAGTTTACCATAGACCTTCGGGTCCATAGTTATTAGCTAGATGGCTTCTTCTCTCTTTTTGGATCTCAATACCATGTTCTCCTTGATCTTCTTGGAGATCTATCCGATGTAACTCTTTTTACGGTGTGTTTGTCAAGATCCGATGAATTGTGGGAATGATCAAGTTTATCTATGAGAAATATTTGAATCTCCTCTAAATTCTTTTATGTTTGATTAAGTTATCTTTGCAAGTCTCTTCGAATTATCAGTTTGGTTTGGCCTACTAGATTGATCTTTCTTTCAATGGGAGAAGTGCTTAGCTTTGCGTTCAATCTTGCGGTGTCCTTTCCCAGTGACAGCAGGGGCAGCAAGGCACGTATTGTATTGTTGCCATCGAGGATAAAAATATGGGGTTTATATCATATTGCATGAGTTTATCCCTCTACATCATGTCATCTTTCTTAATGCGTTACTCTGTTCTTTATCAACTTAATACACTAGATGCATGCTGGATAGCGGTCGATGTGTGGAGTAATAGTAGTAAATGCAGGCAGGAGTCGGTCTACTTGTCACGGACGTGATGCCTATATACATGATCATGCCTAGATAATCTCATAATTATTCGCTTTTCTATCAATTGCTCGACAATAATTCGTTCACCCACCGTACTACTTATGCTATCTTGAGAGAAGCCACTAGTGAAACCTATGGCCCCCGGGTCTATCTTTTATCATATAAGCTTTCAATCTAATTTTATTTGCATCTTTACTTTTCCGTTCTATATTATAAAATACCAAAAATATATTTATCTTATCATATTATCTCTATCAGATCTCACTTTCGCAAGTGGCCGTGAAGGGATTGAAAACCCCTTTATTGCGTTGGTTGCGAGTTCTTGTTTGTTTGTGTAGGTGCGTTTGACTTTTGAGGAGCCTCCTACTGGATTGATATCTTGGTTCTCAAAAACTGACGAAAATACTTACGCTACTATTGCTGCATCACCCTTTCCTCTTCAAGGAAAACCAACGCAAGCTCAAGACGTAGCAAGAAGGATTTCTAGCACCGTTACCGGGGAGGTCTTCGCTCAAGTCAAGACATACCAAGTACCCATCACAAACTCATCTCCCTCGCATTTACATTATTTTCCATTTGCCTCTCGTTTTCCTCTCCCCCACTTCACCCTTGCCATTTTTTCACCCTCTGTAGGACCTTGAGAAGAGGTGTCTAGAGGGGGGTGATTATACACTAAGTACCAAAGTGGCAGTTTTTAAGATTCTTTAAGTTTAAGTGGAGATTAGGCACAATTTCAACATTCACAATACATATCAAGCAAGCATGCAAAGAGTATATGAGCAGCGGAAAGTAAAGAATGCAACTTGCAAGAAAGTAAAGGGAAGGGTTTGGAGGATTCAAACGCAATTGGAGACACGAATGTTTTTGGCGTGCTTCCGATAGGTGGTGCTATCGTACATCCACGTTGATGGAGACTTCAACCCACGAAGGGTAACGGTTGCGCGAGTCCACGGAGGGCTCCACCCACGAAGGGTCCACGAAGAAGCAACCTTGTCTATCCCACCATGGCCGTCGCATGAAGGACTTGCCTCACTACCGGTAGATCTTCATGAAGTAGGCGATCTTCTTGCCCTTACAAACTCCTTGGTTCAACTCCACAATCTTGTCGGAGGCTCCCAAGTGACACCTAGCCAATCTAGGAGACACCACTCTCCAAGAAGTAACAAATGGTGCGTTGATGATGAACTCCTTGCTCTTGTGCTTCAAATGATAGTCTCACAAACACTCAACTCTCTCTCATAGGTTTTGGATCTGGTGGAAAGAAGATTTGAGTGGAAAGCAACTTGGGGAAGGCTAGAGATCAAGATTCATATGGTAGGAATGGAATATCTTGGCCTCAACACATGAGTAGGTGGTTCTCTCTCAGAAATGGTAAGTTGGAAGTGTAGGTTCGTTCTGATGGCTCTCTCTACGAATGAAGAGGAGGTGGAGGGGTATATATAGCCTCCACACAAAATCTAACCGTTACACACAATCTACCAAACTCGGTGGGACCGAATCATTAAACTCGGTCAGACCGATTTAGCAAATAATGTGACCGTTAGGTTTTTCGGTGGGACCGAAATGCAACTCGGTGAGACCAATATGGTTAGAGTTAGGGCATAACGTAATCTCGGTAAGACCGATTACACAAACTCGGTGAGACCGATTTTGGTAATAAGCTTTCCAGAGAGTTGGTCAGGCAAACTTAATTTGACCGATTACACAAAATTGGTGAGACCGATTTTGGTAATAAGTTAACCAGAGAGTTTGCATTGTAATCTCGGTAGTACCGATTGCTCAAACTCGGTGAGACCGATTTGGTAATGGACATACACAGAGAGATTACAATCCCATCTCGGTGAGACCGAGATCCCTATCAGTAAGACCAATTTGCTTAGGGTTTGTGGCAGTGGCTATGACTTTTGGAATCGGTGGCGCTGGATAGGAAGAATCGGTGTGACCGATTTTGGCATTAGGTTTTTATCATTTGTGGAAGTGGGAAAGTAGCTGAGGGTTTTGGAGCATATCACTAAGCACATGAAGCAAGAAGCTCATTAAGCAACACCTCATCCCTCCTTGATAGTATTGGCTTTTCCTATAGATTCAATGTGATCTTGGACCATTAAAAATGTAAAATGAAGAGTCTTGAGCTTGAAGCTTGAGCCAATCCTTTGTCCTTAGCATCTTGAAGGAGTTCCCACATCCTTTAGTCAATGCCACTCCATTGTTGAACTTATCTGAAACATGCTAGATAAAAGTGTTAGTCCAACAAGAGATATGTTGACATTAATTAACAAAACCACCTAGGGAGCACTTGTGCTTTCAATCTCCCCCTTTTTGGTAATTGATGGCAACATACATCAAAGCTTTAGATAAAGATATAAAGAATAGCAAGAAAAGCTTTGAAAAGACATGTAACAAACATAGGCTCCCCCTACATGTATGCAATCATGTGAATATGGAATGTAGAAGCATGTGAGAGCATAAACATGATAGAGCAGGCAATGTGTTACATGTATCTTGGCCATATGCATCAGAGCAAAGAATGTTGAATAAAATACCTTCATGCTCATGATTCTTTCTTGCAAACAATATGTACATCAGCAAGAATTCCTCATACACATGATTGTGATGCATATACTTACCTTGTAGTCTTGAGTTGGCTTAGGACGAAATGAACCTGTGTAAACTAGGTTAGATAACACAGATACATCTACTAGCCAGAGCAAACAAAAGAAACCACAAGAATACCAAGACTGGGATGACACGTAGAGAGTGAGTACTAAGTACCACATTGAATTAGACATGTCCCCAAGAGTAAAGATATGCAATGAATTTAAATGATCTCTTTCACTTAGATGTCTTGCTCCCCCTGAATCTAACATGGGATACTGGGAGAAGATAGGGAACAGAAAATTAGAGCTGAAAAATCAGGGCTGAAAGATATGAAAGATGATCAGAGCTAATGTATGCTAATGCGAGTAAGCACAACAGATCATATGAACATGTCTCTCCCCCTAAAGAAGACATGTGGGCATCTCTCCTCTTGAACACCAAGCATCTGGGATCCTTGAGAAATACTTTCTACTTAAGTATTCTCCCCCTGGAGATCTCTCTCTCCTTTTGAGGGTCTCTCTCCCCCTTTAGAAGGCTTTAGAAGGTGATAAACTCTTTCTTCTTTGATGTGATCTCTTCCTAAATGATAAGCTTTTATGTTCTCTCTCTCCCCCTTTGAATCCGTCGAATGGGTTTGGTCCTTGAGACACAACACAAAGCAATGATAAAAATGTGATGCTTGTAGAGGACAAGATTCATTGAGTGGAGCTGGATCAGAAGAAACACAAAATTATGTGGCAAACTGTTTTTCCTGTTATGAAATCGGTGGCACCGAGTGGTATGCTTCGTTTGGACGGAAAGGATTCGGTTGGGCCGAAAATAACAAATCGGTGAAACCGAGTTCATCACAGAGAAAACACTTGTCACCTCAGCTCACTAGAGTAGTAAGATCCCACAAAGATTTGCAAGGAATTTACTGAAAGATGTGCAAGGAATTGGAATGCAGAAGATGCAGAGAAAATAGAAAGAAATCTAGATGAAGTTTTTGTTGAAAGGGGAAACAAATATGCATGAGTCAAATGCAAAAACACAGAAAAGAACACAAGAGAACTTCATCTAGAGATGGTCGGCAACAAGGTCACCTATGTTAGAGTACATTGATTTAGGAGTCAAGTAGATCACTTGATCATGGGTCATACTCATCGTTTAAGCTCAAAATGGGGTTGCCATTTTTCGTTTAAGCATCTTGATGTATTCACATCTTGTCGAGTTGCTTTAGCTCATGACTTGGAGTAAAGATTCTCTAAGATGGAACAACATACCTTGGTTGGTGGCGTTGTCCATGTAGTTGAACTTGTGTGGGTTGCTCAAGGTTGATGTAGCTCATCAAGATTTTGGAGCACCACTTGGAATTTTAGTCCATCTACCTACATGGGTTAGTTCTTGCAAGGAAGAGCACTTGTGTATCCAGAAATGACAATCATGAAGCTCAACATATAATTTGTCAAAGGATATGTTTGAGTGGTTTCGTGCTTCCTTGTCTTCAACCACCATAGTGTAGAGACTTGGTGATGTGGAGATTGATCAAGATGTGAGTAGATCACAATCTCATGGAGTTTGATTCCACCAAGTACCTACAAGAGTTAGATAACATGCAAGATACAAATATATCCAAGACATAAGATTTTCATCATAAGAGAAGTATCAAGGATTAGTCATAAGCTCATGTCTTGCATGTATCCAATGGAGTTTCTACTCCAAGTTTGAAGCATCAATGATGTTCAATTCTCCTCTTAACCTGCAAAACACTTTCTCATCAAGAGTTTTAGTGAATATATCCGCTAATTGCTTTTCGGTGCGAACATGCTTAAGATCAATGTCACCCTTAGCAACATGATCTCGAATGAAATGATGACGAACTTCAATATGCTTAGTTCGAGAATGTTGCACAGGATTATGACCAATTTTGATAGCACTTTCATTGTCACAAAGCAATGGAACATGTCTCACATATATCCCATAATCTTTAAGAGTTTGGGTCATCCAAAGTAATTGAGCACAACATGAACCAGCGGCAATATATTCAGCTTTGGCAGTGGATAAGGATACCGACTTTTGTTTCTTGGAGGACCAAGACACAAGAGATCTACCAAGAAATTGACACGTACCCGAAGTGGACTTTCTATCAACCTTTTCTCCGGCATAGTCCGAGTCGGAATAACCAACAAGATCGAAAGAGGCCCTCTTAGGATACCAAATGCCAAAGTTTGGTGTATGGATTAAGTATCTCACTATCCTTTTCACGGCCTTAAGATGACATTCTTTAGGAGCAGCTTGATATCGTGCACACATGCACACACTTAGCATGATATCGGGACGTGAAGCACAGAGATATAACAATGAACCAATCATAGAGCGATAAACCTTTTGATCAACCGGTTCACCATCTTTGGTCAAGTCATTATGTCCACTAGTAGGCATGGGTGTAGACATACCTTTGCATTCTTGCATATTGAACTTCTTGAATAAGTCCTTGGTGTACTTCGTTTGAGAAAAAAGGTACCTTCCTTAGTTTTCTTGACTTGCAACCCAAGGAAGAATTTGAGTTCACTCATCATAGACATCTCAAACTTCTCCGACATTAGCTTCCCAAACTTTTCACTAAAATGAGGGTTAGTTGAACCAAATATAGTATCATCAACATAGATTTGGCACACAAACAGTTCTCCATTAACCCTTTTAGTAAAAAGAGTAGAATCAATTTTCCCAATTTCAAAGCCTTTTTCAATAAGGAACTTGGTCAAGCATTTATACCATGCTCTAGGAGCTTGTTTAAGACCATAAAGAGCTTTGTGAAGTTTGTAAACATGATTGGGTTTCTTAGGATTGACAAAGCCGGGAGGTTGCTTAACATAAACTTCCTCCCCTATTTCCCCATTTAGAAAAGCACTTTTAATGTCCATTTGGTACAAGGTGATATCACAATGATTAGCATAGGCAAGTAAGATGTGAATGGACTCAAGTCTAGCAACGGGGGCGTAAGTCTCACCATAGTCCATACCTTCGACTTGTCTGTAGCCTTGGGCGACGAGACGTGCTTTGTTGCGAACTACTTGTCCATATTCATCTTGCTTGTTGCGAAACACCCATTTGGTACCTGTGACGTTGTGGTTGTTGTCGGGCTTCTCAACCAATGTCCAAACTTGGTTCCTCTCAAAGTTGTGTAGCTCTTCATGCATAGCATTTATCCAATCCAGATCTTCCAATGCTTCTTCAACCTTCATAGGTTCAATGCTAGAGATGAAGGAATAGTTTTCACAAAAGTTAGCTAAACGAGTTTTAGAGCGAGTGATTCTCCCGGTTTGAATGTCATTGTAGATTTGCTCGACGGGATGATCTTTAGCAACTCTTGCTCGAACTCATGAAAGCTTTTGCTTGGGTCTTCGTTGAACATCTTCTTCATCTTGTTCTTCTTCTTGTTGGCCTTCTTCATTGCTGGCGTTGTCGTTCTCTTGTCGTGGTGGAGAAGGAGGTTGTTGACGTTCATCTTGATGCACTTCCTCGTTTTCTTCATCTTGGTGTGTCCCACTTGTGGATGCTTCCGTATCAACTCTTGGTTCACCTTGCCATCAAGTAGAAGCTTCCACTTGGACGGACGAGGTACTCTCCTTCACCTCCGTTGGACGAACCTTGCCAATAGCCAAGTCTTGAATTGTTTCCGAAGGATCTTTGTCACCTACATCAATTGGCAATTGCTCTACTTGCGAGCCGTTAGATTCATCAAGCTTCACATCTACCATTTGTTCAACCTTTTGGGTGAAATTGTTGTAGACACGGTAAGTGTGAGAGTTTGAGCCATAACCTAGTAGGAAACCTTCATGAGATTTAGGACCAAATTTAGGGCGACGATGCTTATCAAGAATGTAGCACTTTGAGCCAAATACTCGAAAGTATCCAACTTGGGGTTTGTTACTGGTGAGGAGCTCGTATGCCATCTTGCCGAGTAGCTTGTGAAGATACAAGCGATTTGTTGCATGACAAGCTGTCTCAACCGCTTCCGCCAAAAAGTGCTTCGGCGTCTTGTACTCATCAAGCATTGTTCTCGCCATTTCGATGATCGTCCGGTTCTTCCTCTCAACAACTCTGTTTTGTTGAGGTGTGTACGTAGCCGAGAACTCGTGTGAAATCCCTTCTTCATCAAGAAAGGTGTCCACATTTGCGTTCTTGAACTCTGTTCCGTTGTCGCTGCGAACCTTCTTGATCTTCACTTCAAATTGATTTTGGGCCTTCCTAGCGAAGTTTTTGAAGATCTTTTGGACCTGCGATTTATCATCGAGAAAGAACACCTGCGTAAATCTTGAAAAATCATCAACTATAACTAGACCAAAAGAATTTCCACCGAGACTCTTGTAGGAATTGGGACCAAAGAGATCCATGTGAGGTAGCACGAGTGGCCTCCTTGTGGTCATGATGTTCTTCACGGGATGCCTTACTCCAACCTGTTTACCTGCCTGACAAGCGCTACAAAGTCTATCCTTATCAAATATGACATTGTTAACTCCAAGGATATGATTTCCTTTAATAAGCTTGTAAAGGTTTCGCATACCAACATGACCTAATCGTCTATGCAATAACCAACCTTTTGAGGATTTAGCAATGAAGCAAGTTTTAGGTTGAGCCTTTTTAATGAAATCAACAATGTATAGATCACCTCTACGCACACGGTAAAGACCATTTTATGATTGTCTCGATGAAACACTTGGTAATCAACTTCAGTAAATAAGACATTGAAACCGAAATTAGCAAGTCTAGATACTGAAAGTAAGTTGTATCCAAGAGATTCAACGAGCATGACATTTTGTATGGAGCTATCATGTGATATGGCCACCTTACCGAGGCCAACCACCTTACCCTACGAGTTGTCACCGAAAGTGACATACTTTCGAGGACTATCATTATCAGCAAGCTCACGAAACATGTCTTTATCTCCGGCCATGTGATCGGTACATCCACTATCAAGAACACATTCCTTTCCTCCTGACATATATCCCCGAAGATTTGCCATAAGACCAAAGTGTCTCATTGCATCATCAAGATCGAAGTCACTATCATCATCCTCATCATAGCATCCATGTTCAACATCGTCATGTGGTGGATCAAGTCCTAGAGAGGGTGATTCATTAGAATGAGTTTGAGAATGATCTTGCTTATGAATTTTTATAGCTTCGGAAATAATATCACTAATTATACCAACATTTCCTTTGGCACGCATAAGGTTTGTAAGCTCAAACAGACGATCACCAAACATTGGATCACTAGTATTCATTTTACTCAAAGCAATAGACTTATGAAGAATTTCATCAAGATTTTTTAAGGAATAATCTGGAAATCGTTCCTCAAGAAATTTCCATATGGTGTAGGCACACTTGAAAGTAGGCAAGCATCCAATCAAGTTTCTAGGCAATCCTCTAATGATAAGTTCGGCAGTTCTTAGATTCATAATCATGTCAATTGACTCATCATGGGTAGGATGCATAGGATCAACATAAGGTGCACAAGGTCTAGCAATGTACTTGTTCAAATGATATTGATTGAAAATAACAAGCATCTCATTTTTCCACTCATGAAAATACTCTCCATCAAGAATAGGCACTCTATGTCTAAGACTCCCAATAGTAGACTCATCCATCTTCCTCCAATGGTGATTAAACCAAAGCAATGGAGACCAATGCTCTGATAACACTTGTAGGACCTTGAGAAGAGGTGTCTAGAGGGGGGGTGATTAGACACTAAGTACCAAAGTTGCAGTTTTTAAGATTCTTTAAGTTTAAGTGGAGATTAGGCACAATTTCAACATTCACAATACATATCAAGCAAGCATGCAAAGAGTATATGAGCAGCGGAAAGTAAAGCATGCAACTTGCAAGAAAGTAAAGGGAAGGGCTTGGTGGATTCAAACGCAATTGGAGACACGGATGTTTTTGGCGTGGTTCCGATAGGTGGTGCTATCGTACATCCACGTTGATGGAGACTTCAACGCACGAAGGGTAACGGTTGCGCGAGTCCACGGAGGGCTCCACCCTCGAATGGTCCATGAAGAAGCAACCTTGTCTATCCCACCATGGCCGTCGCCCACGAAGGACTTGCCTCACTACCGGTAGATCTTCACGAAGTAGGCGATCTCCTTGCCCTTACAAACTCCTTGGTTCAATTCCACAATCTTGTCGGAGGCTCCCAAGTGACACCTAGCCAATCTAGGAGACACCACTCTCCAAGAAGTAACAAATGGTGCGTTGATGATGAACTCCTTGCTCTTGTGCTTCAAATGATAGTCTCCCCAACACTCAACTCTCTCTCATAGGTTTTGGATCTGGTGGAAAGAAGATTTGAGTGGAAAGCAACTTGGGGAAGGCTAGAGATCAAGATTCATATGGTAGGAATGGAATATCTTGGCCTCAACACATGAGTAGGTGGTTCTCTCTCAGAAATGGTAAGTTGGAAGTGTAGGTTCGTTCTGATGGCTCTCTCTACGAATGAAGAGGAGGTGGAGGGGTATATATAGCCTCCACACAAAATCTAACCGTTACACACAATCTACCAAACTCGGTGGGACTGAATCATTAAACTCGGTCAGACCGATTTAGCAAATAATGTGACCGTTAGGTTTTTCGGTGGGACCGAAATGCAACTCGGTGAGACCGATATGGTTAGGGTTAGGGCATAACTTAATCTCGGTAAGACCGATTACACAAACTCGGTGAGACCGATTTTGGTAATAAGCTTTCCAGAGAGTTGGTCAGGCAAACTCGGTTTGACCGATTACACAAAATCGGTGAGACCGATTTTGGTAATAAGTTAACCAGAGAGTTTGCATTGTAATCTCGGTAGTACCGATTGCTCAAACTCGGTGTGACCGATTTGGTAATGGACATACACAGAGAGATTACAATCCCATCTCGGTGAGACCGAGATCCCTATCGGTAAGACCGATTTGCTTAGGGTTTGTGGCAGTGGCTATGACTTTTGGAATCGGTGGCGCCGGATAGGAAGAATCGGTGTGACCGATTTTGGCATTAGGTTTTGATCATTTGTGGAAGTGGGAAAGTAGCTGAGGGTTTTGGAGCATATCACTAAGCACATGAAGCAAGAAGCTCATTAAGCAACACCTCATCCCTCCTTGATAGTATGGCTTTTCCTATAGACTCAATGTGATCTTGGACCATAAAAATGTAAAATGAAGAGTCTTGAGCTTGAAGCTTGAGCCAATCCTTTGTCCTTAGCATCTTGAAGGAGTTACCACATCCTTTAGTCCATGCCACTCCATTGTTGAAGTTATCTGAAACATGCTAGATAAAAGTGTTAGTCCAACAAGAGATATGTTGACATTAATTACCAAAACCACCTAGGGAGCACTTGTGCTTTCACCCTCTATTTTCCGCTCCCCCTCTTTTTCCTCCTTGCTTTTGGTTGACGTTATGTCTGAAATTGGGGAGATTATTGTCGATATGGACAATAATGATAACATGGAAAATTTTGATGCTCCTGTTGAAGAACACCCTATCTTGCATACTAAAAAGTTTCGAACCGGTAGTGGTGTCGTGGTTCTAAGTCTGACAGTAGAGTGGGGGTAGGTATGGAGAGGCAAGGTCCTAGCTATGGAGAGGTTGTGAACACAAGCGATGTACGAGTTCAGGCCCTTCTCGGAGGAAGTAAAAGCCCTACGTCTCGGAGCCCTGAGGCAGTCGAGTGGATTATCTGAGTAGGTGTTACAAGAGTGCGAACCCCTCTGCCTGTGGAGGGGGTGGCTTATATAGAGTGCGCCAGGACCCCAGCCAGCCCACATAATGGAGAGGTTAAAGTACATTAAGCCTGGGGCATTTCTGGTACGCCCCTCATAAAGTGCCTTAACTATCATTAAGTCTATTCAATTACAGTCCGTTGCGTTGCGGAGTGCCTGTTGACCTTCTGGTGGTCGAGTGTATCTTCATGATCGAGTGAGTCTCCATGGTCGAGTCCTTCTAGCGAGTCGAGTGGGTTCTTCGTTGGTCGACTGGAAGGTGATTTCTTCTAAGGGTATCCTTGGGTAGGACGTTTAGGTCAGGCCTATGACCCTACCCTAGGTACATGAATCCATCATTAGCCCCCGAATGGGTCGAGGCTTGAATGAGGAAGGAGTTGATGCTGTTTCCGATTGAACTTTGGCATTCTGGTTATGCGTCTTCTTTGACCAAGATTTTCTTTGTTGATAACGAGCAACTTTTCTTCAGTCGACTCGATCCATTCTTGTTCTTTCGTCGAGTGATTTTTATACTTTGCCGGTTCCCGAGCGACGGATCGCAGGAAATCTCGCACCTGGCAGACCGGTCTGCCGCTCGCGGATTCCACGGGATACAAAATTTGGGGAAGCGCGCGAAGCGGAACGGACCGCGGTGCTCGGATGGGACAGGACATGGACGCCTCGATCTCCGCGCCGCTTTTTCCGCCACGTATCGTGTCAATGCAACTGTTTCGGGATATGATTAGATCACCCGGGTCCACCTGTCATCCACTCGGAAGGGATGTTATAAATGCGATTTGTGAGGGTTTCTGCACAGTATCCCATTCTTCCTCCCCCGCTCTCTTCGTCTCCACCCAACGCAACTGCTGTCGCCCCCGCAATGCTCTCTCTTGCGCACCTCACCGGCGGCCATGGGCAAGGAGAAGACGGCGGTGCTGGAGCGCGCGAAGAAGGCGTCGACGGTGGAGAAGGCGTCGGCAATGAGAAGGCGAAGGGAGATCCACCACCGCAGCGGGTCTTCGTCGAGATCCCGCTTTGCCGAAGGGCTGGGTCCAGGGAGATTGGATCCAGTCGACCATCAGGGAGAAGGATCTCCTCGACATGGCCGACGACGGGCTGATCCCCCACGGTGCCGCAAGACTTCCTGGCAAAGAGTGGCAGCCTCAGCCGGAGGAGGGTGAGTGTGCTCCTGGCCACCCATGTCGATCGAGGATTTTCCCTGCCCGAAAGTGTTTTCTTTCGTGGCTTTTTGAACTTCTTTGGAGCCCAGCTCCACCATTTTACTCCAAACTCCATCGCGTATCTTGCTGCATTTGTATCCATGTGTGAAAACTTCCTGGGCTGTCGACCGCACTGGGGCTTGTTCAAGCACATCTTCACATGTCGTTCTCAGACTGTGAAGAAGGCGAGTCCAGGTGATGAGAAAACCCAAGTGGTCCAGATGTGCGGGGGCCTAGGAATCCAAGTGAGGAATAAGAGCACCTTCCCAGCTATGTCTTTTCCCGAGTCGGTCAGGGGCTGGCAGTCGACCTGGTTCTACTGCCAGAATGAGCTGACGCCGGGACAGTCGAGTGGACTTCCTCCATTCACCATGAGTCGAGTGAACAAACCCTCCTCTCTGAAGGTGGTTCCGGAGGAGAGAGCTGATGTGAAGATGTTGATGGATCGCGTGGTGCAGCTGGTTCGGGACGGTGTGACTGGCATGGACCTCCTGGAGGTTTTCCTTCGGAGGCGAATCCAGCCTCTTCAGTTCCGGAGTCACTGCATGTGGCTGTACTGCGGAACCGAAGACGAGACTCGAGTCCACCCGGAGGCAGTCGATGACACCATAGTGGAAAGGTGGATGGCCGCGATCACTGGGAACAAGGACAACCCTCGTGGATCCAGGAGGATTTCTCCACTCGACCATCACAGCGTTCCAGAAAAGGTATATTTGCTCGCTTTCCATTGTATGTCTGTTGAATCTGTTTACAGTATGTCCTGCAATTTGGTCGATTGAGCTCTGTCTCGACGCTTTCGTGCCCTTACCGAGCTGTACTCAATGCCCAACGGAGCTCAGGCTCCAAGCGAGGAGGGAGAAGCCAGCGGGGTGAGAGCCGGGAAGAGTGGGATTCAGATGCTGCTGAGGATGATGATAACGACGACGACGATGATGAGGATGACGTAGAGGAAGAGGAGGAGGAGGTTGCATCGCCGCGCTCGGAAAGGCGGTCGAAACTTGTTCATGACCCTTCGACTGAATGCGGTAAGGGAGTTGCGACTGTCTCACAGTCGACCAAACGCCCTCGGACCGCTTCTCCGGTGCCGACTGAGAAGGCGCCGAAGCAGTCGAAGGTAGCTCCGTCGAGGCCAACCAAGCCTCTGCCAAAAATGAAGGTGTCCATCCCCACCATATCAGGGTAAACATATTACTTAAGTCTTCCTGTTTTGTACAAGCTTTATCTCTGGTTGATACTTGAATTAATCGGTGATTCTTTTGGAACTTCAAGGTCTGCGACTTCGAAACCTCGAGCAAGGCCGAGGACCATGAGATGGAGGGCGCGCAACCTCAAATCCTGGTACTGTATCCTTAATTCCGTTCTTAGTCCACTGACTCATAGTTTCTAACTCTGATTCTTTTCTGAAGCTCCAACCAATGACATTATCACCCTTCCTGATGATGATGATGAGGATGAAGAACCATTGAGGCATAGGAGGAGTAGGAAGGCGTCCACTGGCAAAGCAGCCCAAGATGTGACGGCGCCCGAGACTGTTGCAACGGAGGGGGAGGCCACCACTCGACATACCGTGTCCTTCGCGGTGCCGTTGACGAGTGCTCGACCCACTTCGTCGAGTGCTGGGAAACCTTCGCTCTTCACCACGCACCACGTCCTGGAGGACCAAGCTAGTGCTGCTAAGGAGGCGATACGCCAGGCAGGGATCATGATGGAGCAGGTGAAGATCGTCCGGGATGCAAGCCAAGCAGCTTATGATGCCATCTCCGCTCTTCAAAGCAATGTTCAGGTCAGTTGACCACCGCCTGTTCTATTAGGATATGCTATCAAAACTTCTTTTCTTTCTGAAATCCATAGCAATCACCCGCTGGATGTGTTGATAAAAACTCTGTGTTAGCGGGGGCACGCTGAGTGCACCCGCTGGGTGTAGTCCCCAAGGCTAAGGTCATTGCTGGCGATCGGCTTTAAACTTTACAAGTAAAGATTGATCATCATTTGACTAGAACGAATGGGTTTACGAAACCGGTGGGGGCGCGCGAGTGCACCCAGGTGTAATCCCCGAGGCGTGGTCGATGCTGGCGATTGATTACGATCTGAAGAAATTCCCTTTTTTTGGGTCGATGGTGTCTCATGTTTGAATAGGACCCGGTGGGGGCACGCTGAGTGCACCCACCGGTGTAATCCCGAGACTACGGTCGAATGCTTGCATTCGATCGTGGTCTTAGAAGCGTATGATTTTCTCTATTCACTCGGAAGTGAATCATCTTTGACATTTTGTCGATTGGTTCTTCGTAGAAATCCTGTGATCTTGCGACGCGCTATACTGAACTGGAGCAGAAGCACATTCAGCTCGAGCTGGATTTGAAGCTAGTGCAGGAGAATCTGACAAAGGCGAAGGAGGAGACCAAAGGTATGTTCGGTGAGACCTCGACGACTCCTTTTTCCTCCCATTTGTTTCAAAATCTGACTTTGCTGTAATTTGCAGGCAAGGTGAAGGAGGCCCAGAGCAAAAAGGATCTTGAGCTGTCTGAGAAGATCAAGCTTGCTGACGAGAAGTTAGCTTCAGTCACCAAGCTCGAACAGGACAACACCAATCTGAAGGCTGCTCTGGCAATTGACACCAAGGATGTTGACCGACTGAAAGCTGACAAGACCACTCTGACTGAGAAGATCAACCAGTTGACTGGGAAGAAGAATGACCTGGAAGGCTTCCTGGGTGGTCTTGCTAAGAAATTGTTCCTTATGCTTGAAGGTAGTCTTTCACACTCAACCAACTCTTCCAACTGTGATGCTCCCATTCGACCATTGTCTTGACTCGGGGTTTTGTCTTTGCAGAATTCTGTCGCAACTTTGAAGAAGAAACCAGCCAGTTGGAGCCGAACCTTGACCCTGTCAATTCTCCGGTGAATGATGAAGTTTCCATGAATGTCTTCCGATTTGGAGTCCGTGTTGCAGCTGTCGTGGACTACCTCGCAAGGCTGAAGGTTGCTCGTCCGCATCGACTCGGACGCTCGGCACGGGCGACACTCCAAAATGACCTCGAGTCGTGATGGCTCGATTGAGCGCAAATCCCCGACCGAGTGCAGGAGTGGAAGAAGTCCTCGGCTCGGTGTGGCGTAGATGTCGCCTCGTGCTGGCGCGAGTCCACTGCAAGGATGCACGAGAAGATAAGTGGCGGCTCTCGAGTGGCCAACACCAAGAAACACGACTTGGTCCTTCATGGAAACTTTCATCGCTGCTGCTACCCGGATCGCAGATGGGATCGACCTCGATGAGTTCGTTGCTCCTTCCAGCCCTCCACGGGAGGGGTAAAAAACTTCCTTTAAGTCTGACACTTTAAATTTGCCTCGGTATGCCGAGTGGAATTGTAACGATAAAACCTTAACAGGCTTAGTGCCTGAGCACTCTCGGTTCTTTTAGGTATCGACCTAAACTTGGATTTGATGTTTGGATATGATTGCTTTTGGCTCGAATTGCCCTTTGCAGGTTCACAAAGAAGATGCCCACTTGATCGACTTATTCCTTAGGCGAGCACTGGGCTGCAGCTAAGCCTCCAGTGAGAGGTTTGCTCTTTACTCGGTAGGATTTCTCATACCTTAGGCGGCTACTGGCTGCAGCTAAGCCCCAGTGAGAGGTTTGCTCTTCACTCGGTAGGATTTCTTATACCTTAGGCGAGCACTGGGCTGCAGCTAAGCCCCAGTGAGAGGTTTGCTCTTCACTCGGTAGGATTTCTTATACCTTAGGCGAGCACTGGCTGCAGCTAAGCCCCAGTGAGAGGTTTGCTCTTCACTCGGTAGGATTTTTATACCTTAGGCGCAGCTTGGGCTGCAGCTAAGCCCCGAGTGAGAGGTTTGCTCTTCACTCGGTAGGATTTTTTATACCTTAGGCGAGCACTGGGCTGCAGCTAAGCCCCCGAGTGAGAGGTTTGCTCTTCACTCGGTAGGATTTTTTATACCTTAGGCAAGCACTTGGCTGCAGCTAAGCCCCCGAGTGAGAGGTTTGCTCTTCACTCGGTAGGATTTTTTATACCTTAGGCGAGCACTGGGCTGCAGCTAAGCCCCCGAGTGAGAGGTTTGCTCTTCACTCGGTAGGATTTCTGTTGTATTTGTGGCGAAGCTCGGAGGAGAGGGTCGCAGTCGACCTGCACCTTGTCTTCCTTGCGAGCGCACATTATACTTATGGTGTAGCTCGGAGGAGAGGGTCGCAGTCGACCTGCACCTCGTCCTCCTTGTAAGCCCACACGTTATACATATGGTGTAGCTCAGAGGAGAGGGTCGCAGTCGACCTGCGCCTCGTCCTCCTTGCGAGCGTACGTTGTACTTATGGTGTAGCTCGGAGGAGAGGGTCATGATCGACTGTGCCTCGTCCTCCTTCTTGCGACGTCGTTGTACTTAGGCGAGTACTTGGACTGCAGCTAAGCCTCCGAGTGGAAGTCGGCTTACCACTTGGTAGGATTTTTAGTTACTTAGGCGAGCACTGGCTGCAGCCAAGCCCCCGAGTGGAAGTCGGCTTACCACTCGGTAGGATTTTTATACCTTAGGCGAGCACTGGCTGCAGCTAAGCCCCGAGTGGAAGTCGGCTTACCACTCGGTAGGATTTTTAGTTACTTAGGCGAAGCACTGGGATGCAGCTAAGCCCCGAGTGGAAGTCCGGCTTACCACTCGGTAGGATTTTTATAACTTAGGCGAAGCGGATTCGGCTAAACCTCCGAGTGGAAGTCGGCTTACCACTCGGTAGGATTTGTACAAACTTAGGCGAAACGGATTCGGCTAAGCCACCCATGGGGGAAAATTTTACTGGACAAAAATAAAAAGTGACAAAAATTATGAAGGAATTATGACACTATTATTTCGAAATCCATGAACTATAGAAGTATTTTATTACAACTCATCCGAGTGAAAAACTTTAAGTGTAAAACGGGTGGAGCAGATCCGCATTCCAAGCTCGGGGCTCTTCGATATTGTGTTCGACGTTGTAGAGACGATATGCCCCGTTGTGGAGAACTTTGGTGACGATGAAGGGCCCTTCCCAGGAGGGAGCGAGCTTATGTTGTTTCTGCTGATCCACTCGGAGAACTAGATCCCCTTCTGGAAGGCTCGACCTCTCACATTTCGGCGTAAAAGTCGGCGCAAGTCTTTTTGGTAGATGGTCGGCGGATCGAGCCATCTCCCTTTCCTCCTATAGAAGGTCATTGCGTCTGACGCGCTTGCTCAGCTTCGCCGTTGTAAAGTTCAATTCGGGGAGCGTTGTGATGAAGATCACTCGGCAGGACTGCTTCAGCTCCATAGACCAAGAAGAATGGAGTTCTTCCGGTCGACCGATTAGGCGTGGTCCGCAATCCCCAAAGCACCAAAGGGAGTTCGTCGACCCATGCTCCAGCCGCATGCTTGAGATCTCGCATCAGTTGGGGTTTCAGACCCTTGAGGATTAAGCCATTGGCCCGTTCTGCCTGTCCATTCGACTGTGGATGGGCGACTGAAGCGTAGTCGACTCGCGTGCCTTGAGCGTTGCAGAAATCCTTGAATTCTTTTGAGTCAAAATTTGACCCATTATCTGTGATAATGCTGTGTGGGACTCCATATCGGAACATCAGCTCTCTGATGAAGGAAACAGCAGTACCGGCGTCAAGATTCTTGATTGGTTTAGCTTCAATCCACTTGGTGAACTTGTCGACTGCTACCAGCACATACGTGAAACCGCTCCGACCCGTTCGTAAGGGACCGACCATGTCTAACCCCCATACTGCGAACGGCCAGATAAGTGGAATGGTCTTCAGAGCTGACGCGGGCTTGTGTGACATATTGGAGTAGAATTGACATCCTTCGCACTTGTCCACTATTTCCTTCGCCATCTCATTCACCCTCGGCCAGTAAAATCCAGCTCGGTATGCTTTGGCTACAATGGTCCGAGAGGACGCATGGTGACCACAGGTCCCCGAGTGGATATCATTGAGAATGACTCGACCTTCTTACGGCGTTATGCATTTTGACCAACTCGGTTGGGCTTTCTCTATCTGACTGTCCTTTGATAACGGTAAAGGCTTTGGATTGATGGACGATCTGCCGGGCCTCTTCCTCATCCTCTGGGAGCTCTTTTCTCAGGATATATGCGATATACGGAATTGTCCAATCGGGAGTGACCACTAAAACCTCCATGACCAAGTCGACCACTGTCGGGACCTCAACCTCAGTCGGATCTGTGGCACTCTTGGGCTGTGGAGCTTCCTCTGTGAAGGGATCTTCTTTAACTGACGGAGTGTGTATATGTTCCAAAAACACACCACTCGGAATGGCTTCTCTTTAGAACCTATCTTTGCGGGTCATCTGCTGCTTGATTTTTCATCGGGGATGTGATGGAGCTCAATCCTCGAATTTCTTTTCCAGCTTCCTCACTGCATTGCAGTATCCAGTCATGGCTGGGCTTCTCACGTCCCACTCCTTCATAACCTGGTTGACCACTAAATCTGAATCGCCATAAACCATCAGGCGATGGACGCCGAGTGAGATGGCCATGCGCAATCCATATAAAAGGGCCTCATACTCTGCCTCATTGTTGGAGGAATCAAAGTGAATCTGGAGCACATATCTAAGCTTATCTCCTCTGGGGGAAACCAGAACCACCCCAGCACCAGAACCATTCAGCATCTTAGAGCCATCGAAGAACATGGTCCAATGCTCCGAGTGAACTTCAGTCGGCTGCTGTTGTTCAATCCACTCGGCGAGGAAATCTGCTATTGCTTGGGACTTAATGGCTTTCTTTGCCTCAAATTTGATATCAAGGGGAAGAAGTTCAATCGCCCATTTCGCCACTCGACCGGTTGCGTCTCTCACAGCAGAATCTCTGATAAAGGAGCGTCGCTGACGACTGTGATAGAATGATCAGAGAAATAATGAGCAACCTTCTTCGTGGTCATGTATATGCCATACACAAGCTTCTGATAATGAGGATATCTCTGCTTGGATGGAGTCAAGACTTCAGACAAATAATACACCGGGCGCTGAACTTTGAAGGCCTTTCCTTCCTCTTCCCGCTCGACCATAAGCATTGTACTGACGACTTGTCCAGTGGCTGCAATATAAAGCAACAGAGGCTCTTTGCTGATTGGAGCAGCAAGCACCGGCTGGGTGGAGAGCAGAGCTTTTAGCTCGGCAAACGCTGCATCGACTTCGAGTCCACTTGAACTTGTGCGCCTTCTTCATCATCGGTAAAGAGGCAATGCCTTTTCACCGAGTCGTGAAATGAATCGACTTAAAGCGCCAAGCATCGAAAGAAGCTTCGGACATCGTGCACTCGCATGTAGGCGTTTCATTCGGAGAATAGTGCCGATCTTCTCGGATTAGCATCGATCCCTCGTTTGAAGCGAAAACCGAGTAATTTTCCACCGGGAACTCCGAATGTGCACTTTGACGGATTGAGCTTGATATCGTACCTTCCGAGGTTGGCAAATGTTTGGTGAGGTCGACAAGCAGGTCGGAACCTTTTCGCGACTTAACGATGATATCATCCATATCGCTTCCACATTCCGGTGATTTGGTGAGAAGACACTTCGAATCATTCGCATAAATGTGGCTCCGGCATTCTTGAGGCGAATGGCATGGTGATATAGCGAAGCACCGAATGGAGTGATGAAAGCTGTTTTATTTCGTCGGGTCCATCTGCACGGATCGATGATACCGGAATATGCATCTAGAAAAGACCATCTCTCACATCCCACGGTCGAGTCAACAATTTGATCTATGCGAGGGAGAGGAAAATGATCCTTTGGGCAGGCCCGATTGATGTGCTTAAAGTCAATGCACATGCGGAGCGAGTTGTCCTTCTTGGGAACCATGACGACATTAGCGAGCCACTCGGAGTGGTATATCTCTCGGATAAATCCTGCCGCCAACAGTCGAGCCACTTCTTCACCAATAGCCTTTCTCTTCTGGACGGCGGACCGCCGAAGATGCTCTTTGACTGGTTTTGCTGACTTGTCGACTCGGAGGCAATGCTCAGCCACCCCTGAGGAACACGGCATGTCGGTGGCTTCCATGCGAAAATGTCGATTCTCACGGAGGAACTGGATGGCGCATCTTCCTATTTCGGTCGAGTGTCGTGGAGATGTGGGTCGGGATGCATTGGGGTCGGTCGGGTGAATATGAACTGGCCCGTCTCACCAGACGGTGAAATCAGATTCTGTGGCCGGCTTCTTGGATCGCAACAAATCACTCGGATCTGCGTTTTGCTTGTATTCTTCGAATTCGACCGCTGTCACTTGGGAGTCGGCAATCTTTGAGCCCTTTTGAAAGCACTCTTCCGCCTTTTTCCGATCGCCGGTGACAGTGATCACCCCCTTGGGGCTGGCATTTTCAGTTTGAGGTACACGTAACATGGTCGAGCCATGAATCGTATGCGAGGCTGGCCTCCCAAGATGGCGTGGTATGCACTCTGAAAATCCACAACCTCAAAGGTCAATTTTTCCTTGCGAAAATGCTTGGAATCACCAAAAACCACGTCCAGAGCTATTTGGCCGAGTGAGTTGGCCTTCTTCCCTGGTATGACTCCGTGGAAACTCATGTTGCTGGTGCTCAGTCGGGACATCGGAATGCCCATCCCTTTCAATGTGTCTGCATATAACAAGTTCAACCCACTACCACCATCCATCAGCACTTTCGTCAGTCGAGTGCCCTCGACAATTGGATCGACCACCAAAGCTTGCCGCCCAGGGGTGGCAATATGAGTCGGATGATCAGATTGGTCGAATGTGATGGGTGTTTGGGACCACTTCACATAACTTGGTTTGACTGGGGCAACCATGTTCACCTCACGGTTAATGACTTTCAGTCGACTTTTGCTTTCCACATCTGCGAAGATCATCAGAGTGGAGTTGACATGTGGATATTCTTCCTCACTGTCCTCTTTGTCTCCGGCCTTGTCTGGCTCCTTCTCCTTGTCCTTAGACTATTTTCCTGGCCGCTGGATCGAGAGAGTCCTTTGGCGAGTGGTGTGTTTTGGGTAAATGATGTTGCCCTCTTCATCTTTCTTCGTGTGAATATGGCACGGCATATCCATCACGTCATTTCCTTCTTTATCCTTTACTTTCTTAGGATTCCAGGATCCTTTTGGCTTCCCCTTGAACTTCCCCTGAGTGACGGCCAGGGCCTCTCCAGGAGCTGCTGGCTCGGCTTTCCGCTTCTGTTTCCGACTAGAATTTCCCTTCTCCGACTGACTTGGCTTGTACTTGCCGCTTCGGAGTCGGTCTTCTTCCTCGCCGTTAGCGTACTTGGTTGCAATCTCCATCATTCGACTCAAGGTCATGTCTCCGGTTCGACCAAACTTCAGACCCAATTCTCTGTTCTTGACGCCATCTTTGAAGGCACAAACTGCCTGATGATCGGACACATTTTCCACGGTATGGTGCAGGGTAATCCACCTCTGAATGTACTCTCGGAGAGTTTCATTGGTCTTCTGCACACAGACTTGCAGCTCTGTCAAACCAGCCGGTCGCTTGCAAGTTCCTTCAAAAGTCCTGACGAACACTCGGGACAAATCTTCCCAAGTGTATATACTGCTAGGAGGTAACTGATTCAGCCATGCCCTGGCAGAACCTTCCAACATGAGGGGCAAATGCTTCATGGCCACCTCATCGTTCCCACCACCAATCTGAACAGCCACTCGGTAATCTTCAAGCCAAGTTTCGGGCTTGGACTCCCCAGTGAATTTGCTGACTCCTGTTGCCAACCTGAAATTGGGGGGGATCACTGCGGCTCTGATAGCCCTGCTAAAACACTCCGGACCAGAAACATGCACTCGACTGCTTGTGGGTGCATCCCTCTCGGGTCCGCCTCGATGGGCTCTGTTCCGGTCGACCAAGCCTTGCACGATAATGGATCGCGTCGAAGCTCGGTTCCACAGGGTCGTTGGAACTCTCCACCCGTCTTCGGCGGCGTCTATCATCCTGCCGCCGAGGGCGTAAGACCCTTCCCTCGGGGAAGCGGGCACTCGACGCCTGTCATCCCGGTCGTGTCGGTCTCCATACTGATCTCACGGTTGTCGCGCCCTTCCCGCCGCGGAGGCGATCTGGGGCTGTGAGAGCGGTGAGCGAGATTCGCAGCGACGGATCGTTGTGAATTCTATTGCGCGACTGCGACACGGCTGAGTTCTGGTCTCCTGCTGCTCGGAGTAAATCTCTGATCTGCATCAAGCCTCTCCCAGCCTCCGACTGAGAAGGCTGGATGGACTCTGCTATACGGGTTGCGGTTGCTAAATTCTGAATTGGCGTGCGGTATACTTGAGTCGGCGGGAAGAGTCGACGTCGACTGGCTTCAGGAACTCGTTGCCGCGCGCGCTCGTCGAGTGCTCGCTGAAGGTTCTCAAGCGGCGCTCGGGCGACATTGGCCAAACGTGCCTCCTCCAAGGCGCGAGCCTCAGGGGTTTCTCCCGCGATGGGAGTATGCAGGGCATCCATGTTCCTGTGGCAAAGCTCCTCCCTCTGCAGAGAGTCGAGTGTCTCGGGCTGATACTCTTCGTGGTCTTGTGCGGGGTCGCCCCCACCACCTCCTCCGCCCCCAAGAGCGAAGCCGGGAGGACTGCAGGGACCGTCGACCATGAGGATTTCCGCCGCTGGATCACTGTTATCGCATTCGGATGCAGTCTCTACGGAGCCAGTCGACAGGTCGAACAGGCCGTAGAGGGACTCGTCGGGCTCAATTGCCGCGACCTGGGCGATGGCTGTCTGGCGAGCCACCACGTGCTTCACCCACCGCTGGAGCCTCGACCGACCAGAGCGCTTGCGCTGGCCGGAGACCGGGCGGGCGACCGATAAAGGAGTCGACCGATACGGGGTCGACGATTGCCGCAGCAGAACTCCGCGGACACATGCGCGAAAGTGCATCGCACCGCGGACGGGGAGCGCCTCGATGTCGAGTGGAGCCTCCTGGAGCCACGCGGAGTCGTCGGCGACAAAGGTGAGAGCGCCGAGACGGATCTCGCGCCCCTCAACCAAAACTCCAACAGTCATCATGATGAAAGTACTCGGAAGTACCGCAACTTTTCCACAAATCGCTAGAACACCTGCCCCACGGTGGGCGCCAACTGTCGTGGTTCTAAGTCCCATAAAGAGAGTGGGGGTAGGTATGGAGAGGCAAGGTCCTAGCTATGGAGAGGTTGTGAACACAAGCGATGTACGAGTTCAGGCCCTTCTCGGAGGAAGTAAAAGCCCTACATCTCGGAGCCCTGAGGCGGTCGAGTGGATTATCTGAGTAGGTGTTACAAGAGTTCGAACCCCTCTGCCTGTGGAGGGGGGTGGCTTATATAGAGTGCACCAGGACCCCAGCCAGCCCACATAATGGAGAGGTTAAAGTACATTAAGCCCGGGGCGTTTCTGGTAACGCCCCTCATAAAGTGCCTTAACTATCATTAAGTCTATTCAATTACAGTCCGTTGCGTTGCGGAGTGCCTGTTGACCTTCTGGTGGTCGAGTGTATCTTCATGGTCGAGTGAGTCTCCATGGTCGAGTCCTTCTAGCCAGTCGAGTGGGTTCTTCGTTGGTCGACTGGAAGGTGATTTCTTCTAAGGGTATCCTTGGGTAGGACGTTTAGGTCAGGCCTATGACCCTACCCTAGGTACATGAATCCATCAAGTGGTAATATTATTGGGAAAGGGGTTATTCAGGATTTCTTTACTTGTACCGGTTCTTTACCCTCTATGGGCGGTTCTATTCTTCATAGAACTAGTAGTCTTGCGGATGCTATCGCTATGCTTGTAGTTGAGCTTGAAAGAGGATTTATGCATCTGCATCCTTGCATACAAAGAATTTTCCTAGAATTTTCTAACATTGAGCATTCTTCTGTTAAGTGCGCCGCTACTATATTTTTGGCACATGAGTTTAGATTTATAATAAGAGAGGCCAAAGAAATCTTTGCACACTATAGCGTGGATGTCGGCCGTCCTCCCATAGAAGCGATCCTCTTTGATCAAGAGTAAATTAGGCGTTTTCAATCTTTCGACTATGTTGCTTTTAATGAAAACCTTAGAAAAAAGGTTCCTACCAGTGTCCTAGTTGATAGAATATCCGAACTTAATAATGATTTGCTCTTCGAAACAATGAGCTAGGATCCTCTCTTGAGTATAGGCTCACGAATTCTGCCAAAAGAACGCTTATAATGATGAATTAGTTGTGCAGTGTGAAGGGCCAAAGAAGGAACCCATTCCTCCTGTGATTGATCTTGGGGACTTTTGTCCCATTAAATTTAGCCCTTTTGATTACTTTTGCTTGCCTCAAATAAAACTTGCTGTTGAACGTAGAGAATATGAGATGATTTCTCAAGATCTATCTTATTATTATGGCACTGCTTAGATCTATCCTCGCTTTTATGCCTAGCTAGGGGCGTTAAACGATAGCGCTAGTTGGGAGGCAACCCAATTTTATTTGTGTTTTTTGTTTTTGTTTCTGTTTAGTAATAAATTTTGCATCTGCCTTCTGTTCAGATGTGTTTTTATGTTTTAATTAGTGTTTGTGCCAAGTAGAACCTATAGGATAACCTATGGTGATAGTTAATTTGATTCTGCTGAAAAACAAAAATTGTGCACGCACGAAAATAATTTTGTTAATTCAAAGAAACATGCTTCTGCGTAGATTCTTTTTGCTGTAGATCAATAGACAAATTTCCCAGGACTTCCTATTTTGGTAGGATTTTTAGAGTTCCATAAGTATTCGGGGGTTACAGATTTCTACAGACTGTTCTGTTTTTGACAGATTCTGTTTATCGTGTGTTGTTTGCTTATTTTGATGCATCTATGTCTAGTATTAACTGGTATGAACCATAGAGAACTTGAAATACAGTAGGTTTAACACCAATATAAATAAATAATGAGTTCAATACAGTACCTTATGTGGTGGTTTTCTTTCTTTCACTAACGGAGCTTATGAGATTTCCTGTTGAGTTTTGTGTTGTGAAGTTTTCAAGTTTTGGGTAAAGATTTGATGGACTATGGAATAAGGAGTGGAAAAAGCCTAAGCTTGGGGATGCCCATGGCACCACAAGAGATTCAAGAATAGCCAAAAGCCTAAGCTTGGGGACGCCCTGGAAGGCATCCCCTCTTTCGTCTTCGTTCATTGGTAACTTTACTTGGAGCTATATTTTTATTCGCCACATGATATGTGTTTTGCTTGGAGCGTCTTGTATGATATTAGTCTTTGCTTTTTAGTTTACCACAATCATCCTTGCTGTACACACCTTTTGGGAGAAGCCCACTTGATTAGAATTTAGCGTACTATGTGCTTCACTTATATTTTTTTGGGCTTGATAGTTTCTGATCTAGTGCTTCACTTATATCATTTAGAGCACGGAGGTGGCTTAATTTTGAAGAAATTGTTGATCTCTCATGCTTCACTTATATTATTTTGAGAGTCTATTATAACATAATGGTATTTGGTATGGTTATAAAATTGGTCCTAGAATGATGGGCATCCAAGTTGGGTATAATAAAAACTATCTTAGAAAGTGAATTGGATGCTATGATCAATTTGATACTTGATAATTGTTTTGAGATATAGAGGTGGTAATATTAGAGTCATGCTAGTTGGGTGATTATGAATTTAAAGAATACTTGTGTTGAAGTTTGTGATTCCCGTAGCATGCACGTATGGTGAACCGCTTTGTGATGAAGTTGAAGCACAATTTTATTTATTTATTGTCTTCCTTATGAGTGGCGGTCGGGGACGAGCGATGGTCTTTTCCTACCAATCTATCCCCTTAGGAGCATGTGCATAGTACTTTCAATGACTTGTAGATTTTTGCAATCAGTATATGAGTTCTTTTGACTAATGTTGAGTCCATGGATTATACGCACTCTCACCCTTCCACAATTGCTAGCCTCTCTTGTGCCGCGCAACTTTCGCCGGTACCATACACCCACCATATACCTTCCTCAAAACAGCCACCATACCTACCTATTATGGCATTTCGATAGCCATTCTGAGATATATTGCCATGCAACCTTCCACCATTCCGTTTATATGACACGCATCATCATTGTCATATTGCTGTTTGCATGATCATGTAGTTGACATTGTATTTGTGGCAAGGCTACCCTCATAATTTTCATACATGTCACTCCTGATTCATTGCATATCCCAGCACACCGCCAGAGGCATTCATATAGAGTCATATCTTGTCATAAGTATTGAGTTGTAATCTTGAGTTGTAAGTAAATAAAAGTGTGATGATCTTCATTATTAGAGCATTGTCCCAGTGAGAAAGGATGATGGAGACTATGATTCCCCCATAAGTCGGGATGAGACTTCGTACTTTAAATAAATAAAAAGAGAAAGGCCAAATAAAAAAATGAGAGAAAAAGAGAGAAGGGACAATGCTACTATCCTTTTACCACACTTGCGCTTCAAAGTAGCACCATGATCTTCATGATAGAGAGTCTCCTATGTTGTCACTTTCATATACTAGTGGGAATTTTTCATTATAGAACTTGGCTTGTATATTCCAATGATGGGCTTCCTCAAAATACCCTAGGTCTTCGTGAGCAAGCGAGTTGGATGCACACCCACTAAGTTTCTCTTGTTGAGCTTTCATACATTTATAGCTCTAGTGCATCCGTTGCATGGCAATCCCTACTCACTCACATTGGTATCTATTAATGGGCATCTCCATAGCCCGATGATACGCCTAGTTGATGTGAGACTATCTTCCACCTTTTTTGTCTTCTCCACAACCACCATTCTATTCCACATATAGTGCTATGTCCATGGCTCACGCTCATGTATTGCGTGAAAGTTGAAAAAGTTTGAGATTACTAAAGTATGAAACAATTGTTTGGCTTGTCATCGGGGTTGTGCATGATTAAATACTTTGTGTGATGAAGATAGAGCAACAGCTAGACTATATGATTTTGTAGGGATAACTTTCTTTGGCCATATTATTTTGAGAAGACATGATTGCTTGATTAAGTATGCTTGAAGTATTATTATTTCTTATGTCAATATGAACTTTTATTTTGAATCATTTGGATCTGAACATTCATGCCACAATAAAGAAAATTACATTGAGAATTATGCTAGGTAGCATTCCACATCAAAAATTCTGTTTTTATCATTTACCTACTCGAGGATGAGCAGGAATTAAGCTTGGGGATGGTTGATACGTCTCCAACATATCTATAATTTTTGATTGTTCCATGCTATTATATTACCTATTTTGGATGTTTATGGGCTTTACTTTACACTTTTATATCATTTTTGGGACTAACCTACTAACCGGAGGCCCAGCCTGTATTGCTGTTATTTTTTGCCTATTTCCGTATTTCGAAGAAAAGGAATATCAAATGGAGTCCAAACGGGATGAAACCTTCGGGAGTGTGATTTTTGGAACGAACGTGACCCAGAGGACTTGGAGTGCAAGTCAAGAAGCAGCCGAGGCAGGCACGAGGGTGGAGGGCGCCGCGCCTACTTGGTCGAGTCCCCTATCTCGTGGGCCCCTCGGGCGTCCACCGGCCTACTTCTTCCTCCTATATATACTCATGTACCCCGAGAACATCAGAACAAGACACGAAAACCTAATTCCACTTCCGCAACCTTCTGTATCCGCGAGATCCTATCTTGGAGCCTTCGCTGGCGCTTCGCCAGAGGGGGGATCAACCACGAAGGGCTTCTACATCAACACCATAGCCCCTCTGATGAGTTGTGAGTAGTTTACCACAAACCTTCGGGTCCATAGTTATTAGCTAGATGGCTTCTTCTCTCTTTTTGGATCTCAATACCATGTTCTCCTTGATCTTCTTGGAGATCTATTCGATGTAACTCTTTTTGTGGTGTGTTTGTCGAGATCCGATGAATTGTGAGTTGATGATCAAATTTATCTATGAGAAATATTTGAATCTCCTCTGAATTCTTTTATGTGTGCTTAAGTTATCTTTGCAAGTCTCTTCGAATTATCAGTTTGGTTTGGCCTACTAGATTGATCTTTCTTGCAATGGGAGAAGTGCTTAGCTTTGGGTTCAATCTTGCGGTGTCCTTTCCCAGTGACAGCAGGGGCAGCAAGGCATGTATTGTATTGTTGCCATCGAGGATAAAAAGATGGGGTTTATATCATATTGCATGAGTTTATCCCTCTACATCATGTCATCTTTCTTAATGCGTTACTTCGTTCTTTATGAAACTTAATACTCTAGATGCATGCTGGATAGCGGTCGATGTGTGGAGTAATAGTAGTAGATGCAGGCAGGAGTCGGTCTACTTGTCACGGACGTGATGCCTATATACATGATCATGCCAAGATAATCTCGTAATTATTCGCTTTTCTATCAATTGCTCGACAGTAATTCGTTCACCCACCATAATACTTATGCTATCTTGAGAGAATCCACTAGTGAAATTGTGGGTCCCGGGTCTATCTTTTATCATATAATCTTTCAATCTACTTTTATTTGCATCTTTACTTTTCCGTTCTATATTATAAAATACCAAAAATATATTTATCTTATCATATTATCTCTATCAGATCTCACTTTCGCAAGTGGCCGTGAAGGGATTGACAACCCCTTTATTGCATTGGTTGCGAGTTCTTGTTTGTTTGGGTAGGTGCGTGGGACTTTTGAGGAGCCTCCTACTGGATTGATACCTTGGTTCTCAAAAACTGACGGAAATACTTATGCTACTATTGCTGCATCACCCTTTCCTCTTCAAGGAAAACCAACGCAAGCTCAAGACGTAGCATGTATCATCAGTAGCTCACCCGCAGTCTAATGTTCAAGCTGAAAGAGCTAATCAAGAAATCTTGAGAAGCATCAAACCCCAGCTTATGGTCCCCTTGCAGAGGACACCGGGTTGTTTGGTGGAAGAGTTGCCCTAAGTGCTGTGGCGTATCAATACCACCCCCAACAGATCTACGGGTTACACGCCTTTCTTCATGGTTTACGGAGTAGAGGCGGTTCTCGCTAGTGACATACATCACGATTTGCCCCGTGTGGCGGCTTATGTTGAAGCTGATAATAAGAAAGCACGTCAGGATGCAATTGACTTGTTGGATGAAGAGTGTGACCTTGCGGCGGCTCGTTCGGCGATTTACCAGCAAGATCTGCGTCGTTATCGCAGCCGCCGGGTTAAAACCAAAACCTTTCAAGAAGGAGATTTAGTGCTCTGACTCATCCAGGATCAAACTGACATGCACAAGCTATCCCCACCTTGGGAAGGACCTTTTGTGGTCAGCAAAACCCCTTATCGATGTTCGAGACCACAAGGACTCACGCACGTCGGAGGAGGAGACCCACCGGCCGTGGAATATTGCCCATCGGCTCTCGTATGTACATATTTTCAACAATGTATATATTATGATTAGTATAATATAGTCAGCATCCCCGATGATTCAGGGCCTTTGTCGTTTCATTTCTAAGAATCTGAGTCTTTATTGTTACTTCATAAGGTCACTTAGGGGCTTCCTGCTCATTGAGCATAGCTATGATAACCCTTTTGATCCGGCTTATATGCCTTGATTGCAAAAAACTTGGGGGCTTCCTGCTCATTGAGCATAGCTATGACTACCCAACTGGTCCGGATTGAATATCTGGATCAAATATTACTTGGGGGCTTCTTGTTAAATGAACAAGAGTTTTGTTGTCCTTCGTAATAGGCTTGGACGCCAGGTGTATTCACCAAAAATCCGGGTTATCCTGCCTTTGTATGCTTGCCACTCCGACCAAGTAATCCTGGAATGACTTGTCGTACTCTTGACACTCACTCTTTTAAAAGACCCTGAACTTGTCAAAGTTAAAACAACAATTGGTCATGTGAGGCCCTGCTTACAGGTTAGAATTAAGGAATAACTCAGCGGCTGTGTAGCCCTTGAATAGCACTTGATGTTGAGGCTTGGCAGCCTTTGAATGCCTTGATCTTTCTGGTTTATATTGACTTTGAATTTTTCTTGACAATTTATGTTTGTGCCATATTGATATATGGTTGATTCAGGCCATGATGCCTTAATCATTATTTGCTAATACTCGATGTTTGTTAACCCGACCTGGCTTTGGACGTTAATTCGCCAGTATATGATGATCATATGTTTGGAGTCCTGTACTCTCAAATTTTGGAGGATATTGCCCCTTGTTGTCTAAGGTGTTGTAAGCCGCTGGCGTGAATAAATTACACAGAGTGCTGCGCTCTGTATTGGGACTATTGCCCTTATTGCATATGGCCTGGTAAGCCGGCAATACACATAAGTACCACATGTATGATATTTATTTTGTTATAATTATATGAGGTTTTGATAAATCGGCCCTTGTTATGGACGTTATAGTCACCAGTGGCTTGTTATATGCGGCTTTTTTACCTGCCTTGGGGTAAACCACCAAGGCACTTGTGCTTTTTTTGTATGCAGGGTTTATGACAATATGCTTACGCAAAATTGATAATGAGTATGAGCATAAACATTGGATCGTGAAAGAAGATCAAAACCGTTCAACAGTGTTATGCAGATCAACATGCGCGATGGCATGACAGATAATTGTTTAAAGCTAGCCTATTACAAGGCAACAGACGGTCCAAAAGAATAAGTGTTTTTTGCAAAGTATCTCAGCTGGTAGATGCTAAGCTGGCCTGCGGCGCACTGGTCTTGGCCTTGTCGAGTTGAGGGTTGTGGGTCTTCCAGCGCTGGTTTATCCTCCTCCTCTTCACCCATTGGCTGGAAGTCAGAGGTTGCCCAGTTGATCCCAGTCAAAGCTCTGAATACAACGTCATTGCTAATAAGTGTTAACGGGTCAATGTCAAGAGCAGAAGTGTGCTTACTGATTGGAGGAGTAAGGTCCTGTCAGTCATGGATTAGCGCCTTGACCTTCTCGTTGTCAGCGTCATAAACCGCCTGATAATGTGACAGGTCGGTATCCTCAGCTAGCTTGCTTTCTAGAGAACGCACTTCCCTTGCTATTGAAGCAAAGTCCTCTACGCTGAAGGGAGACTCGTCCTCTTTCATTCTGGGGCAGCCATTAGCCAAATCTGCCGGGTCAAGATCCGCTCGCCATGCTTTAGCCCGGGTTAGCGCGGTAAGTGCACCGACTCTTGTAGCAGATTTTTAAAGCTCCTCAACTTGCAGGGGCAGCACAGATAGCTTCTCTAGTGTGTCCTTGATGAGGGTTGGCGGCTGTTTCTTTTGTGTAGCTGTACAAATGGCTTGTTGTGCGCCAGTATATAATTGCTCTACAAGGGTGTAGGCGGCTTTCAGCTTCTTGCGCATATCTGAGCCGAGGTGGGCAATCCTGGAGCCCGTATTAATAAATAAATCTATAAGCCAGATGAATAGTGATTACAGTGTATTGGTAGTAACAAATTGAGATGATGTTACTTACCGAAGATGGCAGCAGTCATGGCATTCACTTGATGTTTTAAACTGGCGAGTTCTTCAGCCACCGGCTTAAGAGCTGCTTCGGCATCTTCCGCTCTTTTCAATAGAGCTGATTTCTCTGTCTCCCGGCCAGCTTTATCAGCTTTGAAGTCTTTCTTTAGCTTTTCTATCTCTGCCAAGGTCGTGGTCAATTCTGTTTTATCCTTGGAGGTTTCAGATTGCTGAGACTTGATGTTTTCTTGAAGATCAGCAACTTGGGAGTCTTTGACAGGAAGTTCAGCCTGCAGGATATAAATAATAGCCGGATTAAAGTTATCTTATTTAAAAGTCCCAAGCACAATACAAGTATGTTACTCGGCACTTGGGGGCTAATGCATATTGCTCTTTTCCGAAAACAATTTTATGATGACCCGGTTAAGGTATTGTGTCTATAGCCGGTTCATGGGGGCTATATGCTTGAATTTTATGGACACATATGATAATGAGACCCGGCTTATCTTGACAGATTAAGCCGGCCCTTGAGGGCTACAGAGGTGAAATTGACTCATTAAATATTCAAAGTCCTGGCTTGTCTTGGCAGAGTAAGCCGGCCCTTGGGGGCTACTGGATTTGATCTACAAAGCTATTTAAAGTCTACAACACATTCTATTCTATCATGTATAGTAAACTTGGCGGCTAATGGAAGGGTATTCATATGAAGAGAGTTGTAGTGTTTACCTCAAAGCGCTCCTTCATCAAGTTTACTAATCTGGCTTCGAAGTCACGGCTTGTGTACAGGCGGTTCAGGTACCCAGAGTGGATCTCTTGGGTACTAAAGTGGGCATAGCTCTCCAGATTGGCTGACCACTTGCCTTTGTCAGCAATAGAAATTTCTTCTTTAGCGTTGTGCTTTGACAAGATAGTAGGGTTGCCTGGCCTCGTATAACCATGCCCAGTGATGGTAACATAATCAGCCTTTTCTTCAGCCGGCTTGATAGGGCTAGGCGGCTTAATGGGGCTTGGTGGATTGGTGATAACTAGATCAACATCCATCTGGTCCATGTCAACGTTGTGATCGACCAGTGGCGGTTCATCAACTGTGGCTTCAGGGGCTTGGTGGGAGGTCTCTGTTGACTGCTACTCCGGCTCAGAAGGGTTTTCAGTGGTTTTTGTCACCTTCATTTTCTTGTTGGGCTTTGCCATGGCCCTATGAATGAAATGCAAGATGAGGTTAGTACAACAGTTGAGTATATAATTAAAAGTAAAGACTTGACAGTCTTACCCAGGCACCGGTTTGAAGGACGGGACATGAGTCCCTGTTGAGTCGCCCGAGGAGGAAAGAGACATTTCCTAATAATTTGAATCGGAAGGATTAAGAGGTTGTCGAAAAGACCAGCCCTGGGATAAGTTAAGTTGGAGCTTGTTGAGACCTCCGGACGACGCTTGCGAGGAGTCGGAGTGTTTGGTAAGCCGGAGGAAAGGATCCCGCTTCCACTGGTTTGGGTAATGCGGCGAGCTTCATGTTGCTGCTTTTTCAAATAAAGTTGGGATCCAAATAAGCCAAAGTATGAGAAAACCTTACTTTCCGGCTTGCTTGGCGAGTTTTCTGTTTTGGCATAGATTCTGAGCCGGAGAAAAGAACAACTACCTTTTCGTCACCCGCGCGGCTGGCTTCCGCTTCCTCCTGATAACAATCATTGTTAATGAGATGTACAAAAAATAAGCCAAGAGAGTCATGTTCTACCTCCAACTCATCATCATCACCATCATCATCCAAGTTTAGTGACTCAGAGGGATTGGTCTTCTTCTTGGCAGGCTTTTTGGTGACCTTGGTCTTGGTCCGGGTCGGCTTGGCCGGCTTATATCATGTGGCTTCTTCTTCCAAAATGGAGAATCGGCCTGTTGAGATCAAATGATCGTAAGTGGAAAGTATTAACAAAAACATTATTTAGGTTGAATGCATGGTGTGCAATACTTACAGCTGGCGGTTGGTTGAAGGTGCAGTAAGGACTAAGTCCGGTTTTACTACATTCTGCCCAGGTTTCGTTCAACAAAGCCTTGGTTGCTTTGGTGATTTCTGCATCAGATAGTTGAATTTCCCAGTGGCATTGGGGATCTTTCAAGTTGCCGGTATATTCACACATTAAGCCGGGGCGGCGGCTTAAGGGCAAGATCCTCCAGGAGACCCAGCACCAAACAAGGTCGATGTCGATTAAGCTGTTAGCCATGAAGGCTCTGATCTTTGAAAAAGTGGGGGCATACTTGGCCCGTTCCTTCATGCTAATCCGCGGTGGGAGAGGATGTGTGTTGCTGAGCCGGTGGTCACGATAACCTAGAAGAGGATTCTCACCCACTGGAGAGGTGTCTTGGCAATAAAACCAAGTCTGGTTCCAGTCCTTGGGATGACTGGGCGGTTTGGCATATGGGAAGGAGGCTTCTTTCCTCTTCTGAATTGAAACTCCGCCTAGCTCCAAACTGGGCCCATCGGTAAACACTGTCTGCCGGTTTAAGTAATAAAACTCTCTAAACAGTTCAACAGTGGGTTCTTCTTGAAGATAAGCTTCACAAAAACTTGGAAGTTGCAAATATTGGACATGGAATTGGGCCCAATGTCTTGAGGGTGAAGTTGGAAAAATTGTAGCACATCTTGGAAGAACTTTGAGCCGGGTAGGGGTAAACCCCCGGATCATGTGATCAGTGAAAACAATTACTTCTCCTTCCTTGGGCTCAGGAGGATTTTCAAGGCCTGGGACCCTCCAGTGGATGTCCTCTTTCTTGGCTAAGGCGCCAGTCGCAACAAAGTTGTTCAAATCTTCCTTGGTGACCCGGGATGATACCCAGTTGCATGCAATGAAGGTCTTAGTCATTGTTGATGATCTGAACAGAAATTTTTGCCAGTTTAAGATTATGTTGGTAAGCCGACCATTGGTTCAAGGGTAAGAATGATAAACATGTAGTGAGTTAAGCTAGAGGATCGCATTGGAGTTATGCCAGGAAAACTATTAGAGTCATAAGAGGGGACTAATGGTTCATGTCGGGTTATGGTTTATAAGTTAAGCCGCCCACACAGCTATCGATTTTCAGATCTGTGAGTGGAAAAATTGATAAGTGTTGGACAAATAGCTTTCACAAACCAATGCTATAATTTTGGATCTACGACAGTTCAAATAATGAAGAAATTCTAAACCAAAGTTGCGGCAGCAGAGCAGTTCATGTGATCAGATGGGATCTCTCATGGAGGGGAGGCGTTCAAGTAATCAAAAATGAGTTCTAAAGCTGACACCATGCAAGATGTGCATTAAACTTAGATCAAACTACAAGAAATAGGGAAGAACAGAGAGGTACGGAGATGAACCCCGACAAACTTGAACAAACCCTAATGAGATCTATGGTGAGGGAAGGAGAAAAGCTCGGGGCTGTTGAACATCGGAGGCGCGCGGACGAATTCTGGTCCATTCAGGTTGATGCAGCGGCCGTGGTTGAGGCAATGGCGAAGGTCGATCGCAGCGGTGGAGCTCGGCCGCTGGAGGTGTTGTGAGGAAGAGGAAGAAGACACGGAGGCAAGGAGGGAAAGTGAAAGGGACCCCTGGCCCTATTTATAAGGCAGAAGGATAAGTGGCATGCGCGGGAATCGAGGAGGCTGAAAATGGATATGTGACAGCACAGATGCCTCGATTTTCGGAGATTCATTAAAAGTTAAGGCATATCAAGACTTGGGATTTGTGTGACATTAATGTGAGATGACGTCATGGCGGCTTACCGCGATTCTGTGAGCTGACGTCGCGGCGGGCTGTAAGATTTCATAAGGACTGACGAGGAAGGATTTTTTCTAAGTGTTGAAGATTGATATGAACAAGTTTACATCAAACTGGGGCCTAATGTTAGGGATATGACTATTGGGTATGACCCGCCCAGGAGGGGCCGGGTCATACCACTGGTGGTTCATAATGAGATGGCCCATGAAATTGTTGAAGTTGGCGGTTCAAAAAGCAAGCTTACTGAAGGCCCAAGACCTGGAGGAGACTTGAGGCCCACAGGCGTAAACCGCCATATGTTAACTTGTATGTTAAGGAAAGGGTAGTGCTGTCACCGAGCCGGACACTTTGTGTATGAGCCGGCCGGGACTCTGTAAGCCTCCGGGCATCAGCCTGTGTATATAAATGGGTGACCCAGCGGCGGTTTATGGAAAGAAAGAAGAGATCGAGAACTAGGTCAAGCGTATTCGCTCCTTGGTAACCGAAACCCAAGGAATACAACCTAAACTGGAGTAGGCATTTACCTCCACCACGAGGGGCCGAACCAGTATAAACTCTCGGTGTCCCTTGTCTCATTTAACACCTTCAAGCTAACTACATTGCGATGGCTCCACACCTAAATCCTCATGCTAGGGCATCTACCGTGACAATTCCATGACACTGACGGAGCCGATGGTGCCACCTTGATGCCGCTGAGATGGGATGATTCATTCTAAGACTTTAATAGGAACAAAAGGCCCTCTGCTGCCAACAAGAAAATATATGGAGAGATAGGATCTCCCTGTCAAATACACCGTGAAGGCTTAAAACCCTCCAAAATGCCACTGTTAAATAAAATAGAAAAGGAAATTGTTTTGACCATGCTCATGACGACCGTAACCCATGGTGCAGCAAAGCCCAATTTCATCATCATAGCTTCTAGGTAACTCCACTCGACCCTGTCATAAGCTTTCATCATGTCCAGTTTGAGTGCACAGTGTGGTTGTTGCCCTTAGATTTGTTCCTCATCATGAAATGTAAACACTCATAAGCAGATATTATATTGTCAGTAACAAGCCTTCCTGGGACAAACATTGATTGCTCCTCTGAAATAACATCTAGTAGTATAACCTTCAGGCGGTTTGACAGTTCCTTCGATGCTATGTTGTAGAAGACATTGCATAAGCTGATTGGACGGAACTGTGATAACAGGGTAGGGTTTGATACCTTTGGTATTAACACTAGCAAAGTGTCGTTTACGCACGCAGGGCTCTCCTCCCCCTATACTATGCCGAATACTGCTCTCGTGATAGCTGCACCACAAGTGTCCTAGTGATGTTGGAAGAAGTGTGCAGGAAACCCATTCGACCCCGGGGCCTTCGTGGGAAACATTTGGAAAAGTGTGTTCCTGACCTCCACCTCCGTGTACGGGGCGAGAAGTTGTTCATTCATTGCCGCTGTCACTTTAATGGGGACATGCTAGAGTACCTCTTCCATGCCCTGTACTCCCTCAGAACTATATAAATTTGTTGGCGTTCTGGATATGGGGGTATCCAGACTTGCCAGCCTGCAGCCCACCATGTGGCTCCATCGACGGCCTGGTATGGCCTAGCTTCAAGATCAGCAGCACAAGACCCTCCCAAGGGCCAAGCCTCGCGAGGTGAACAACGCCAAGACCCCCGAGGGGATCGGCCTCTTCAGGCTAGCTCCCGAGGGGCGGAGAGTTCAATGCAAGGTGCACCTCACGAGGCTCAGCTGACATGAACCATGATGACCAAGGCCAGGCGGGCGCCAGCGGGTGCAGAGTGCCAGTTTCCTCTTCGGTGCAAGGGAGGCAAGCCGCAGGCGCGGAGTCCCCAAGAATCAGCCAAAGGTTTCCATTCTGGTGCAACAAGACCAAGACCGCCAAGACGGCACGATGGAGGTCATCACCGAACCCACCGCAGCATCACGACCAGGGGCTTTTCGCAAACGAAGACCACTTTTGTCAGGATAAGCTATACAACTTGTCCCCTTTGAAATCCGGCTATTGTGGGATCCCTTCCTGCCAACATTTGGGAAGAGGACCAAGGCCACTATAAATAGGACTTAGCCACCACCAAAGAATGGGATGGGATCCATTCTCACCCGACCACCTCACCAGCTCTCTTGAGTTCAAGAACACCTCACCTCCTAAGGCTAGTTCATCCACTGTACTAGTTCATCCTCAGCCCCTTAAGGCAATCCACCAAAATGCTGGAGTAGGGTATTACACCGCAAGGTGGCCCGAACCAAGATAAACTATTGTGTCTCTTTGTCCCTTCGAGCTCGACGTGCTACGCTTAGGAGGATCGCGAGTAGGTAGGCTGGGTAGGTTTAGATCTCTGCATGCACCCCAGAGTTCGAACCTTTCAAGGGTTTGCGGATCCCATAATCCGACATTTAATGCACCAGGTAGGGGTGCGTCGGAGATCTTCTGCCGCGTCCGCTAGATCGCGCCGTCGGCTTCGATGGCAGGCGCTCCTCCGTCTCCTCGGCCGACGCATGCCTCCGAAGAAGTGCTGGGGCTGCGCTATTTCACCGTCCCCTTGCGGCGGGTGGAGTGTCCACCCAAGTTTAGACCGGAGATGTCGCCACGCTACGATGGCGCGTCTGACCCGGCCGCCTTACTCCATGCGTACGAAGAAGCAGTTTGGGTGGCCCGTGGAGATGACAAGGTGAAGGCCAACTGGCTCCCCATGGCCCTCGTAGGCGCACCGCGCGCCTGGTTGCTCAATCTACTGGAGTCCTCTGTGGCCTCCTGGGAGGAGCTGCGCGGCCTCTTCCTTGAACGCTACGTGGCACCGGTGTCCCCCGTCGTCGCAGCTCTCCTAGGTAGCTCGCGGGCACCACCTTCCGACCGCCATATCAAGCAGTTCTACCGACAAGTAAGTGCCGCCCAGGCGGGCTCGGAGGCTCCCTTGGGCAGGGCAGCGCCTAAGGCTGACCTCACCTTCGGCCCCGAGGATCATCCAGCCGCCACAACAGGAGCAAGCATGCTCCCGATGCTTTGCAACCCCACCATCTGCAACATGGCGGTCACCAGGACACTCATCGACGGTGGATCCGGCCTCGACGTGCTCTCCATAGAGGCATTCGTCTTGCTGCATGTGCCACCCAGCCGGCTCCGCCCTACCAAGCCCTTCTTCGGGGTCGGCGATGGCTCCACCAGCCCTCTAGGGCAAATCCGTCTCCCCATCACCTTCGAGACCCGCGACAACTACCACACAGAGCTCATCGACTTTGACATCTCCCGGATCAACCTGTCATATAATGCCATCCTGGGGTACCCGGCCTTGGCCAAGTTCATGGCGGCAACCCACCCAGCTTACAACCTCATGAAGATGCCTGGCAGCAATGGCGTCCTCACGGTGGCAGGGGACGCCAAGGACACGCTGCAGGCCCTCAAGCTCGCCTTCAGGTCAGCGGCATCCGTGCTGCCAGATGAGAAGGGGGACCCTGGGGGCCCGGAAGCGGCACCGGCCAAGAAGAAGTAGTTGTTCTTCCAAGAGCGAGCCGAGACGAAGCAAGTGCTGGTCAGTGAGGAGGGAACAACTAGCGCCACCTTCACTATAGGAGCTGGCCTCCCCCAGGACCAAGAAAAAGCGTTGGTCGGCTTCTTTCGTGCCAACAAGGATGTGTTCGCTTGGGAGCCCAAGGACCTGGCTGGGGTCCCGAGGGGAACAATCGAGCACCACCTGAAGGTATGCCCAAACGTGCGGCCAGTGAAGTAGAAGGCTCATCGTCAGTCCACCAAGAAGCAGGCCTTCATCGTCCAAGAAACCCGCAAGCTGCTAGACGGAGGAGTCACCGGGGAAGTACGATACGCAGAGTGGCTGGCGAACCCCGTTGTCGTCCCCAAGAAAGGAGGGAAGGAGCACATGTGTTTCGACTTCACCAACGTCAACAAGGCCTGCCCTCAAGATCCCTTCCCGCTTCCCCGCATCGACCAGATCATGGGCTCCACTGCCGAGTGCGGCCTATTGTCTTTTTTGGACGCCTTCTCAGGCTACCACCAGATCAAGATGGTCGTGCAGGATGTGGAGAAGACGGTGTTCCTGACCCCCTGCGGAGTGTACTGCTACACCTGCATGCCCTTTGAGCTACGCAATGCCGGGGCTACCTTCCAGCGGCTGATGCATATCGCCCTGGGCGCGTAGCTCGGGAGAAACGTAGAGGCCTATGTTGATGATATAGTGGTGAAGTCTTGGTAGGCCAGGACCCTGATAGCAGATCTGGAGGAGACGTTTGCCAGCTTGCACAAGGTGGATCTTCAACTCAATCCCAAGAAGTGTGTATTCGGGGTTCCCTATGGCAAGCTACTGGGCTTCCTGTTATCACATAGAGGGATCGAGGCCAACCCGGAGAAGGTCAAAGCCATAGAAGACATGAGCCCCCTGCAGAATCTGAAGGAGATGCAGAAGCTGGCGGGCTGCGTAACCTCGCTTGGGCGTTTCATCTCCAAGCTGGGGGAGCGCGCCCTCCCGGTCTTCAAGCTGATGAAAAGGAAGGAGTCGTTTGAGTGGACCCCAGAGGCAGACGCAGCCTTTCAAGACCTCAAGAGATACCTGACCAGCCCGCCAGTGATGGTGGCGCCGCGCCCTCTCGAGCCCTTGGTGGCAGCCACCCCTCACTCAGCCAGCGCCGCCCTGGTGGCGCTAAGGAAGGAGCGCCATTCCAAGAAACCTCGGCAGGATGCTCAACCACCAAGCAAGGCGCAGCATCCTCAGGACAATGCATTTGGGGCCTCGGCCAACCCAGTGGTCGATATTCCTCCCGAGGCTGCGATTGACACCATGGCTGGGGGGCTTCTGAGGACAGACCTCGCGAAGCCATCGAAGACCCGCGTCCTCAGGAAGAGCGAGACTTCGCTGATGCCTCTCCCCTCGTCGAGCACCTGTATACTTCGTCAGCACGGTGCTGAGGGAGGCGCGGGCGCGATACCCCATGCCCCAGAAACTCTTGCTCGTGCTCCTCGTCGCCTCCTGAAAGTTGCGCCACTACTTTCAAGGCCACCCCATCAAGGTTGTCTCAGCATACCCACTAGAGAGGGTGCTCCGGAGCCTGAACGCCGCTGGGCCAGTTGCAGAATGGAACATCGAGCTTCCGGCGTTCCATCTCGAGTTTAGCTCCACCAGCGTTATCAAGGGTGCGGCCCTCCCGGACTACATGGCTGAATGGACTGACATCCCCTACCACGAGGTGAGCGAGGACCGCTCCCTCTTACTTGGAGACGAGGAACCATACGGGTGGATCATGTACTTTGACGGAGCATTCGCACGACAAAGCGCAGGAGCAGGGGGCATCCTCATCTTGCCTACCAAGGACAAGCTCTACTACACGGTACAACTCTGCTTCCAGCGGGGCGAGAAGGTCTCCAACAAAATTGCGGAATTCGAGCGCCTGCTTGCTGGTCTCAGGGCCGCGGCGGCTCTAGGGGTGAAGAGTCTCATCATCAAGGGCGATTCTTAGCTCCTCGTCAACTTCTCCAACAAGGAATACACACCCAAGGACGAGCACATGGAAGCATACCTAGAAGAGGTACACAAGATGGAGAAGCGGTTCATGGGCTTGGAGCTGCAGCACGTGCTACGAGGGACGAAGAGGGAGGCGGATGATATTGTCAAGAGAGCCTCTCCAAGGCTCCCTCGGGAGCCGGGGGTGTTTGAGGAGCGGCTCTTCAAGCCGTCGGCGGCTCCCGCCACCACGCTCCGACACCGCCTCAGGAGGACCTGCCTCAGGCGCCTGAGACAAGCGCCCCAGCATGTTGCCACCCCACGGCGGCTCGTCTGCTGCTTGTGCTCAAACCTCAGGAGGGGTGTTGGACTGAAGAGTTCAAGGCGTACCTGCTTCAAGGGACCTTGCCAGAGAAGGAGGAGGATGCCGAGCGCGTGGCTTGTCAAGCCACTGCATACTGCATCCAGGACGGTGTGTTATATTGCAAGAGTCCCAATGACGTTTCGTTGTGATGCATCTCCAGGGAGCAGGGACTTGAGCTGCTAGCGGACATACATGGTGGGGACTGCGGGCATCATTCCTCGTCAAGCACTCTGGTGAGCAAGGCGTTCCGCAACAGCTTCTACTGGCCCACTGTGCTTAACGACGCCACAGAGCTGGTGCGTTCCTATGAAGCATGCCAGTTCCACGCCAAGCAAATTCACCAGCCCGCGCAAGGCCTCCAGACAATTCCGCTCACATGGTCGTTCGTGGTATGGGGGCTGGACATCTTGGGGCCGTTCCCTCAAGCACCAGGGGGCTATAGGTACCTTTACGTCGCCATCGACAAATTCACCAAGTGGGTGGAGGTAGAAGCCGTTCGCACCATCCCAGGTGGATCGCCCCTCAAGTTCATCAAGGGAATCGTGAGACGGTTTGGGGTCCCTAACCGCATCATCACAGACAACGGCTCGTAGTTCACTAGCAACCTATTCAAAACATATTGTGCTAACCTTGGAATGCAGATATGCTACGCCTCAGTGGTACACCCCCGGAGAAACGGCCAGGCCGAGCGGTCCAATGCAGAAGTCCTGAGGGGCCTCAAGACAAGGACCTTCAAGAAGAAGCTCGAGGCCTGCGGCAGGGGCTGGCCCGATGAGCCGTAGTCCATGTTGTGGTCCATCCGCACCACCGTGACCAAGCCAACAGGAGAGACGCCATTCTTCCTCGTCTACGGAGCAGAGGCGGTTCTCCCACACGAGGTCAGGCATCGCTCCACGCGGGTCCTAGCGTTCGACGAGACGCGTCAGGACACCGCGCGGGGGATGGATCTCGTGTTGGGGGAGAAATGTCGCCGTCAAGCCTCGCTCCGGGCGGCGAGGTACCAGCAGGCGCTGCGGCGGTATCACTGCCGCAGCATCCGCTCCAGGACATTAGAGGTTGGCGACATCGTCCAAAGGCAAGTGCTCTCCAGGGAAGGGTTGCACAAGCTCTCTCCCATGTGGGAGGGCCCGCTTAGGATTGCCCGTGTCTCCAGGCTTGGAGGCGCGCGCCTGGAGACACAGGACGGGGTCCCCATCAAGAACGCCTAGAACATCCAGCACCTCGGGAAGTTCTGCCCCTGAAGCAAGGCTCCGGCCTGTGAAGGTCCCCGCTCGTGACACTCTCACATAATAATGAGTGGGGCTGTACACGCCCCGGAGTCTCCTGAGAGTCTCCCTGGGGCCTCATGGGGGCCCCCTCCCATGTCTTAGTGGCAGCACTTAGCTCCGTGCTTGAGAGAAGACTAGATTAGGTGCCGGACGCGGCTTTTCATTTGCTTTCTGAAGATGCTTGTAGTTTTTAGTTATCTTTCAATGGATTTGGTATTCTCAGATTTTGGTTCGCCGAGTTAATTTCTTCTCCTGAGCCACTCGGTTGTTTTTGGCCTAAGGGCACGAGAGAGGTGGCAGTTGCCCGTCACTCTCTCTCGGGCGCCTCGTGCGTGGGGCTAGGCAGGTGTGTGCACGTTGGGCCTGCCCCCGCGCGAGCACACCGCACCGAACCCCGCTGCCCTTGGTGCTTCGGCCTTTTCCTCGCGAGGAGCCCTTGATCAAGCTCACGTGCATCAGCACCCCTCATATCCGTGCCCCCGGGTAGCGCGACGCGGTGCATTAAGTCAGAGCTAATCTATGGCGGGGGCTCGCATAAGGAGGAGTGAGGTGCTCGTCAGTTTTTGTTTTCCTTCAAAAGCAGCCCTGCAGCGGTTCCACGGCGGCTCCTGAGACCCTGAGGCGACCCTCGAGGTCTGTGACCTTGAGCTTCCTAGGAAGTGGGCCTTGTTGAGTACCTATAGCCAGGTCTTCACGAGGTGGAAAGCTACTGCACCCGTATCAAGCTAAGTTTTCCTATCCTGGCTTACTCAGAGCGCAGACATTATGGCACAACATCAAGATAGCAAGCATAGCATAAAGGGCATAGCTGCCATAGGTCATTACATGCCCCCGCGGGGTACACCATCTTTTTTTGAATTATAGGAGAAAGGAAAGGCTAAACAGAGAAGGCCCGAAGGCGTACGAACCCGGCACCAGCGCTGCATCCTCAAGCAACACCTCAACATGGCCGGCCCTCGAGCAGTTCCCCATAGGCGACCTGGGGCTGCGGCCGGTCTTGAGTCCAAGTTCGGCGGCCCCTAGACTCACGTCGGGATCCTCTCCAGCTTCACTGGAGCGCTGCGGCGGGATGAACCACCAACATCCTCGACCCGAGCACAATGACGTGATGGCCGGTCGTAGCCACCACTACTCGAGCTCTCATCCGAGGAAGAATTGTCGTCGCGGGAAGAGGAGCGCGCGCCGCCAAGGCCAAGCTCACCTTTGCCACCTTCGTCGTCGCTGCCATCCTCCGGGCAGCACCACGCGGCAGCCGTCCTCCCTGAACACCCTCACATAGAGGGTCGCCAGATCATCGTACTTGAAGTGGAGGGTGTGATAATCCCCAAGTACAGGGAATCATCATAGCAATTCACAAAGGTGTAAGTGATAAGTATGGAGTGTCGAACCAACAAGGAGCTAAAGGTAAGATCAATATTCTCTCAAGTCCTATCTGCCACTGATATGACTCAACGTACGCCGAACGTTTGCTTCCAACTAGAAACGAGAAATAAAACTACATTGTGGGTATGAAGAGGATAACTTTGCATGATATCGGAGAGCTAAAATATATAAGTAGGTGATGTTATCATAAATTTAGAATATATTACTAAATACTATAAATAGCGAGTGTGGAATAAGGATGGGTCGGTGTGTGGAATTATCCTATGCAATTGTTAACAAGACCGGTGGTCGTCATTGCAATTTCATATGAGGGAGAGGCATAAGCTAACATTCTTTCTCTTCTTGGATCATATGCACTTATGATTGGAACTCTAGCAAGCATCTGCAACTACTAAAGATCATTAAGGTAAAACCCAACCATAGCTTTAACATATCAAGTCCCCTTTATCCCATACACCACAATCCCCTTACTCAGGTTTATACTTCTGTCACTCAAGAAACCCACTATAAGTGAATCATGAACGTATTGCAACACCCTACAGCGGGAATCCCTCATGCTTGCGCGACACAGAGGGCACAATAGGATAGCACCAAAATAAAACATACAACACATAGCAATCTAGATCATCAATCAACCCAAAGACAAAGTATATCTACTCTAAACATCATAGGATGGCAACACATCTTTGGATCATAATATGTGTCATAAAGCACCATGTTCAAGTAGGGATTACAACAGGGTGCGGGAGAGTGGACCGCGTAAAAGAGATGAGGATGGTGATGATGATGGTGATGTTGATGAAAACGATCACCGCGGCGATGATTCCCCTCCCGATGGCACTCCGGCGCCATCGAGAGAGAGGGGGAGAGGTTCTCCCCCTTGTGCTTCCTCCTCCATGGCCTCCCCCTGGATGGGGAGAGGTTCCCCCTCTGGTCCTTGGCCTTCATGGCGATGATGGCCCCTCTGAGATCCTTCCCCATGGCCTCTGGTGATGATGGCTCCCTCCGGTAGGGTGCCAGAGAGGGCCTAGATTGATTTGTCGGGGCTACAGAGGCTTGCGGTGGCGGAACATCCGATCTAGGTTATTTTTTGGAGGTTTGGGCATTTATAGGAGAGGTTGGCATCGGTTTCACGTCAGGGGGGGTCTCTGAGTCATCCACAAGATAGGGGGCGCGCCCAGGGGGTAGGGCACGCCCTCCACCTTCGTGGATGGCTCGGGACTCTTCTGGTCCATCTCCGATGCTCCGTGGGCTTCTTCTGGTCCATGAAAAATCGTCAAAAATTGGCACGTCAATTGGACTCCGTTTGGTATTCCTTTTCTGTAAAACTCAAAAACAAGGAAAAAAACAGAAACTAGCACTGGGCTCTAGGTTAATAGGTTAGTCCCAAAAATCATATAAAATAGCATATAAATGCATATAAACATCCTAGATGGATAATATAATAGCATGAATACTTCATAAATTATAGATACGTTGGAGACGTATCAGCATCCCCAAGCTTAATTCCTGCTTGTCCTCCAGTAGGTAAATGATAAAAGAAATAATTTATGAAGTGTGAATGCTAGCAAGTGCTTAAGTTTGATCAATGATAGTTTCAATCACTTTTTCTAGCATCATTATATATCATAACAGTAGCTCAACTCATAAAACTTCTCATGATCAAGTAACAAGCTATTCACATGTTAAAGTATAGATCATAAACTTTCTTGAAAAATAACAAACCATGCTCTTAGTCATCAAACAATTGCAATTCATCTTATTTTCAGGAAGGGTCCATATAAGAGCTTGGACTCAGCAAACTCCACATACTCAACTATCATTTAATCTTTCACAATTGCTAACACTCATGTGATATTTATGGGTTCAAAATTTCAATCGGACACAGAGAAAGATAGGGGCTTATAGTTTTGCCTCCCAACCTTTTACCTCAAGGGTAATGTCAACAATAATAATTTACAAAAACCTACATCCAAGTGCATATATATTCGGGTCGCTCCAACACAAAGTGCTTGTCAAAGGAAAAAGTGTAAAAAGGAAAGTTGATGATCACCAAGACTCTTGTATATGGGTAAAAGATAAAAGTAAAAGATAGGCCCTTCGCAGAGGGAATCAGAGGGAAGCACAAGTAGTATCTCTACTTGGTGCAAATAATTTGGCTAGCATGAGAGGGAGAGGCAAGCTCAACATGTTGGAGGATCCAAGACAATATAATGTTTCAGATATAGGAGAACATAACCCATTAAGTTGTCTTCCTTGTCCAACAACAACTTTTTAGCATGTCATATTTTAATGAGTGCTCACAATTATAAATGATGTCCAAGATAGTATATTTATGTGAAATCTCTCTTCCTTCAATATTCTTTCATCAATTGTTCAAGTGACCAATTCTGCGTTTGCTAACTTTCAATAAGTTTAGTACCTATACTTATTATGTGTGAAGTCATTACTCCCCATGTTATAAGCATTTGAAACATATATATAAATTCAGATTTATGATATTCAATTCATCCAACCATTTACTCATAGGATATACGTGAAGCACGTGAGTAAATGACAAACTACTCCAGAAAGATATAAGTGAAGAACACTGAGTAGTCAATTAATTAACTAGCCATGGGAGGATTCTTTTTAATTCAAGATTTCAGATCCAATGATTTTATTCAAATAGCAAGTAAAATTGGAAATACGCTCCAAGCAAAACACATATCATGTGATGAATAAAAATATAGCTCCGAGTAAGGTATACCAATAGTTTTGAAGACAAAAGAGGGGATGCCTTCCGGGGCATCCCCAAGCTTATGCGCTTGAGTCATCCTTGAATATTACCTTGGGGTGCCTTGGGCATCACCAAGCTTAGGGTCTTTCCACTCCTTATTCTCCTCATATCGATATCTCACCCAAAGCTTGAATACTTCAATCACACAAAACTTAACGGAACTTCGTGAGATGGGTTAGTATGATAAAGAGTAAGCCATTCACTTTGGTAATGTCAAAGACAAGGTTCAAAATTGTTCTCACACAATGCCTACTGTACCATATCATTTCTATAATTTATATTGAGAAATATAAGCCATAGAAACTAGAAAACAAGGAAACTATGCAATCAAAACAGAATCTGTCAAAAACAGAACAGTCTGTAATGATCTGAACAGAGACTATACTTCCGCTACTCCAAAAATTATGAAATAACTTGGTGCCCGTGAGGAATTTATCTATTAATCTTCTGCAAAAAGAATCAACTCAAAATCACTCTTCTGTAAAAAAGATGACAGCTAATCTCGTGAGCGCAAAGTTTCTATTTTTTACAGCAAGATCACATTAACTTTCACCCAAGTCTTCCCAAAGGTCTTACTTGGCACTTTATTGAAACAAAAGCTGTAAAACATGATTACTACAGTAGCTTAATCATGTAAACGCACAAAAACAGTAAGGGTAAATATTGGGTTGTCTCCCAACAAGTGCTTTTCTTGAATGCCTTTTAGCTAGGCATGATGATTTCAATGATGCTCACGCAAAAGATAAGAATTGAAACATAAAGAGAGCATCATGAAGAATATGACTAGCACATTTAAATCTAACCCACTTCCTATGCCTAGGGATTTTGTGAGCACACAATTTATGGGAACAAGAATCAACTAGCATAGGAAGGTAAAACAAGTATAACTTCAAAACTTCAAGCAAATAGAGAGGAAACTTGATATTATTGCAACTCCTACAAGCATGTATTCCTCCCTCTTAATAATTTTCAGTAGCATCATGAATGAGTTAAACAATATAACAATGACATAAAGCATTCTTTTCATGATCGACAAGCATAGAAATTTTACTACTCTCCACATAAGCAAAATTCTTCTCATTTAGAATAGTGGGGGCAAACTCAACAAAATAACTGTCATGTGAGGCATAATCCAATTGAGATTCAAAATCATGATGACAAGTTTCATGGTTAACATTATTCTTTATAGCATACATGTCATCACAATAATCATCATTGATAGCAACTTTATTCTCATAATCAATTGGAACCTCTTCCGAAATAGTGGGATCATTACTAACTAAAGTTGACACTCTTCCAAATCCACTTTCATAAATATCACATTAAGATTCAACACCCTCCAAAATAGTGGGATCACTAAGTCCTAAAGTTGACACTCTTCCAAACCCACTTTATATGATAGTATTATTCATACTCCAAAAGATATAAGTGAAGTTCATCGAGCATTCTATAATTAATATAGACTAATCAATATCCAAGCTCAAAATATATAAGTGAAGCACACGAAGCATTCTATAAAATCATACTCAAAAGATTTTAGTGTCGGTGTACTAAGGTAGGGGTACCTCAGTACCCCAACATGTGCACGGGCGGTTGCAGCTTCCCGCGGCAGGGTTTACCACGTGCTCGCCGAAGACCTTCCTGCTCCATGTCAAGCCATTCAAAGACGAAGCATACAAGACAGAAGATCGAGACCCCGGCAAGCGGAGCTTGCCGGGAAGGCCGTTCCAGGCTCAAGATTACATCACTCACACAAGGCCCTGGCAAAAGGAGCTCGCCAGGAAGACTAGGAGATTACATCATAGAAGACACGCCTCGGCGCTATATGCGTCCCGGCGAGGGCCCGAGGAGCGACAAGTTACAGAGCCCGCAAGCCCCGGTCCGCAAGATCAAGACCCCGCAAGGTACTTGCCGGAGAGTTGCGTTGTGTGCCGCGCCCAGCCATCGACCCACGCGCCGCCTGGGCCTCTCCAGGACGCAGCGGGCGGATGGCTGTGCAGCCTGGGGGACACGGTGGCACTTCACGGTGGTGAATCCATCGCCGTGGCAGACGGAGACGCAAGGGCGGGAGCTTTTGGGGTCGACGGCGACGGGCATTAAATGCCCTTGTCCCCCACTGTCAAAGGAGGCCCATGCGCACGTAGAGGGGGTTCGGTTCGGTTCGGTTCGGTCCATTCGACACACGCGACACCACCATACGCTCGCACTCTCGAGCAAGATCAAATACAAACACAAAGCAGCAGTAGGAGTTTTATCTCTCCGGAGAGCTCCGAAGCTGGGTAAAATCCGCCGCGTGCTCGCACGATCCGCTCTCTGTGCTCCCTCCGCCTCGCACCGCTCAGACAAGGGCCCGCCCCATAGGTGTCCGTGGCGGCAGATTCCCCAAGCATCCCCGTGTTCCTGTGAAGGTGATTGAGCACAAGCTTGTTGTTTGCCCTCGCGCGCCCATCAAGCAAAAAGTGAGGAAGCAAGCCGTGGAGCGCCAAGAATTCATCAGCGAAGAAATCAAGAAGCTAGAGGCAGCAGGCCTAGTTAGAGGTGTGATCCATCCAACGTGGTTAGCAAACCCAGTCGTCATGCGCAAAGCCAACGGGAAATGGAGGCTGTGTATAGACTTCACCGATGTGAATAAAGCATGTCCCAAGGATCCATTCCCCTTGCCGCGCATTGACCAGATTGTTGACTCCATTGCGGATGTGAGCTACTCGCTTTCTTGATGCATACTCAGGCTATCACCAGATCTTTATGGCCAAAGAGGATGAAGAGAAGACTGCATTTATCACTCCATGTGGCACTTATTGCTTCACACGCATGCCATTTGGATGAAGAATGCAGGATCAACATTTGCAAGGGTAGTGTATCTTGCTTTTGAGCCACAGATCCACGTAAATGTAGAGGCTTACATGGATGATATCGTAGTGAAGAGCAAGAGCAAGGATACGCTGATTCAAGATTTGAAGAGACATTTCAGAACTTGCGCAAGATACAGTTTAAGTTGAACCCCGAGAAGTGCGTCTTTGGAGTTCCCTCCGCAAACTTCTCGGTTTTTGTGTCACTGAGGGGATTGAAGCCAACCCGACAAGATTAAAGCCATTGAGCGATCGAAGCCCCGGCGAGTCAAGGATGTCAAGGCTTGCAGGTTGTGTAGCTGCCCTCAGAGGTTCATTTCAAAGTCTGCAGACGCGCCCTACCTTTCTTCAAAATCTTGAAGAAGGTAGGTCCCATGAAGTGGACTCCGAAGCGGAGGCAGCGCCGCAGGATTTGAACGGTACTGTCCTCCACCCCAATACTTGTCGCACCTAGACCACGGGAGAAGTTGCTTGCTGTACCTAGCGGCAACCAACCAGGTGGTTAGTGCTGCGTTAGTAGCGGAGAGGGAGTCCGACGAGGAGGTTACACCACCGCAAGCGAGTCCGGCGACAAGCGGGGCTGCTCCGACAAGCTCCGCCCCGACAAGGACAACTCACAAGAGAACAGGATGAGGTGCAGAAAAAGATGGTGCAGCGCCCAGTGTATTTTGTAAGTTCCCTTCTCCAGGGGGCTAGATCAAGATACTCTGGTGTGCAAAAGTTGCTTTTCGGCCTCCTCATGGCCTCGAGAAAGCTGCGCCATTACTTCCAGGCACACGAGATAACAGCGGTCACTCGCTTTCCGGTGAAGAGGATATTGCACAATCCAGAAGCGACAGGCAGGATCGTTGAGTGGGCACTGGAGCTGTCGAGCTTTGGACTCAAGTTTGAAAGTACCTCAACCATACAGAGCCGAGCTTTGGCAGAATTTATAGCAGAATGGACCCCAACGCCCGATGAAGAAGTCCAAGAAACAAGTACACCCGTACAAGAAGCGACAAGTGAATGGGTAATGTACTTTGATGGTGCCTTCTCGCTGCAAGGCGCCGGTGCCGGCGTGGTACTCATCGCGCCCACCGGAGAGCACCTCAAGTATGTTATCCAGATGCATTTCCCAAGGGAGCAAGCGACGAACAACACTGCTGAATATGAAGGTTTGCTCGCCGGCCTCAGGATTGCGGCCGAACTTGGGATCAGGAAGTTGATTGTGCGGGGAGATTCTCAGTTGGTGGTCCGACAAGTTAACAAGAGCTATCAGAGCCCTTTGATGGAAGCTTATGTCGATGAAGTGAGGAAGCTTGAGGAGCGCTTTGAAGGTTTGCAGATGGAACACGTCCCGAGAGCTCAGAATGAAATCGCAGATGGCCTTTCAAAGTGTGCTTCGATGAAGTTACCTGTGGAACCGGGGACCTTCTTGCTCAAGTTGACTCAACCATCCGTCACACCATCAATTGGGCAGTCCAAGAAGAGAAAGTTGGTCTCCGGCGACTACTTGCCGGCGGGTCTCCCTGAGGCCGCCGCCAAGGTCCCCAAGATCAACGACTGTAACGCCGAGGAACAGTTTGCTCTCGCAGATCCTCGGATCTCATGCGGTTAAGCAAGTGTTCCCGACAAGCCTTGCCCCGGCGAGCTTGCCGGGGACCTTCAGCCCGCAGAGCTGAGGTTCTTGCCGAGAAGCCGAGGTTCCCCAGCTGCCCTCATGCCTTTAGTCCTGCCGCTGAGCCCCAAGCTCGGCATGGGCGCAGCAGATCGTCTGCTTTTTGCAAACCTGGAGAACTTCCGACGACCCGTAAGAAATAGAGAAAATAACCAGACAATCAAGTATGTACCGGTTCGTGGATAACGAGCTGTATGTAAGAAGGCTCAATGGTGTCGATCAAGTGCATCTCCGTGGAAGACGGATGTAAGCTGCTGGCGTAAATACACGGAGGCATATGCGGCCACCACATTGGCGCAAGGGCGCTTGCCGGGAAAGCTTTCCGGCAAGGGTTCTTTTGGCAAGAAGCCCTCCAAGATGCATCTGCACTAGTAACCAAGTGTGAAGCGTGCCAATTCCATGCAAAGCAGATTCATCAGCCAGCTCAAGCTCTCCAAACAATCCCTTTGTCCGGCCTTCTCGGTCCGGGGCTCGATATCTCGCCCCTTCCCCTGTTGTCGGGGCTTTGAGTACTTGTACGTAGTAATCGACAAGTTCACAAAGTGGCCGAAGTGGAGCCATGAGAAAGGTGACAAGACAATCAGCGGTCAAGTTCTTCAGTCGATTGTGTGCCGTTTCGATCCCTAACAGGATTATCACCGACAACGGTACACATTCACAAGTCGCACCTTCATGCAAGACGCCCAAGACCTTGGCGCCAAGGTCATTTTTCGCTTCATTGCTCACCCGAGGAGCAACGGTCAAGCGGAGAGGGCCAATGCTGAAGTGCTGCCCGGACTTAAGACAAGAACTTTCGACAAAGGCGCGAAAAGCGGAAGAAATTGATAGAGGAGCTACCGCGCTCTTTGGTCAATCGAACGACACCAAATCGAGCCACCGGACAGACACCTTTTGCTCTAGTCTATGGAGCAGAGGCAGTTCTCCCCACGGAACTCAGATACGGATCTCCTCGAGTGCTCGCTATGATGAGCTCAAGCAAGAGCAATCGCGGCAAGATGATGCATTGCTCCTTGAGGAGGGACGTCTCCAGGCTGCTTTACGAGCTGCTCGATACCAGCAAGCCTTGCGCCGCTACCATAGCCGCAAGGTCAAAGCCAGGAGTCTCGAGGAAGGCGACCTTGTTCTTCGGTGTGTTCAGTCCGCCAAGAATTCCAACAAGTTGACCTTGAAGTGGGAAGGCCCTTATCGGGTGAGACAAGTCACGAGGCCCGCGCTGTCCGCCGAGACCGAAGAAGGCTTACCGTGAGCAACTCGAACATAGAGCATCTTCGCAAGTTTCACCCATAAAGCGCGGTTGCCGTGATCCGCCCCGCAACCATCTTTTGTACAAGCTTTGCCGCTGTTGCATGTAACCCTTTGTACAAAGCCGGGCGCAGACCCGTGCATCAAGAAAGTTTCGTGTTTTGCGCCATTGCCTTTCCCATGCTTTTCTTTGCTATTTGCATGTGTTATTTGGCATCTCTTGTGCGACACACATATCCGTAAGCAATAGCACGCCGAAGGCTATATACTTGTTTCCGCCTTTCTCCTTGCCTCTAAGGAAGGAACGCTCCTCGCGCACAAGTTTGCCGGGGAAGGAAATGGAGGATGAACCAAGTGTTGTTCAAGAAAGAGAAGCTTGCCGAGAACGCATGTGATCACTTAAAGCTAAGTTTTTGAGCAGTTCAAAATTTTAAATTTTAAGTTGCCTTCCTTGAACAACCACACTTTGTATGGAAAACCCTGCGCGGAGGAACCTACCGTGGATAGCCGCACCCTTACCTTGTTTTCGAGCACGCCAACGATTTAAGTGAGCTGCGACAAGTGTCGCGCCCTTGTTTCGTTTTGAGTCCGCCAGCAAGCTTGCGCGCTGCGACTAGTCATGCAAGGTTGCTTGCCGGTAAGACCTTGGCCAGCAGGCTGCTTCGAAGTTCAAGACTCGGCCAATGCAAGGGCCCCTTGTCGGCAAGTTCCTAGAAGCGAGGGTTGAAGCATACAAAGTTGAGGATCAAAACAAGGAGATAACACTGCACCTATTGATCAAAATAAAGATAATATCTTACAAGGAATAACTTGTCGCGATGACTAATGAGTTCATAACACCCTATGCAGCAACAAAAAGAGATAAAGATAAAGGAGGCCTAGTTCACGCTGGTCGCCTCCACCCCGAGATCTTGTTCACTTTAGCAATGATGTGGGCGACCTGCTCCTTCAGAGCCTCCATGTTCGCTCGGCCGGCAAGCTGCGAAGAACGCTGGTGAGGTTTATGCCGGATTGCGATATACAATCTTCACAAGACACGCCCATGGTTCCCTGCACAGCCAAGTAGTCTCCTCGGCGAAGTTGCGCTGGGATCTTCTTCCGCAGATTTGCAAGGGCCGCGCGATCCCCTCAAGAAGAGGCTGAGCTTACGCCGGAGCTAGATTTGGATCCGGGAGTAGATGAGATGCTCCAACTTCAGCGCCAGCAGCTCCTGGTCAATGTCGGACGACAAGATACCAAGTCCTCATCCATAGCTCGACGGCACGGCGGAAGTGCTCGGCTGCTTGGTTGGCGCTGTCCACAAGGTTCGCTTCCTTGCGGAGCTCCTCCTTCAACTTGGTCTCCCGATCCCGGGCGGCGCTAAGCGAGTCCTCAAGCAGAGACTTTCAGCTCAAGATCCTCGATGGAGTCCTTGGCGGCCTTCACTCGCCGCCTTCTTGGAAAGACGACTGAGTTCGAGTTGGTGTGGGCGCCCTTCTCGCTCGCGTGTTGAGCGGGCGACCTTCTCCACGCCGCCTTCAAGAACTCCTCCAGCTGCGCGACCTTGGCGGCAAGCTCCTCCTTGGCGGTCTCCGCGGCAGCCGCGGCGGCTTTCGCCTTCAGCCTTCCCCGCCAAGGGCTGTTCCCGAGCGGCAAGGTCTTCCTCGTGGGAGTCGAGGTTGACCTTCCGCTGACGAGTTCTCCTTCGCCGACAACTCCACCCCGGCGAGCCGCTGCTGCTCTTCGCCTCGGCCTTCTCCAAGAACCACTCTTCATACTCCCCGGCGAAGTCGCCACGCTCCGCCACTCGCGGAGAGCAGCCTGGTTGGCGGCGCTGAGCCCGCCCGCTTCTCCATCTCCTGGCGGCCTTGGCGGCGAGGGCCTCCCGAAGCGAAGCTACCGCCTGCCCGTAAAGGGCCAGAGCTGGTGAAGCAGCTTCTCCTCCTCGGGCCCGCTGCTCCCGCTGGCCCTCGACGATCTTCAAGCCTGGAGGCGAGGACCTCCCATCAAAGGCCTCGCCCGCTGGAGTCAGGACGAAGAGCCCCACGGCACTGGATGAAGACGCCTGGGGGCTTTCAAATAGTAGCCGGGCTGCTCCTCTCCGCGGAGGGGTCGGCGACCGGCGCAGCACTTTGATGCTCCCGCCGCCCGGCTGGCGGTGCGGTCGCTGTCCCCTCCCCGCCCGCAAGGCCCGCAGCCGAGCGGTCTCTCGGCAAGATGGCCCGGGCGGCTCTGGCCGTGTCCTCGGCGACAGGCGCGCCGCCGCCACCCTGCGCGCCTCCTCCTCAACAATGACGACTGCCTCCTCCTCTGCTCGGGGAGGAGGATCTAGAAGAAGAAGAAAAGCAAAAGAAGTTCAAGCAAATATCCAAAAGAGACAACGCCAAGAAGACAAAGTTGCAGAACCTACCTTGGCGGACGCCGCCGGGCAAGGGTCTCGCCGGGGCTCGCTTGGCGGAGTGGCTCGCCGGGCTGCTCGCTTGGCGGGGTATTCGCCCTTGGCAGAGTACCCGCCTTGGCGGAGTGCTCTCCTTGCCGGGAGTTCAGCCTTGGCGGGACGGCGGGCCTCGCGGCTCCTCGGGGCGACCTCCGACACTCCGCCGCTGTGGCTCCACCTGCACAAGTCAAGACAAAACATCAAGGCATTAGTACAAGACCAAGATCTTCAAACACGCCCGCGAGTGAAAGTGCAGAACCCAGACTTACGCTGGGCTGCGCTGGGCTGCTCCTCGAACAGCGCTGGTCCGCAAGCTTGATCCGCACATCCTCGTCGCCGCAGCGGGCGAAGTCGTCCGCGATTGATTGACGGGCACCTTGGCCCTTCGCTACGGGCCAAGGTCCTGAAATCAAAGCAAGAAACAAGATTAGCTTCAAAGAATAATCAGGGCGGAATTTGAGAAGATGAAGATCTCGGATACTTACTCCTGTTCCTCCTCGCCGTTTTCGCCAAGGCGGAGAAGTCATACTCCACCGGGCGCGCCGGCGCGAGGAGCGGAGGCGAAGACCTCGGCGCTTGGCGGTCCTCGGCGCAGCTTGGCTTCCCGGAAGCTTGCGCCGCTCGGCAAGCTGGTTGTTGCCGGGGCTCGCGCCGCCTCGCCGCCGCCTGGCGGAGGCGCTCAAAGGAGAACGCCTAGGGCTTGCCCGGGCGGAGGTCTCCGACGACGAGGAGAGATCGCCGGCGAAGATCCGTGGACCCGCCCGGCATCCTCGGCGCCTCGGCGTCCTCCTCCTCCTCCTCGCCGGCTGGCTCGGCTGGGCCCAGCGCCTGCGCGCTGCGGCCCCTTTCTCTCGGGCGCCTCCGCTCCCTCCGGCGCAAGATTCGCTTCAAGGGCGCCCTGTCCCCTCCGCAGCACCACCTCTTGCGCTGCCTCGCCGCGATTCCGGGATCCCGGAGTGCCTCAGAGAGGGACCCCGCGAGCGCGGCCGGAGGAAGTTGCAGCAGTCTGCAGATCTCCGCCTCTTCTTGGCAGACACATCCGCAGCCTCCGCTTCGCCGAGTATAACCAAAATCCCCGCCGCTGCGGGCCGTGGCGGCCTCTTCACCGAGAAGCTATGTATGCAAGCTCTTGGTCGGTGGTGTCCCGCAGATGTCCTTGATGTCATCTTTTGTTCTTCGCCACCTCCTCAAGGTTGTCGAAGAAGCCGAGGATGACCGATGGATCGGGCGGAATCCACGCGGCGTCCACGCCGCGCGAATCACACGCGGGCATCATGGCGCAAAGACGCATCCCGAGCTGTGCTTTGTTGCAGAGGGGCACCACCCCGGGAGGTCCGAACCACTCGATGGGCCGGGTCATATTTAAAGAGTTCCCTGACCATCCCCTCGCCTCCAGCGCCGTGAAGTTGAAATTCAGCCCGGGCGCAGCCTCATTATATCGGCCGCGGAGCCGCACTCCCAGCCGCCTTTTTCTCGCCTTGGAGAGGGGCACGCGCGGCGGAGGAAGTCTGCGCCTACCGCGAACGGACAGTTTTGTTGCTCAAGACGGCGATCCGGATGAGGGCGACGCTGAGCTTGACGCCGTCCGGATCCAGCTTCGCTTCAGCCTGCCGCCAAGACGATGGGAGTTGTGCGGCGCGGTGAAGTGTTTATGCTCGCCTTCAACGATTCAGCACCACCAAGACGCCACTCTTCCCACTTGCCGCGGAGCTCCCGGCAAGCACGACTCCTTCTTGTGCGCATTTAAAAACCCAAGAAATTCCTCCGGAGAGGGGGGCGCCGCCTCCGCTCTAGGAGTGAAGAAGTGCCTAAACAGCGCCACGCTTGGGTGTATTCTTATGAAGTTTTCAAGACATGTAGCGAAAACCGCCATGGTAAGGATGGCGCTGGGGGTGAAGTCAAGAAGATGGAAGCCGAGGTGTGCATGACATCACGTAAGAATTCAGAAAAGGAGGGCAAAGACCACAAGGGAAGAAGGCTGCGAAGAAATAATACCCGCGGGATAGTTGTCCTTGGTGGCGGCCGGATGAGCTCTGGTCCGAGGATGCGCCTTGGTCTTCTTGGCCCGTAACAGGTAATATTTGTTCCAGAGTTCCGCTACTGAGCCAAGGGCGAGAAGATTTATGTTCCGCTTCGCAGCAGGGCGAAGCCACCGCCGCTCAGATTTCTCCTTCTTGGTCTTCTCCGCCTTCCCTTCCCGGCCTTCGGGCCATGGTGGAGGCGGCGAGGAGAGAAGGGCGAAGAGTCCGTGGCGCCACGACGCAAGATATGGCGGAGGAGATGCGGAGGCGGAGCGCAAAGGGGATCTTCGGAGGAGGAAGAAGATGCAATGAGAGCGAAGAGAGGGGAACGCGCCTCGCTTCTCTCGCTTTTATGGGGAAGCGGGGCGCCCGCTCTTCCCATTAAAGAACGTGGGCACGCCCCATCCCACGACGCCGCAATCGACGCGGCTGCTATGGGGAGGCGGCAGAGGCGGAAGTGGATTCGACGCGCCAGGCCGCGTGGTGCCTGCAGACTGTTTTTGGGCCTGGCCCAACAGCGGCACCGTGTGTGGCCTGTGCCAGGGGGCTCTGCCGGTGAGCTAAGGTAGGGGTACCAAGACCCCAACTTGTGCACGGGCGGTTGCAGCTTCTTCAGCGCAGGGTTTACCACGTGCTCGCCAAGACCTTCCCGCTCCATGTCAAGCCATTCAAAGACGAAGCATACAAGACAGAAGATTGAGACCGGCAAGCGGAGCTTGCCGAAGGCCGCTCTGTGCTCAAGATTACATCACTACACAAGGCCCCGCAAAAGGAGCTCGCCAGAAGACTAGGAGATTACATCATAGAAGACACGCCGGCGCTTATATGCGCCCGGCGAGGGCCCGGGAGCGATAAGTTACAGAGCCCGCAAGCTCCCCGGTCCGCAAGATCAAGACCCGGCAAGGTACTTGCCGGAGAGTTGCGCCAGGTGCCCGTGCTCCAGCCATCGCCCACGCGCCGCCTGGGCCTCTCCAGGACGCTGCGGGCGGATGGTCAGGCAGCCTGGGGACACGGTGGCACTTCACGGTGGTGAATCCATCGCCGTGGCAGACGGAGACGCAAGGGCGGAGCTTTTGGGGTCGACGGCGACGGCATTAAATGCCCTTGTCCCCATCACAAAGGAGGCCCATGCGACGAGAGGGGGTTCGCCCGGTTCGGTTCGGTCCATTCGACACACGCGACACCACCATACGCCGCACTCTCGAGCAAGATCAAATACAAACACAAAGCAGCAGTAGGAGTTTTATCTCCGGAGAGCTCCGGTTGGGTAAAATCCGCCCAGGTTTCAGCACGATCTGCTCTCTCAGGCTCCCTCCGCCCTCGTACCGCTCAGACAAGGGGCTCCGGCCCCATAGGTGTCCGTGGCGGGCAGATTCCCCCGGCATTAAGTGAAGCACAAAGAGCATTCTATAAGATCATTGAAGGCCTATCTCATACTAGCATGGTTCCTAAAGAAAAGGAAAAACACAAAGGACATAATCATGCGAACGAAACAAAAACCGAGGTATATCGATAATTGTTGAAGAAGAAAGATGGGATGCCAACCGGGTCATCCCCAATCTTAGATGCTTAAGTATCATTGAAATATTTACTTGGGGTGCCTTGGCATCCCAAAGCTTGAACTCTTTCCTCTCTTTATTCTTCTCACATTGGTAACTCCTCGTTCTTCGAACACTTCATCCACACAAAAACCTAACAAAAACTTTGTGAGATCCGTTAGTATAATAAAGAAAATCACTACCTTTAGGTACTGTTGCAAACTCATTCCAATTTAATATTAGTACTTTATCTACCGTATTCCAACTTCACCATGGTTCATACCCCCCGATACTACCCATAGATTCATCAAAATAAGCGATCAACACATAGAAAACAGAATCTGTCAAAAACAGGATAGTCTATAGTAATCTGGAAATTTAGTAAACTTCTGTAACTCCAAAAAATTCGAAAAAATATGAAAATTTAAAACATTTGTACAGAAGTAATTTGCAAAAAGTTTCAGACCCATTTGACTTTCCAGTAAAAAAAATTAAAATCACGCGTTATAGCCAAAGTTTCTGTTTTTGTACTGCACATAGCAAACAAGCAATCTAATCATCCTAAAACCAAAGCTTGGCATATTATTTTTATAATACAATGGATATATACAAGGGGATAAGTATTTTCATAGAAGCTTCCATGAAATTTTTTACATTGTTCCCATGAGCATGAACACAAGTGCTCAAGGTCGACCCTCACTTCTTCAATGCATAACCTTCCAATAACTTATCTTATTGAAAAACTTTTTAGGCATAAGAGGCAATTAATTTTTTTTGTATTTTCATTCTTTTAATTTTTTTGTATGTTTCACCCACAACTAAATAGAAATAAAAAGGAAAAATAAAATCTAATTAGTAAAGAAAGCAAACAAGCACACACGAGAATATCAACCCCACGCTATTGCTCCCCGGCAACGGCGCCAGAAAAGAGCTTGATAATCCCCAAGTGAAGGGAAACATCGTAGCAATTCCCAAAGGTGGAAGTGATAAGTATGGAGTGTAGAACCCACAAGGAGCTAAAGGTAAGATCAATATTCTCTCAAGTCCTATCTCGCCATCGACACGAATTTCACGCATAACCTAACGCTTGCTTCCGACTAGAAACGAGAAATAAAACTATGTTGTTGGTATGAAGAGGATAACTTTGCATGATATCGGAGAGCTAAAATATAAAAGTAGGTGCTTTTATCATAAATTTAGTATATATTACTAAATATTATAAATAGTGAGTGTGGAATAATGATGGGTCGGTGTGCGGAATTATCCTAGGCAATTGTTAACAAGACCGGTGGTCGTCATTGCAATTTCATATGAGGGAGAGGCATAAGCTAACATAATTTCTATTCTTGGATCATGTGCACTTATGATTGGAACTCTAGCAAGCATATGCATCTACTAAAGATCATTAAGGTAAAACCCAACCATAGCTTTAACAAATCAAGTCCCCTTTATCCCATACGCCACAACCCCCTTACTCAGGTTTATGGTTCTGTCACTCAAGCAACCCACTATAAGTGAATCATGAATGTATTGCAACACCCTACAGCGGGAATCCCTCACGCTTGCACAACACAGAGGGCACAATAGGATAGCACCAAAATAAAACATACAACTCATACCAATCTAGATCATCAATCAACCCAAAGACAAAGTATATCTACTCAAAACATCATAGGATGGCAACACATCATTGGATCATAATATGTGTCATAAAGCACCATGTTCAAGTAGGGATTACAGCGGGATGCGGGAGAGTGGACCGCATAAAAGAGATGAGGATGGTGATGACGATGGTGATGTGGATGAAGACGATCACCGTGGCGATGATTCCCCTCCCGATGGCACTCCGGCGCCATCAAGAGAGAGGAGGAGAGGTTCTCCCCCTTGTGCTTCCTCCTACATGGCCTCCCCCCTGGATGGGGAGAGGTTCCCCCTCTGGTCCTTGGCCTTGATGGCGATGATGGCCCCTCTGTGATCCTTCCCCATGGCCTCCGGTGATGATGGCCCCCTATGGCAGGTGCCAGAGAGGGCCTAGATTGCTTTCTCGGGGCTACAGAGGCTTGTGCGGTGAAACTTCTGATCTAGGTTATATTCTGGAGGTTTTGGCATTTATAGGAGAGGTTCGCGTTGGTTTCACGTCAGGGGGGTCTCCGAGTCATCCACGAGATAGGGGGCGCGCCCACAGGGTTTGGGCGCGCCCTCCACCCTCGTGGACGGCTCGGGACTCTTCTGGTCCATCTTCGATGCTCCATGGGCTTCTTCTGGTCCATAAAAAATCATCAAAAATTGGCGCGGCAATTGGACTCCGTTTGGTATTCCTTTTCTGTAAAACTCAAAAACAAGGAAAAAACAAAAACTCGCACTCGGCTCTAGGTTAATAGGTTAGTCCCAAAAATCATATAAAATAGCATATAAATGCATATAAAAAATCCAAGATGGATAATATAATAGCATGAATACTTCATAAATTATAGATACGTTGGAGACGTATCAGGTGCACCTTCCGCCCAGGCCTCGCGCTCGGGCGAACGTCTGCTAGCCGCGGGTCAGGACCAAGCTGCCAGAGGCGGCGACCTCGGCCCTGACCCACGAAGCTCTACTGTAGCAGCCATCGGTCTGCAGCCAGAGACCATCAAGCCCCGAGGAAGGAAGCTCGCCAGGGAAGTAATGTGGAAGCCGGAGCGAGCTGCCGGCCGGGCTCTCCGACCACACCACGAATTCAAGGAGCACGTCCAGCAAGGAGAAGCACGGTCGAGGCGGGCGCACGATCACGGCGCGCCTCCCCTGGTCATGGGGGCTGCTCCGAAGCCGGTTGCCCCTGCCGCGAGAAGAGGTGCCATCGCGGGCACTAAGAGAAGCGCCGGCTCTGGGGAGTGCGCGCTCGTGCCGCCTAGGGGCCGCCGCAAGAGCCGCGGGATGCTTGCAGGGACGGTCGCGACCTCTCTTGGGAGGCAGAGAGGCTGGTCCCTCCTTGGAAGCTTTCCCCTTCTCGACCGCCGAAAACCTCCTCGGTGACGCCATGGAACTAATATGAAGAAGGGGAAGAAGTGGGCGGAAGCAAGACGAAGGAGAGATGGGCGGGGGGCTTTGCCCCTCCCCCACATTTATAGCCAAGGAAGGCCAACTGCCAGCCTCCACGACCTCGCGCCATGATGATCATCTGCATGCCACATCGTTCCGTCAATTCAAACAGTTGCCGATGCAGTGTGGGGAAGTGGAGACACCCACGTCCCATCAATCGCCACGCGTCATCAAGGCCACAGGCCGTTAGGGCTCGCGGCGCTCCGCACTTGCCCTTTGGCTTCGCCTGGAAGCCAAGTCCGAGCGCGCCTTGGGCTCGCGGGCTAGTGTCGGCGTTTTGGATATGGGGGTATCTAGACTTGCCTGCCTGCGGCGCACCATGTGGCTCCATCGACGACCTGGTACGGCCCAGCTTCAACATTAGCAGCTCAAGACCCTCGCGAGGGGCCAAGCCTTGCAAGGTGGATGACGCCAAGACCCCCGTGGGGATCGGCCTCTTTAGGCTGGCTCCCAGGGGCGGATAGTTCAATGCAAGGTCCACCTCACGAGGCTCAGCTGACGTGAGCCATGACAACAAACGCCAGGCGGGCGCCAGGCAGGCACCAGCGAGCGCAGAGCGCCAATTTCCTCTTTGATGCAAGGGAGGCAAGCCGCAGGCACGGAGTCCCGAGGAATCAGCCAAAGGTTTCCATTCTGGTGCAACAAGACCAAGAGCAACAGGACGGAGGTCATCACCGAGCCCACCGCAGCGTCACGACCAGGGACTTTTCGCAGGCGAACACCACTTTTGTCAGGATAAGCTGTACTACTTGTCCCCTGTCAAATCCGGCCGTTGTGGGATCCCTTCCTACCAACATTTGGGAAGAGGACCAAGGCCACTATAAATAGGACTTATCCACCACCATAGAAGGGGATGGGATCCATTCTCACCCGACCACCTCACCAGCTCTCTTGAGCTCAAGAACACCTCAACTCCTAAGGCCAGTTCATCCACTGTAGTAGTTCATCCTCAGCCCCTTGAGGCAATCCACCAAAACGCTGGAGTAGGGTATTACACCGCAAGGCGGCCTGAACCAGGATAAACTGTTGTGTCTCTTTGTCCCTTCGAGCTCGATGCGCTAGGCTTAGGAGGATCACAAGAAGGAAGGTTGGGTAGGTTGAGATCTCCGCACGCACTCCAGAGTTCAAACCTTTCAAGGGTTTGCGGATCCCGTAATCCGACAAATTTTTTGTAGTACTCCAACACTAGGACCTGCATCTCCGTGAGATCCTCCGTAACCTATCCATCATGTTTCTGCAATGATTTGATTAAGTTTTTCGCCTCCTCAAAGAAGCTCTAAGATGGGGAAAAATGTGTGTTACTGTCGCCTTCTGACAGCCGTTGCACACTAGATCTTTGACGCCACATGAGCTCCTCGCGCAAATAGAGTTTGATCAATCGGTCATTAATTTTAATTTATGCATGACCCGGGCCTGCCCTGAGGGGATCGTTTCTAAGCTTTTCCATCTCTTTCTTAAGCCGTCTGATATCCCCTTTCACACTGCCAAAGGAAGCCTTACTCCAGTCGCCTAGATTGTTAGACTGCACTGCCAAGTTGTCTCTCACCTTGAAAGTGCAACTAATCCCTGGGTGGTTTCGGTAATGCTTAACAACATATATTTCATTGAACTAATGCTATTTCAAGATAATCATTTCAGAAAGTTCAATGATTGGCATGGCATGGACTAGAGATGTGGACCCCTCAAAATGCAAAGGACATATATTGGCAACAAGCTCAAGACTATACATTTTCATTTTAGTGATCCAAGATCACATTGAGTCCATAGGAAAGCCAATACTATTAAAAGGGGATGAGGTGTTGCTTAATGGCTTACTTACTCAAAATGCTTAATGATATGCTCCAAAACCCTCAACCACTTTCTCATTTCCACATATGTCCTAAACATAAATTCAAATTCGGTCCCACCGATCTGATGTATCCGGCGCCACCGAGTTTCATTTGACATAGCCACTGCCACAAACCCTAGTTACTTCAGTCTCACCGATAGAGATCTCGGTCTCACTGAGATGGGATTGCAAACTCTCTGTTTCCTTTTTGCAACATTTTGATCTCACCAAAATGAGAAAATCGGTCCCACCGAGTCTCCATTGCAAACTCCCTCCTTCCTTTTCGTAACACTTTGGTCCCACCGAAGTGAGCGAATCGGTCCCACCGAGTTTGCCTGACCAACCCTCTGTGTACCTATTGCTGAAATCGGTCCCACCAAGTTTATGCGATCGGTCACACCAAGATTACGTTATGCCCTAACCCTAGCATATCGGTCCCACTGAGATGATTATATCGGTCCCACTGAAAATCCTAATGTTCACATTTTTACCTGGATCGATCTGACCGAGTTTGTTGATTCGGGCCCACCGAGTTTGGGAATCTGTGTGTAACGGTTAGATTTTGTGTGAAGGCTATATATACCCCTCCACCCACTCTTCATTCATGGAGAGAGCCATCAGAACAAACCTATACTTCCACTACTGATTTTCTGAGAGAGAACCACGTACTCATGTGTTGAGGCCAAGATATTCCAATCCTACCATATGAATCTTGATCTCTAGCCTTCCCCAAGTTACTTTCCACTCAAATCATCTTTCCACCATAGCGAAATCTATGAGAGAGAGTTGAGTGTTGGGGAGACTATGATTTGAAGCAGAAGAGCAAGGAGTTCATCAACAACACACCATCTATTACCTTTTGGAGAGTGGTGTCTCGTAGATTGGTTAAGTGTCACTTGGGAGCCTCCGTCAAGATTGTGGAGTTGAACCAAGAAGTTTGTAAGGGCAAGGAGATCGCCTACTTCGTGAAGATCTACCCTAGTGAGGAAAGTCCTTTGTGGGCGATGGCCATGATGGGATAGACTAGGTTGCTTCTTCATGGACCCTTCATGGGTGGAGCCCTCCGTGGACTTGCGCAACCGTTACCGTCCGTGGGTTGAAGTCTCCATCAACGTGGATGTACGATAGCACCACCTATCGGAACCACGCCAAAAATCTTCGTGTCAACATTGCGTTTGCTCCGTCCAAACTCCCCCCCCCATTTACTTTCTTGCAAGTTGCATGCTTTACTTTCCGCTGCCCATGTACTCTTTGCATGCTTGGTTGAATTGTATTGAGATTGCTTGACTTGTGCTAAGTTGCTAAAATCTGCCAAGAAATAAAATTGGGAAAATGTTAAGTTTTTATTTGGTCATGTAGTCTAATCACACCCCCCCCCCCTCTAGACATACTTTCGATCCTACAAGTGGTATCAGAGCTTTGGTCTCCATTTGCCTTGATTTCCATAGATTTGGTGATCATAGCCTTGGTTACACAACCTAGGAGAGTATGGCGTCTTACGAGGGAAATTACCACTGTAGAGGTCCTTACTTTGATAGTACAAATTTTGCTAGTTGGAAATATAAGATGAAAATGCATATTCTTGGACATAACCCCGCCATTTGGGCTATTGTGTGTATTGGCTTACAAGGTGAATTCCTTGATGGGAGAGAACCAAACCGTGAAGCTACCGCGAAAGAATTGAAGATGTTGCAATACAATGCTCAAGCTTGTGATATCCACCTCAATGGATTGTGCCCTGAAGAATTCAACAAAATCATCCGTCTTGAGAATGCAAAGGAAATTTGGGATACTTTGATTGATATGGACGAAGGTACTGACTCCATCAAGGAATCCAAGTTGGATGTGCTTCAAAGTCAACTTGACAAGTTCAAAATGAAGGATGGTGAAGGTGTCGCCGAAATGTACTCTAGGCTTGCTCTTATCACAAATGAGATTGTTGGCTTAGGAAGTGAAGAGATGGCCGAGAAATTCATCATCAAGAAGATCTTGAGAGCCTGGGATGGAAAATATGATACCGTGTGCACATTGATCCAAATGATTCCAAATTACAAAGATCTCAAGCCAACCGAAGTCATTCGAAGAATTATTGCTCATGAGATGTCACTCAAGGACAAAGAAGAGCTTCAACAAGTCTAGTGGTGCTTATAAAGCCTCATGTGATGCTCCTACATCATCAAATGAGAAACAAGCCTTCAATGAAGAATTGAGCTTAATGGTGAAGAACTTTAACAAGTTCTACAAGAGTAGAAGCAAGGAAAGAAGTTCCAAGTCAAGGTCCTGCAATGAAAAAAGATCTTCTAGTCGTGAGCAAAACTGCTACAATTGTGGAAGACCCGGACACTACACCAATGAGTGTATGTGATGCGGAGCATCCCATGATCATCCCCATGGACATATATATATCTCCCACGACACCACTTGGACAAGTGACAAGAGCTCGAGCAAAGGCTATCGAAGATAAGGTGAACTCGCTCCTCTCCGAACTCCCACTTCCTACTTATGAGACATGGCTACTACCTCATGCAAAGACCCTATGTGTGATCAGGTATTTGGAGGAAATCCTCGGATCAGCTACACCCAATGGACAAGACGGCGAGGACACCAAGTTCAATGGACAAGAAGAAGGACCGCTCAAAACTCCCAGTCATCGGACGACCGACGCCGACTGGACGTCTGACGCCTGGAGGCTCCAAACGACCAGCCAAGTCCCAGCCTACGCACGCTACAGTGGCTAGACAACCGATGCTGACCGGACGTCCGACAACTGCCAGTGCCCGGATGACCGAGACTCTCCGGACAACCGGCACCACCACACCCGAGCCAAAACATCGGAAGAAGGGAGACTTCTGTACGATCAGACGACCGACCCTGACCGGACGTCTGACAATTCCTGACCAGAGCCAAAACATTGGATGCCCGACCGGCACCGGACGTCAGGACCCTCGCTAGCCTTCGGACGACTGGTGACCGCCGGACGTTCGACGCCTGTGTGACCACCCGTGTGTTGGGCCGAAGCCACTTACCCTTTCATCCACTTAGACTATAAATAGACCTCCTCATCCCTCTTTCTAGGGTCAGCATTGTGATAGCTCATACTTTGAGATAGAGATTTGCTCATCCATCCGGATCTACTCCATCGCAAGGGACCGATACCTCTTCGGAGAAGATCCACTTGGATTCAAGACCTCCTCTTGGAGAAGAGCCTCTTCAAGACCTCCTCATGGAGAAGAACCGGTTACCCTATGTATCGTCCCTTGTTGGATTCGGATCTTGTACCCTTTTGTGTTTCAAGGATCTAGCGCATGTGTGACTATATTCTTGTTCGTTGAGTGTTTTCTCTTATGTTTCCCTCGTTTCCCCCTCTCGTGTTCTTCGTGTTCTTGGTAGGATTCCCTCCAAACATGAAATACCGGTGTCGGGGGGATGAACCCCGGGCAGGCAACGGAACACGGATCCTCTTCAAAAATGGTGGGGCCCGCATCGCCCCTCAAAACCGGCACGCGCCTGGCCAGGTCGCTCGACCCGGCAGGGCCCACAACCCGGCCAATCCCTCCGACCTGGCAAGGTACGTCGACCCGGACTCAGCAGCTGGCGCAAGGCGGCCGAACCCAACACGACCCCACCCGTGGTGTGCACTGCAATCCAGCCACGGGTCAAGCTCCCGTCCCAACCAGGCCGTACGATGGGACGAGACGACAATCACCGATGACCAAGACAACAGTGTTTTCACCCATGTCTATGGTCAGCCGGAGCGTGGCAACAATGTCCCTTACCTACCCGTTGACCAGGGCTAGCATGGCAACAGTGCTTCCGCCCTCACCGCTGACGACAGCAAGTGGCAGCCTGACGGAAAGCACTGTACACGACTTGACTCGGCCATGCCCTGATGATCAACAAGATGGCGCACAGTTCCCCTAGGCACGCGGGGGCCGCACCTAGGGAACCCGGCGAACCACAAGCCCTCAAGCGGGACCCAGCCCGGCATCCCGGACACCAACAATACGGACCCACCGACTCAGCATATTACCATTGCAACCCTGGGTGGGTTGATCTATAAAACCCCCCGGGAACCCACGCCTACAGGGGCAAGCAGAAGGTCATGTAATGCAAAGCTGCCTGTGAGAAACAGACAGAGCAAGCAAGCATAGGACTTGCCACCAAGCCGCAACACCGGAGAGACGGAGCAGCCTAAGCATTGGCCAGCTTCCTTCCTCCTCATACAGCTCCAGGAGCAACATTGTACTATCGATCATCCAACTACACTCGGCAGGACTAGGGGTATTATCTCTCCGGAGAGCCCCGAACCTGGGTATGTCCGGCGTCCCGCGCCCGCTCATGCCAACCTCGCCTCTGGAGCCCACCAGCGCCCTCGAGCCTCCTCCTCTCTTTGGGCATCCCTTGGCATCTGCCGTGCGCCCACCACGACAGTTGGCGCCCACCATGGGGTAGCTCGAGGAGCTGGCTGGGAGCATGCTTCAGACGGGCCCCGTCTCCTACACCGACGAGTCCGTCGCATTGGCGGATGACGTCGGCGGCGCGCTTGCCGCCTCCTTCATCGCGTTGCGCATCTCCGACTCTCCGCTCTCCCTCGGTGGTGGCACTGCCGCCGGGACGATGGACATCCATGTGGAGGTCTACGTCACCGGCGACGGCGCCTCCTCCTCGTCGGGCAAGACGAGGAAGGCCCCGGAAGCCAGGGCCACCGCGGAACGGACCGAGCCGTCCGATCCGCTGCGCGCCGCGATGCAGAGCCTCCGCATCCCCATCGGCACCGACATCGATGCCACCAACATCGCCGAGGCCCAATCTCAGCTCGAAGAAAGGCGCCAGCAGATGCTGGACCTGTCCGAGACACTCGCCGCCACCAAGCGTTGCCTGGAGGCCGCTCAGATGGAGCACGACGCCGCTCACGGACTCACGCCCGCCGCGGCCGAGCCAAGCCGGGTCGCCGATGTGCATGCGCACCCGGACAAGAGCAATCGTCCGGGCCCTCAGTGCTGTCCAAACCGTCTACGAGACCCCAGTGAAGAACATGTGTGCTGTGGAGGCAGCTGCGGTCGGCCTTGACCAGCTCACGGGTGAGGAGCTGAAAGAGCGCATCGTGCGGATGCGTGAGCTCCTTCATGCCGCCAACACCCAGCAGGATCGCCTGCACCAGCTCGCCAAGCCGGCGGGGTCCGGCTCCGCCCGCCTTGGCAGACCCGGCGAACTTCTGCACACTGCTTCCTCGCTACCTGGCGAGGCGCACTCCGACCAAGCCCGGACTCGGCGCAACCCGGCCGCCAGAGCCGCCGACATCCTGGGCAATGAGCCCGTAGTGGAGACTCAGCGCAGACCCGGCCAGCCTGGCCGGCGTCCGGCTCCAACCGACCCGGCCCCTCAGGGCCTGACCGCCAGTCGACTCGACCCGTGCGCCATCAACGACGCCGACGCTCGCCACCGCCTCGATCAGCTCGCTCCCTCCATGGAGGTGGAGGAGAGCAGTGCTATCAGGCCGGCCTGCTTCGGCCCACGCATCCGAGAGGAGCCCTTCCCCAAAGGGTTCATGCTTCCCCGTGACACCCCAAAGTACAAAGGGACCGTGAAGCCAAAAGACTGGCTCACCGACTACACCACGGCCATTGGCATCACCGGTGCCAATCATCGTCTTGCCATGTGCTACGCACTGCTCATGCTCCAGGGGTCGGCCCGCACATGGTTGAACAGTCTGCCGATGGGCAGCATCAACACGTGGGTCGACTTCGAGGAGGCCTTTGTCCGCAACTTCATGGGGACCTACAAGCAACCCGGTCGCCCTAGCCAGCTTGCCATGTGCGTGAAGGGGCCGACGGAGACGGGTTGCGAGTACCTCGCACGCTGGAACGAGCTCCGAAATAGCTGCGAGGGAGTCCATGAAGTCCAGACGATCCAATACTTCGTCAGCGGGTGCTGAGACGGCACCCTCCTCAAGCACAAGCTCTTGTGCTCCGAGCCGGCCACCATGGCCGCGCTCATGGTGATGGCGGACAAGTACGCCAACGCCAACTCCGGCATGAAGATCCAGGTGGCACTGGATGAAGCCGGCAAGGCGAAGCCGGTTCCTCCCCGGCGCGGGCGAAAGCAGCCGCAGCAAAGATCACCAGAACAACAAGCGCAAGGCCGAGCAGCTCGCGCAGCTGGCATGGCGACAACCGCCTCGCTCGTGGCTGCCGAGTCCGCTGGCGACTGGCGGCGGTTACCGGCAGACCCGCAAGATGGCGTGGCAACCCGCCATGGGTTTCGAAGAGATGCTCGACGCCCCATGCAAGCACCACAGCGGTGCAAGACCCTCCATGCACACGCTTCGGCAGTGCTCCATCACCAAGCGCATCATGAGGGGAGACGTCCCGCCCCCTCTGGCTCTGGCTCCAGCTCCAGGCGCAGGACAGCCGCCTCCGCCTCCACCTCCGCCTCCCGCTGGCGGCGCGATCCGGAACGATGCCTACCTGGACCAGAACGCGGCCTATGTCGTCTTCACCAGCCTCAGCTACAACAAGCGCAGCGAGCGCCTTCTTCGGCAGGAGGTGAACACCGTCATGCCGGCCAAGCCGGAGTTCATGCATTGGTTGGATCGGCAGATCACTTGGACCCGGGAGGATCACCCGGCGGTCATGCCGAGTCCAGGTAGATACGCCCTCGTCCTCAACCTGACCATCATCGCGCGGTGCACATGCAAGTTCTCCCGAGTCCTCATCGACGGCGGCAGCAGCATCAACATCCTCTACCGCGACACGATGACCAAGCTCGGCCTCAAGGCAGAGGACCTGGAGCCAACCCGGACGATATTCCACGGCATTGTGCCCGGCCTCTCCTGCTCTCCCATTGGCTGGGTCCGGCTCGATGTCCTGTTCGGCGACAGCAGCCACTTCTGGCATGAGCCGATATGGTTCGAGGTGGTGGACATGTCCAGTGCGTACCACGCGCTCCTGGGCCGGCCCGCGCTCGCCAAGTTCATGGCGGTTCCCCACTACGCGTACCTGAAGATGAAGATGTCGGGTCCCAAGGGCCTGATCACGATCATCGGCGATTACCGCAAGTCCCTGGAGTGCGCCCGAGACGGTGCCAAGTTGGCCGAGTCGCTGGTCATTGCCGAGGAGCGGCGCCAGCTCGACCGGATCGTCGCCATGGCGGGCAAGGCCTCCGCCGTGTCGATCCCGACCTCGGACCCGGTCGACGAGGCTGCCTTCAAGCCCTCCAAGGAGACCAAGAAAGTGAAGCTCAGCCCAGAAGACCCCAGCTGCAGCAAGTACATTGTCGTGGGCGCCGCCTCGACGAAGAATAGGAAGGCGAAGCCTCGCCGACTTCCTCCGTGAGAATCGGGATATCTTCGCATGGACCCCCAAGGACATGCCGGGTATCCCGAGGAAGTACGCCGAGCACAAACTTCACGTCCGCAAGGACGCCAAGCCTGTCCGTCAACCCCTATGATGATTTTCCGAAGAGAAGAGAAGAACCATTGGTGAAGAGGTCGCCAAGCTTTTGGCGGCCGGCTTCATAACGGAAGTGTTTCACCCCGAGTGGCTGGCCAATCCAGTCCTCATCCTGAAGAAGAACAAGACATGGCGCATGTGTATCGACTAAACCAGCCTCAACAAGGCCTGTCCCAAGGATCCGTTCACTCTCCCGCGGATCGACCAAGTCATCGACTCGACCGCCGGGTGCGAACTCCTGTCCTTCCTGGACGCTTACTCCAGCTACCACCAGATCAAGCTGGACCCGGCCGATGCCCTGAAGACGTCCTTCATCACGCCCTTTGGGGCGCATTACTACATCACCATGTCATTCGGCTTGAAGAACGCCAGCACCACCTTCCAACACTGCATGCAGAAATTCCTGCTGCCGCAACTCGGTCGCAATATCCACGTGTACGTGGACGACATCATGGTGAAGACCAAGCAACACCTCACGCTCCTCGACGATTTGAAGGAAACATTCGCCAACCTCCGCGAATACAAGGTCAAGCTCAACCCGGAAAAATGCGTCTTCAGCGTCCTGGCCGGAAAGCTACTCGGCTTCCTCGTCTCGGAACGCGGCAATGAGGCGAACCCGGAGAAGATCAGGGCCATCAAGCGCATGCGCAAGCCGGCCAGGCTACGCGACGTCCAGAAGTTCACCAGTTGCTTGTCCTCGGTCAGCCGGTTTCTAAGCCGGCTGGGCGAGAGGGTGCTTCCCCAGTACCAGCTGATGAAGAAGACGAGTCCGTTCGACTGGAACGGCAAGGCAGACGAGGCCTTCCAAGACCTCAAGCGCATGTTTTCCACTGCGCTAGTCCTGGCCGCACCGACCGACAAGGAGCCATTTGTTGTTTACATAGCCGCGACTCATGGCTGGGCGTTAGCATGGTGCTGGTGGTCGAGCGACCAGAGAAGGGCAAGATCCAAGCCGTCCAGCACCCAGTCTACTACATGAGGGAGGTGCTCTCCATCTCCAAGCAGAACTACCCACACTACCACAAGATGTGTTACGGTGTGTACCTCACCGCCAAGAAGCTGAAGTAGTACTTCCAAGAGCATGTCGTCACCATCGTCAGCATGGCGCCTATCAGAGAAATCATCGGGTGCCGGGACGCCTCTGGTCGGGTCGCCAAGTGGGCGATCCAGCTAGCCGGCCACACCATCCTCTATGAGCCCCGCACAACGATCAAGTCTCAAGCCCTGGCCGACTTCCTCGTCGATTGGATGGAGATCCAGTACCTACCGCCACCTCCCGACTCGACGCATTGGCGCATTGACTTCGATGGGTCCAAGATGCGACTCGGCTTAGGGGCCGGCATCGTACTGCCGTCCCCAAAGGGCGACCAACTCCGCTACGCGCTCCAGATCCACTTCGCCGCCTCCAACAACGTCGCCGAGTATGAAGCCCTTGTGCACGGCCTCCGGCTTGCCAAGGAACTCGGCATCCGGCGCATCCTGTGCTACGGCGACTCGGACCTGGTGGTGCAGCAGTGCTCTGGCGAGTGGGATGCCTGCGACTCAAACATGGCAAGCTACCGCTTCCTTGTCCAGAAGTTGTCCGGATCCTTCGAGGGTTGCGAGTTCCTCCACATCCCGCGTGCGGAAAACGAAGCAGCCGACACGCTCGCCAAGATCGCCTCGTCCCGACAAGCCATCCCGTCCGGCGTCTCCCTCGAGCACCTGCGCAAGCCGTCCGTCAAGCCATCGCCGGACTCCGAGTCCATTCACGTACCATTCACCTCAAGCCGGCCCGAGGACTGCTGAACCCGGCTCGGGGGCTGCTCAGCTCAACCCGGCCACCATCAACCCGGACCCGACCGTCGCCAACTCCGACCCGGGGGCTACTCAACCCGGCTCGGGGGCTGCCGACTCGGAACCCACCCTGGTGGCCGTCTTCGCCGTGGTGGCAGCTCCATCCTGGGCCCTCCCAATATCAGAATTTCTGGAGAACGGGGTTCTCCCCATGGACGAGACAGAAGCTCGGCAAGTGCAGCGTCGGGCGTCCGCCTACAGCATCATCAACAACGAGCTCGTCAAGCGCAGCCCCACCGACGTGTTCCAGCGCTGCGTCAAGCAGGATCGGGGCATCGACATCCTCCTCGACATCCACCAGGGTGAGTGCGGGCACCACGCCGCGTCGCGATCCCTGGTGGCCAAGGCGTTCCGCCACGGTTTCTACTGGCCCACGGCCCTCGAAGACGCTGAGTCGCTCGTCCTCAAGTGTGAAGGATGCCAGCGCTTCAGCAAACGGAGCCACCAACCGGCATCAGCACTCCGCACCATACTGATCGCCTGGCCCTTCGCGGTCTGGGGACTCGACATGGTGGGACCCTTCAAAACTGCTCGAGGCGGCATGACACACCTACTGGTGGCAGTGGACAAATTCACCTAGTGGATCGAGGCAAGAGCAATCAAGAAACTAGACGGGCCAACAGCTGTCCGGTTCATCAAGGACATAGCGGTGCGCTACGGCATGCCGAACAACATCATCACCGACAACGGCACCAACTTCGCCAAGGGCGCGCTCGAGCAATACTGCTCCGTCTCCGGCCCGCCTCGACCTAGCTTCCGTTGCGCATCCGCAGTCCAACGGGCAGGTCGAGCGGGCCAACGGACTCATTCTATCCGGCATCAAGCTGCGACTCGTCGAGCCACTCATTTGCTCACCCGGCAGCTGGCTCGATGAGTTGCCGGCCGTTCTCTGGAGTCTCCGCACCATGCCGAATCGGTCGACCGGGTTCACCCCGTTCTTCCTCGTCTACGGAGCCGAAGGCATCATCCCGACCGACGTCGAGTTCGACTCGCCGCGTGTCGCGATGCACACCGAAGCCGACGCTAGAGAAGCCCGCGAAGATGGCGTTGACCTGCTTGAAGAAGCACGTCTCCCGGCGCTCAGCCGCTGGGCCATCTACCAGCAAGGCTTTAGGCACTACCACAGCAAGAAGATCAAGCCCCTTGCGTTCCGCGAGGGTGACCCAGTCCTCTGCCTCGTCCAAGAGCAAGCAGGCCAGCACAAGCTGTCCCCTCCATGGGAGGGCCCATTCATCGTGAGCAGGGCCTTGCGCGACCGCAACGCCTACTACCTCATCGATGCACGCAAGTCAAAGAAGCGCAAGAAGGACACCACCGGTGAAGAAACGACACGGCCGTGGAACGCGGAACTCCTCCGCCCGTTTTACAGTTAGCCGCACGAGTGTATGTATCGCCGCCTTTTGTAAATGCATGAAACTACGGGGTCCCCGAACGAGACTCGGGGGCTACCTTTTGCCGACCAATTTATTGCGTCCTTATTTTTTCTACATCACTATACCAAAGAACCCAGCCACCGGTCCAACTCGCTCGACCCGGGGGCTTGGGGGCTGGCCGGCTCGATAGCCACCCCGCCGCCTTACTTGGTGATTTCTGATAAAAGTTAGGATGCCACGGTCCATCACTTCGCCCTAAAGCCACAGATCCAGCTTTGGCTGTCGGCTGGCAAGCACAACAGGCCAAAGCACCTTTACGCTTCATACACTAAGTTAAAGGCCGCTGGGTCAATCAACCCAGCCCACCATTCACAAAATGAACAGCCGCACGACTGGCTGCTCGCCAACCGGCTTCGCCGGATTGCCGCCAGCCAGCTGTAGGATCGGAAGTATGTCTAGAGGGGGGGTGATTAGACTACTTGACAACTTAAAAATTTAGCCTTTTGATTTGAGTAGTTTCTTAGCAAGTTCACAATGATAACCAAGTCAAGTATCACCCTACACATGCAATTCTAGAGTTATGGCAGCGGAAAGTAAGTTGCATGTATAGTAAATGAGAGGTGGAGAAGAGCAAACACAATGGAGACACGGAGATTTTTTCTCGTGGTTCCGATAGGTGGTGCTATCGTCAATCCACGTTGATGGAGACTTCAACCCACGGAGGGTAACGGCTGCATGAGTCCACGGAGGGCTCCACCCACGAAGGGTCCACGAAGAAGCAACCTTGTCTATGCCATCATGGCTTACGCCCACGGAGGACTAGCCTTACTCGGGGTAGATCTTCACGAAGTAGGCGATCTCCTTGCCCTTACAAACTCCTTGGTTCAACTCCACATCACGACGGAGGCTCCCAAGCGACACCTAACTAATCTAGGAGGCACCACCTCCAAAAGGTAATAGATGGGGTTGGTGATGATGAACTCCTTGCTCTTGTGCTTCAAATGATAATCTCCCCAACACTCAACTCTCCTCACCGATTTGGCTGTGGTGGAGGAAGGGATTGAGTGGAAAGCAACTTGGAAAGACTAGAAATCAAGTTTCATATGGTGGGAGTGGAGCAACTTGATCTCAACACAAGGGTAGGTAGTTTTTTCTCGTAAATGTAAGGTAGGAGTGGTAGTTCTTTCGATGGCTCTCTCCACGAATGAAGAGGAGGTGGAGGGTATTTATAGCCTCCACACAAAATCCAACTGTTACACACATTTGACCAATCTCGGTCGGACGAAGTTGACAACTCGGTCGGACCGAAAGTTCAAATCTTAGAACGTTGGGATTTTCGGTGGGACCGAAAATACAATCTCGGTGAGTCCGATTCTTCCAAAGTCTAGGGTTTGCCAATCTCGGTGGGACCGACTTTCTCATCTCGGTGACACCGATTTGAGTACGTATGTTCTGAAGCTTGGCAACACCAATTTCGAATGACCGAGTTTGGAATCGGAAAATCCGAGATTCTAGGGTTTTGGCTATATGGTCGAGGTGGTTCATCTCGGTGTGGTGAGTTTGGAATCGGTGGGACCGAGATTACTTATGAGTTTATGTTGGAATGAAAGATTGCTGATTGTTTGAGAGATAAATCATTAAGCACTTTAGAGCAACCAGATCATCATCATAACCTCATCCCCTTTAATAGTATTGGCTTTCCTATGGACTCAATGTGATCTTGGATCACTAAACCAAAAATGGAGTCTTGAGCTTTTGCCAATGTTTTCCTTAGCATTTTGAAGGGTCCACATCATCGGTCATTGCCATACCCATATCATGAACTTTTCAAATATTCTCAAGAAATGATTAGTTCAATGATATATATGTTGTTATTAATTACCAAAACCACCGGGATTAGTTGCACTTTCAATCTCCCCTTTTGGTAATTGATGACAACATATAGATCAAAGCTTCGACAAGTGATATAATTAATGAATAACATCGTCGCTTTGAGAAGTATGTGATAAGCAAGAGCTCCCCTAAATTTGTGCATTATTTAAGATTTATGCTTGAATGCAAATGCACAATCGATTAGGATCATGGGTTACTCTTCCATGTCACATACATCTTGGTGGAGCGCACAAAATGATAAGAATGAATATCATGCACCCAATCACCAAGACATGAGTAAATGATCATACAAGATATGAATGAAATATGATAGACATCAAGCACACATTAAGCACAAGATGATCAAGCACTCATCAAGATAGAGCAAGCATAGTATCAAACACACGAAGTATCTCAAAGAACTCAAAAGTATCTCAAGGAAAACCGCAAACGAAAGAGCAAAATGAAGCACACACTCTCTCTCGAAGCCCTATGATCTATACAATTTTCCCTTTGGCAACAAGTTACCAAAAGTTCGAAGGTATAGAGCTAATCGTCACTCGGGACTCTGCTGGCGGCTCTGCTCTGCGTCGATGGAGTGGAGATAGCTGCATCTCTGAACGCTTCGCAAGTCTGTGGAGCTGGAGGAGTGGATCTCGGAGCTGGTGCCGAACCGACGGAGCTGTAGGAGGTGCTGATGTAGTAGCCCCTGGATCGACTAATCGAATAGCAGCTGATCTGGGCTTTGTGGGCACTGCAGCAGCTGCTCATAGTCATCCCGACCATGTCACCTTCCATCTCCTTCATAAGTTCTGCCTTCTCCTCTTAGCTTCCTCGATATCCGCTTCAAGCTTGTTGACGGTGACCTGCACTTCATCCATTTTGACGCCCGAGCATGGAACTTATCCTCAACGATCCTCTCAAGGCTCTCCGAGATTGCACTATGCTGGCCAGCGTAGCTCAATTCTCGAGTGGCTTCAAGAAGTTGTTCTCGCAACACTCTTGGGCTTTTTGCTGCTTCCTTCTCGGCTTTAGCTTGTTTGGCAGCTTCAGACTTAGCATGTCCTTCTACAGACGTGGGAGCATTCTCACCATCACAACCTCGTTGTCTTCATGTTCAGCTGCAGTGGCAAGTGGGGTCTATCCAACGGTAGGTGTCCGTGCCAAACTTGGCATTAATGAGCATCTGAATATGCGGAGCAAACCCACACGACCTCTTTTGGTCACCGCTGTCCTCTTGATAGTCTCAACTATCGTGTCCATCACCTTAAAAGGTGTCTTCGATCTAGGATGTGCAGCATGTTGATAGAGTACCCTCTTATCATGCGGTGGTCCTCGACTTAGGCATCAAAGTATGCCTCGTAATGGTGTTGGTGGTTGGGAGACCTGCTCAAGGTAGTAGACTGATCCAAGCTTCCAAATCTCTACATCCTTCTCATCAACCTCATTATACATGTTCTTCATCGACTCGTGATTTTTCTTCGAATTCCATACACATCAATGTCATCTTCCTTGAAACAGTGCATTCAGAATGCTCTCCATTCCTCAATCAGACTGAAATCTCGCCCTTCATCATCCATACAATCCTGCCATCCGGATAGAAGTGTGCGGTGGCATAGAACCGCATGATCATCTCATCGCTCCAGCAAATACCGACCAACAAACTCGCAATCCCACAAGCGGTGAAGCTTTCGTGCACATGTGGGAAATAGTCTCTGTGCTCTTCACCGTCGATGTAATTCCAGTCCACGATCCGTGTCGCAACAATTGGCTTCTTGTCCATGAGCACTGCCTCATAAAAGTCTTGTTGCTCTCTTGTGTGGAATCTTGAGTCAATCTGCTGTTCTTCTCCCTATTTGGCATATGGATCTGTTTGCCTCCATAGCCCGAGTCCTTTGTCCTTTCTCTCCTTCATATTTTCAGCTCGAGGATGAGCTTCATTATGAACTGGCAGTTTCGTTTTAGCTTGAGCGTAACATGAGCCTCATCATCCGATTCTCGCAGTGGCACATTGTCCTTTTTCTTCTCTCAAGCTGGAATATTTCTCACAGTCTTCCCGGCTTGGCAGCTGGTTTGGCTTGGGCTGCCTTTGCTGGAGCTGAAGGCTTAGCTTTAGGAGGTGCTCCTGCCCTGATGGCATCACCCATCAACTTCTGCTTCTGAGGTGGCTGAGGTGCTTCCTCATCAGAATCATCATCATCATCAGCAGTCTCTTCATGAACTTTCCTCTTCCTCTTGGAAGTCTTCTTGATTTTGCTGGAGGTTTCTTCCATGCTGAGCTTCAGGCAACAAAGGATTTCTTGACCTTATCTTGGTGCCTTTCTTGGTTTGTTGCCCTTGATGCTCTTTTGGCAACCACCTTCCTCTTTGGCTTAGACGTTATTTCCTCATCTCGCAACGAAATCTGAATCTTCCTCATCCGAGTTCCTCTTCCTCCTGGCCTCGTGGCAGCAAGCAGTCCACTTGGAGTGCTTCTCTCTCCATCATCCAAAAACTGCTTGCTTCGGACTTGTAGCTGCCTCGAATCTCAAGCGGCATCTCGGACTGTTCGATTGTCACTTCCTTCGATATGTCGACAACCTGTGAATAGAGTGGGTATGGGCAGAATAGAAGAGTTATCACAAACCGCAGAGGATTTTGCAAAAAATGAGTTCAAACTTTAGATTTAGGTTTTCACAGAAGACATGTCGGTCGACCGAAGTCTATCAATTCGTGAAACCAAACGCCTAAATGCACCACATACACCACTTTCGTTGGACCGAAATGGGTTTCGTCTAGCCGAGACAGCTTAGGGTTTCACTAAATCTTCACCGGTCTTACCGATTTACAACTCGGTTTCACCAAACGCGTAAAGGTAATGGCCAGAGGCCAAATCGGTCATCCGAAAATGCAGAATCGGTCACACCGAGATGTGTTCGTGAAACCTAACCCTAAAATTTTCACTCGAAATTTGTTCTATGATCTAAATAGCTGGATAGGGAGATCTCAAACTTGGCAAGAATCATGGCAACACCTATCGTGCATAGAATCAGCGATTGAACACGAGAGGATGAAGCTCACCCAATGCGGTGGAGCTTCACCACGGCGGCAACGGCAAAGGCGAAGGACCGCTGACGGCGATGGAGACCAGGGCGAGGGCGACAAAGGGCGGAGACGATCCGAGACCAAGGCGACGGCAATAAGAGTTTTGAGGGCTAAGCGTTTGAAGAAGTAATCAACGCGCTCGCCCTCGAGTATATATACTCTTCGTTGTCGGTGGGACCGAAGTTTGCAAACTCGGTGGGACCGAGATGGTTAATGCGTGCGATTACACACATCGGTCACGCCGAAAATTGAAACTCGGTTTCACCGAGGTGAAAACCTAGATCAATCAAGTGATCTCGGTCTGTCCGATTTGATATATCAGTTTGACCGAAAGTACTTAGAAGGTTTTGGAAGTTAGGCTTTTGACGGATCGGTGGCTCCGAGTGCTCCTCACTCGGTCTGTCCGAAAAAGTCTTGTTCAAAGTTTGTGATATAAGCATGAATAGAGTTTGAGACAAGAAAGCATAGATAGCTAGGGAAAAACTTAGGCATTCTTGTCCATCCATTTGGTCAAAAAGAAAGAAAACCATAAAGACCAAAGCAACAAATGGATGTCCTCGAATGGATAAAATCATGCATCCAACATGCTCACACAATAAGATAGCAAATGAAATATGTGTCAAACATGCACAAACAAAATACTAACAGCTAGCACGCAATTTGGCGATGACTAGGTCATCTATATATGAGTATATTGACTTAGGAGTCAAATGGGAACATTTGATCATAGGTCATACTCATCGCTTAAGCACAAGTGGGGTTACCACTTTTCCATAAAGCATTAATGTGTTCACATCATTAGGAGATGCTTTAGCTCATTTCTTTAGAGCAAAGCTCCCCCTTGATGTGAGAACCCCTTTTAAAGGGTCAAACTAACCTTGGGTTGTCGTTGAAGACTTCATGTAGATGTTGAAGATGTGGATGCTCAATGTTGATGAAGATCATCAAGAGTTGGGAGCAATCCTTTGGATTCGGCACTTTCAATACCTACATGGGTTAGTCCCACAAGGAACAAACAAGAGTATCCATGGACATAGATTGAAGTTCATAATAGATGATGTCCATGAAAGCAATGATTACCTTGTCCCTTGACTTACCAACATGAGGGTTTGTGACTCCATGAACTAGTGCAAGATGTGGAAGTTGATTGCACAAGTCCTTGCCAAAATGAATATGAGTGAAGTATATTGGCGGAGTCACCTCAAGAACCTTCTAGTTCTTCTTCTTCGAATCCACATCATCTTGATGGGAATCCTTGGGGTAGTAGTTGAGCTCGTTGAAGTAGAACTTGAAGTTGCCTTGGGAACCCACTTGACCATGGCCTTGGGTGCTTCAATGAATGCATCAATCTCCTCTTGAAGCTTGTCCTTGCCTTTTAGCTTGTGGTCTTGTGGTGGAAAGTCATCTTGAGCTTGTTCCTCATTGGAAGAAGTAGGATCATACTTCTTCTCTTGAGAGACAAACTTTGGAGTGGGATATTGACCTTCTTCCCATTCAACACCCTCGGCGTTGAACTTTCGCTCAAAACCAATTCCTTGATTCTTCCTGTCTTCCTTGTTTGCGAACAATTTCTCAAAGCTCTTGCTTCCGCAAGACTTTTGTAGACACCTTTTCTATAATCCCTTTCAAAAGACTATTTTCTTGCTCAAGTGAAACTTGGCTTGAAACATTGTTAGTGGAATCAAGAGAATTACTAGAAGCAACAACATTTGATTTAACATGATTATTGTTACTACTAGATGAAGAATTTTTCTTATGCTTGTCATGCTTAGTTTTAATAGGTGGCAAGAAATTAGACAAGAGAAGTCGTTTGGCAAGATATGAAGAACTCTTCTTTCGAAGATCGTCATTGATAGCTTTTAGAAACTCATGTTCTTGCTCTAGATTGAGCTTCTCGAAGCGTAGCTTCTCATGAGATCTTAGGAGCTCTCTATGATCTTCTTGAGTTGTTTCATGAGCTAACTTAAGAGTGTTTAGTTCTTTAGTTAGACGCTCAATCTCCTTCATAGCATTGTCATTCGACTCATCTCGACTATAAAGACTACTAGCATGTTCATCATTACTAAGCTCACTAGATTTATCATGTAAGAGCTCATCTTCACCAAGCAAGTCATCCTCATCACTATCAAAGTCAATGAACTCAGGATGTGTTACCTTGGGGCCTTTTGCCATGATGCATCTTCCAATTCCCTCATTTGGTGAATCAAATATGTCATAGGAGTTGGAGTTGGAGGATACGAGAGCAAGACCGCAACACCTTCATCTTGACTCAGATTCGAGTTGGAGTGATAGCTTCTTTCGGAGTGATTGTCTGAGTCGGAGCCGAAACCCATTCACCAACATGACCTTGATGTTTTCTTCTTGTGTAGCTCCTTGATGACTTGTCCTTCCTTTCCGAATCCTTGCTTCTCCGAGAGGATCTTCGCTCATAACGATCATCCTTACTCCTTCTCTCTTTTCGAGGCGACTCTTCTCTTGAGCTTCTTCTTCTTGGAGATTCTTCTCTTCTCTTGTGGGGAGTCGAACACTCATTTGAGTAGTGTCCGGTCTTCCACAATTGTAGCAGTTTCGATCACGACTAGAAGATCTCCTTTCATCATATGATCTAGACTTTGAGCTTCTTTCCTTGCTTCTACTCTTGTAGAATTTGTTGAAGTTCTTCACCATTAGGCTTATCTCTTCATTGGAAACTAGCTTGTCACTTGAGGATGTGGGAGCTTCAACTGCAGCTTTGTAAGCACCGCTTGACTTGTTGTGAAGCTCTTCTTTATCTTTAAGTGTCATCTCATGAGCAACAATCCTTCCAATGACTTCGTAGGCTTGAGATCTTTGTAGTTTGGCATCATTTGGATCAAAGTGCACACGGTGTCATACTTTCCATCCAAAGCTCGAGGATCTTCTTGATGATGAATCGGTCGGTCATTTCTTCGCTTCCTAAACCTGCCATCTCATTGGTGATGAGAGCAAGCCTAGAGTACATTTCAGCGACTCCTTCACCTTCCTTCATCTTGAACTTGTCAAGTCGACCTTGAAGAACATCTAGCTTTGATTCCTTCACGGACTCGGTACCTTCGTGCATTTCACCAAAGTATCCCAAATCTCTTTTGCATTCTCAAGACGGCTGATCTTGTTGAACTCCTCGACACAAAGCATTGAAGAGAATGTCACAAGCTTGAGCATTGTTCAGAACATCCGCAACTCATCCGCAGAGCTTCGCGATCCGGAACTTTTCCTTCCTCGAAGAACTCACCTTGCAAGCCAACACAAATAATGCCCCATGCGGCAGGGTTATGTCCAAGAATATGCATTTTCATTTTATGCTTCCAACTAGCAAAGTTTGAACCATCAAAGTAAGGACCTCTACGAAAATTACCCTCACTAGACGCCATACTCTCCTAGGTTGTGAAACCAAGCTTATGGAGTCCAATGCAATGGAAACCAATCCAATGGAGACCAAAGCTCTGATACCACTTGTAGGATCGGAAGTATGTCTAGAGGGGGGGTGATTAGACTACTTGACAACTTAAAAATTTAGCCTTTTGATTTGAGTAGTTTCTTAGCAAGTTCACAATGATAACCAAGTCAAGTATCACCCTACACATGCAATTCTAGAGTTATGGCAGCGGAAAGTAAGTTGCATGTATAGTAAATGAGAGGTGGAGAAGAGCAAACGCAATGGAGACACGGAGATTTTTCTCGTGGTTCCGATAGGTGGTGCTATCGTCAATCCACGTTGATGGAGACTTCAACCCACGGAGGGTAACGGCTGCGCGAGTCCACGGAGGGCTCCACCCACGAAGGGTCCACGAAGAAGCAACCTTGTCTATGCCATCATGGCTTACGCCCACGGAGGACTAGCCTTACTCGGGGTAGATCTTCACGAAGTAGGCGATCTCCTTGCCCTTACAAACTCCTTGGTTCAACTCCACATTACGACGGAGGCTCCCAAGCGACACCTAACTAATCTAGGAGGCACCACCTCCAAAAGGTAATAGATGGGGTTGGTGATGATGAACTCCTTGCTCTTGTGCTTCAAATGATATCTCCCCAACACTCAACTCTCCTCACCGATTTGGCTGTGGTGGAGGAAGGGATTGAGTGGAAAGCAACTTGGAAAGACTAGAAATCAAGTTTCATATGGTGGGAGTGGAGCAACTTGATCTCAACACAAGGGTAGGTAGTTTTCTTCTCGAAATGTAAGGTAGGAGTGGTAGTTCTTTCGATGGCTCTCTCCACGAATGAAGAGGAGGTGGAGGGTATTTATAGCCTCCACACAAAATCCAACTGCTACACACATTTGACCAATCTCGGTCGGATCAAGTTGACAACTCGGTCGACCGAAAGTTCAAATCTTAGAACGTTGGGATTTTCAGTGGGACCGAAAATACAATCTCGGTGAGTCCGATTCTTCCAAAGTCTAGGGTTTGCCAATCTCGGTGGGACCGACTTTCTCATCTCGGTGACACCGATTTGAGTACGTATTCTGAAGCTTGGCAACACCAATTTCGAATGACCGAGTTTGGAATCGGAAAATCCGAGATTCTAGGGTTTTGGCTATATGGTGAGGTGGTTCATCTCGGTGTGACTGAGTTTGGAATCGGTGGGACCGAGATTACTTATGAGTTTATGTTGGAATGAAAGATTGCTGATTGTTTGAGAGATAAATCATTAAGCACTTTAGAGCAACCAGATCATCATCATAACCTCATCCCCTTTTAATAGTATTGGCTTTCCTATGGACTCAATGTGATCTTGGATCACTAAACCAAAAATGGAGTCTTGAGCTTTTGCCAATGTTTTCCTTAGCATTTTGAAGGGTCCACATCATCAGTCATTGCCATACCCATATCACTGAACTTTCTGAAATATTCTCAAGAAATGATTAGTTCAATGATATATATGTTGTTATTAATTACCAAAACCACCTGGGGATTAGTTGCACTTTCACCAGCCCAGTAGGTGTTTCGCTCGCGCTCAACGTTTCCAAAGACCCAAGTCCTGCGCGCACCTTTCAAAGAATCGAACTCCTTGTCACGGACCGGAGCCTCGGCCGTCTGACTCACGGGGGGGAGGTTTGAGAAAGGAAAAAACACATGAAACCGGTCCGAAAAACAGAAGGCAAAAAAAAGGAAAGACGCTCATGACATTTACACATAGATATTAAACAAGAGGCTCACGGCCAGAGTTCATTACACCCTAAAAAAACCCCAGTGGGTGGGTGGACCTGCTACTTAACAGATTCTGCATAAAGTGTCTCAGGCATCTCCAGCACCGCGGTGCGACATCGACGGCTCCCCCCTGGCGGCCTCCGGGTCCGGTGAGACACCGGTGTCTTCCTTAGCATCCGTGTCGCCAAGACGCCCGTCTCCTCCGAGCTCCCCTCCGGATCATGGAGAAGCAAGCCGTAGTCGACGCCATCCATGGCCCTGCCGTCTTCCGTCCGCTCCGGATGGAACTCGTCGTGGAAGGTGAACTCGGTGATGTAGCTGGCCCGGGGGGCGATCCGGCCGGCCTGCTCCTACAGCAACTGCTCCGAGCCGGACCGCTGGCCCATCAGCACGTCCATCTGAAGATCCGAATGCCAAGACAGCGCAAACCGGAGTTTCATCTCGGCACTGGCACGAGCGGTGGAGACGCGCCACTCGCCAAGACGGTCCGGACCCGTCTCCAGCCAGCACGCCAGGCGCGTGAAGCTGCTCGATACGACGGCGCCCGGCCAAAGGGCCGTCGTCATCGCGGTGCCGGCCTGGGACAGCCGGTCCGTCTGCGTCCCCAGGACCCACAGGCGGGCCTCAGCAGTGGCAATAATCTCCGGGAAGGTCCAGGCCGTCCGCGGATCCGTCCCAGACCCAACAATGCCGGTCAGGTTGCGCTAATAGCGGACGGCTTCCTCCGCCATCCGCTTCGTCTCCGGGAAGGCCCCTGCCTCAAAGAAAGAAGCAAGCTAGAAGAACAACAAGGAAGAAAAGCCGGGTCCCGACCCGGCAAGCTACAAGAAAACAACACTTACTGGAAAATGACTCTTCCAGGTGATGTGCCTCAAGCAACGTACCACGCCACTCCCGCTCCATGGCAAGGTCGCGCTCCTCGAGCGCCTTCTCCAGAGTGGCCGCCTTGCGCTCGGCGTCCTTGTCTTCGGCCGCCTTCTCGGCTGCCTCGCGGCGGCGGGCTTCGTCCTCGCGGGCCCCCTCAGCCGTGGTGACCTGCCCGCAGCGTTCCACTCGGCTCGAGCCGCCCTTGTCGTCGGCCAGCTGGCCGCGCTGCTGGTCCGCCTCCACCAGGGCCCGCTGTGCCTCCGCGACCTTGGCGGCTTCTGCCTTGAGAAGGTCCACCTCGGCCTCGAGGCGGCTCTTGTGACCCGCCAGCTGCTCATGCAGCCGGTTGGCCTCATCAACAGACCGCCGGGCCGCGGCTGCCTCCACCCACGCCTGCGCCGCCTCCACGCCAAGCCGGCCGGTGTCGGCAACAAGCCGGTCGTAATGATGACCGGCCCGGAGCAGCCGATTACACCAGGACAGCATCTCGCCAATGAAAAATAAGGAATCAGCAGAAGAAAAGAGCAAGAGATAATATTTGGCCCAATTGTTACACAATTGGCCCGAATCTCGGGGGCTACACCTAGTGGGTGCGCTAGCCCGCCACCACTAAAAAAGAGCACAAGAGTACCTACGGCAACGCGGAGCTCCTCCTCCTTGGCGGCAAGCTGCTCCACGAGCTCCCGATGCTTGCCCAGGTGACGGTTGTAGGAGGCAACCCGAAAGGCATCAAGATGCTGAAGAAATCAGAAGTCAAAAACAAGGCCAACGCTCTAGAAGATTCGACCCAACTACTACATAGTTGGCCCGGATCTCGGGGGATACACCCAGTGGGTGCGCTGGCGCGCCCCCACAAAGAAGAAATTACGAGGAAGCAAAAAAGACTTACCAGCACGGCGCGCTCTAGGTCGCGCGTCTGCTCCACCTCGGCCTGCGCGAAGGCCTCAAGCCGCTCCGTCCGACCTCGCAGGCGGCGGCAGACGACGCCCGCCGCTTACTCTGTGTCGGGGCTCAAGATAGTGGCGCTTCGCCCACGCGGCTGCAGCTCGGCGCCGCCGGGCACTAAGGCGTGTTTCGCTGGTCGCTATGACGTGGCAAGACCTCCTCCGACGCTTCGGTGCTGCCGACGACCGGACACCGGACGCTTCTGCCGCCACCATCGCCCACGCTGGGGTGGCCTCCGCACCGCCGCCGCAGTACCTCCTTCAGAGCGGGCGGCACCTTCAGTGCCGCCGCCCGCAGCGCCTCTTCCAGGACGACGCTGCTCCCACCACCATCAGCCCCCGCGCGCTCGACAACGTCGGCCCACGGTGGGGTATCGCTCCCCACCTCCATGACCTCCTGGTCGAGGATCACCACCACAGCCCGACCTCCACGACCACGCTCCCTCACCGACGACGGCTCAAAGACCGTCGCCGCCACCACCGTACCCTCTGGCATCTCGCGCCAAGCCGGATCCACGCCGGATCGCGCCCATGCTGCCGTCGCGTCAGTCCAAGCCTGAACCGACGCCGCCTCCAGCTCCGCCTCGGCCCGGTTCCTGTCCCGCCAGGCCAAGACCTCGGCGTCGTTCGGGTCCAGGCCGAGGTCCGAGTCAGCCCGCCCCTCCACCTCACCCTGTTCGGCGAGATCGGACCGGCTCCTGCGGAACGCGGCCCCTTCGGCGGCCGCGGCCTCCGCCGCCGCCCTCGCCAGCGTGATTGGCGACCTGAAGAAGAAGGCAGAATGAGCAAAAAGAAGCAAGACTAGCTCAAAAACCCAGGCGCAAATAAGAAATCAAGCTTACCCTGTCAAGACCGGGACCGGGGCTGGCCACCCGTGCCCGCTGCGGCGCTTCTTTTTGGCCGGCCACCCGGCCATTGCCGGGTCCACCGTGCGCTTCGGGGCCTGGGGTCGCGGCGCGACACTGTCTTTTCCATGCGGGCGGCGGAGGACCCGGCTCCGGCCGCATCGCCGCCTCCCCCGCCCAACGCCACTACACCAACAGCCGGTGTCAGCGTCGCCCGCAGCGCGACATGATCAACAATTCAATTGAAGAAAGAAAGATGCAAGACGTACCCGCGCGACGCCCAGCGCCGGCATAACACTCGGCCACCTCCTCCTCACCAGGAGTCGCGGGCTCCTTTGGCACCGCCGCCGCCACCTGCGACGGAGCTCGGGCATAAGGATGCCAAATCGCGTTCAGAATAATCTCCCGCATCGCGTCAGGACAGATGAGAAGATGCGCGGCAGCAAAGTAAGAAGACCAGACACTAACCTGCGGCGTCGGGTTCGACTGGCTGTACGGTGCCTTGCCGAACCGCCAGTCCTCTCCAAGGTTGGCCATGGAGATGTCGTTCACACTGCGCGCGACCTATTCCGCGGATAGCCGCGTCGACCCCATGCGGTTGGGGTCCTGCAAGCTGATCATTTCGCCGATGAGGAAGGAGCGCCTCTGAAGCGGAAGGACCCGGCCGGTGATGAACGCGGCAAGGAGGTCGGTGCCGGTGAGCCCCTCCTGCGTCCTCATCACTGTCACCCGCTCGCAGAGACTGACGATCTCCTGCGACGGGCGCCGGAGCGAGTAGTCCCAGTTCGTCTTCGCCCGCGGTGGCGCGATGGCGAAGGGCGGAAGATTGATGTGGTCCGCGCCTTTGTTGCGGACGTAGAAGAAAGAGTTCTGCTACTTCTTGGCAGAATCCTCCAGCGGAATCTTGGGGAAATCCGCCCCCGACCGCTTCGAGATGACGGCGGTGCCGTAGTCGGCGAACTCCCCAGCCAACGGACCCTGCTGCTTCAAGGAGAAGAAGCGCGCCAAGAGGTCGATCGTGGGTTCGAACCGCAGGTATCCCTCGTAGAGCGTTACGAGGCCGGAAAGCTGGACGATGGCGCCGGTGCCAAGATGGTGCGGATGGAGCCCGAAGAACTCCAAGAACGCGCTCGCCGGCAGCCCAAATCCGTGCTCGAAGTGCATGAGGAAGACCACGCACTCCTGCTCCTCAGGCCGAGGCCTCTACTCGCCTCGCGACAGGCGAACGCTGACGTCTGTTTCCCGCGGCAGGCGCCGTGACGCCCGGAGCCGGGTGATGTCATCAGCGGTGACGTTCGAGCCCATCCAGGAGCCCGACTGCAGCGAGATGATCAGAAGAAGAGGAAGACGAAGATGGACGACGGAGGAAGCTCTGCTTGGAGCAGCGGGCGCCGCGGTGCATCGGTTGCAAAGGGCAGGGCGAAAGCAAAGGGACAGGAGGGCGCGAGCGAGAATAATGTCCGCCGCCCCGCCCCCCGATTTATAGCTCCCGGTTCAAACGTGTGGGAGTGGGATCGTCTGCACGCGCTCGTTCCACTACCCCGCAATAAGTGCGCACGTACACGCGCAGTAACTGCTCAGGGAAGTGCAACCGGCCCCCAGACGCCGCAATAAATCCGCACGCATGGGCCAAGGGTGCGCGGCGGCGGCCCCCAGCCCGTCACCCAGTCCCGTCACGCGCGTGGCCTATCAGGCCCCTCCGCCTTTGACCGCCATGTGGCGCCCGTGCAAAGCCCGAGGGATTGCCCCAAGATTCGACGGACTCCTCGGTTCCCGCCACAGCCAGGATGCCGCGATCCGGTTTCTGAGAAACCCGGCACACAGTCTGTGTTGCCGGACCCGACGCTCGCAGAATCTGCCTTGCTCAAGGGGGAAACTGCGAAGGCCCACTCATCCAAGGACGGCGGACCTTCACAGCTTCGGGGACTACTGTCGGGGGGATGAACCCCGGGCAGGCAACGGAACCCGGATCCTCTTCAAAACGGTAGGGCCCGCATCACCCCCAAAACCGGCACACGCCTGGCCGGGTCGCTCGACCCGGCAGGGCCCGCAACCTAGCCAATCCCTCCGACCCGGCAAGGTACGTCGACTCGGACTCAGCAGCTGGCACAAGGCGGCCGAACCCGGCACGACCAAGGCTTCCCCAACAAGCCGACCCCACCCGTTGCGCACGCTGCAATCTAGCCACGGGTCAAGCTCCTGTCCCATCTAGGTCGTACGATGGGACGAGACGACAGTCACCAATGACCAAGACAACAGTGTTTTCAGCCATGCCTATGGTCAGTCGGAGTGTGGAAACAGTGTCCCTTACCTACCCGCTGACCAGGGCTGGCGTGGCAACAGTGCTTCCGCCCTCACCGCTGATGGCAGCAAGCGGCAGCCTGACAGAAAGCACTGTACACGACTCGACTCGGCCACGCCCTGACGATCGACAAGTCGGTGCACAGTTCCCCTAGGCACGTGCGGCCCGCACCTAGGGGATCCTGGCGAACCACAAGCCCTCAAGCGGGACCCAGCCCGGCATCCCGGACACCGACAATACGGACCCACGGACTCGGCATATTACCATTGTAACCTTGGGTGGGTTGATCTATAAAACCCCCCGGGAACCCACGCCTACAGGGGCAAGCAGAAGGTCATGTAATGCAAAGCTGCATGTGAGAAACAGACAGAGCAAGCAAGCATAGGACTAGCCACCAAGCCGCAACACCGGAGAGAAGGAGCAGCCTAAGCCTTGGCCAGCTTCCTTCCTCCTCATACAGCTCCAGGAGCAACATTGTTCTATCGATCATCCAACTACCACTTGGCAGGACTAGGGGTATTATCTCTCCGGAGAGCCCCGAACCTGGGTATGTCCGGCGTCCCGCGCCCGCTCATGCCAACCTTGCCTCTGGAGCCCACCAGCACCCTCGAGCCTCCTCCTCTCTTTAGCCATCCCTTGGCATCTGCCGTGCGCCCACCACGACAATCGGGCATCTTGGGTTCTACCCTACATCATCTTGGTATCATGAGCCACATTGATCACGTATTTGGAGCCCCTACCCTTTAATTTCTAGCTTGATTTTGTTAATTTCGTCCTAAATCCGAAAATCCCCACCAAAAATAGCCCCAAATTTGTTTTGTGATTTGTTGGTGTGATGAAGTTTTGTTGGATTTGATCCATGGATTTGCTTTGCCATGTGTGGATCTAGCTTTCCCCCATCTTCTCCACCATTTCCATCCACAAAATCGCTCGGATTTGACCTCTCCACCTTCATCCTCCACGGGCCCAAGCGTTCATCCCGTGCCCGAAATTGCCCTGGCACCGGACGTCCGACCATCACCGGACGTCCGACGACTTCCGATGGTCCGACCATCATCGGTCGTTTGACCATCCCTGATGAAACTGAATATTTTTCAGTTTAGTTTCCCCCACCGTTCGACCACCACTCCTGCATACACACATCATACCACCACCGCTTTCCGCAACCACCATCGCTCACCCGTTTCGCACTGCGACAAGTTTTGACATGTTTTGGTCTTTGAGTTTTGAGTTGCGGTTTCTGTTTCCTAACATGTTTCGGCTAATTAGTGACGGTTCAACAACGACAACACCACCACTCATATTCATCATCGACATCGACTGCTACACAATTTTGACACCTCGGCCGTAAGCTAGAACGGTAACCTCCATATCATCTTGGTATCGTGATATCTTTTCATGTTCCATTCCTTGCCATTGCATTGATAACCACCATAGCCTTACTTTTGCGTTGCTTATCCATCGATACTAGCCTTTGAGTATTGCCGGCAACCTGACTTGTGCACATTAGTGATCATACTCCACATAGCATACATACCATATCATAGTGGTGCATATCTTGCTATCATCTTTTGTGTCACAAAGTTGTCATCGTATATACACAATTGCTATCTTGGTTCGTGAAGTTTTGCATGGGACAAGAGCTCAAAAGTGAAAGAGCCAAACAAGCTTTTAAGCAAGAAGGAAAGATAAGCAAAAAGCTTATAAGCAAGAACCATAGCATCATACTACATTAAGATTGTCATATCCGATCATCTTGGATCATACCATCGGAATACCATACATATAGCATACTTGGGATAGAAGTCGTTGCATTTTTGCCTAGTAGGTTGTGCACAAGTTCCGTATCCGCCTATTGTGCAATCGTGCTAGCATCTATCTAGTGTTGTGCAACACGAGCATTTTCGTGGATTCCACATTTTGGCTCATCCCTTGGTTGCACAACCCCACTTATCTATTTGCGTGTGTGTTTCCATGTACCATATCTTGCTATTGGTCTACTTGTTGCATTTGCAAATTTGTGCATCTTTTCCAACATTATTGAAGCTAACTAACAATTGCATCAAATTTTGTGCCACCATCCTAACCGAGCTCCACTATAAGATTTTACTTGTGTAGGTGTGAGAACCGACAAGAATTGGTACCAATTGTGTTATTTCCTTGTCCACATTTGAGTGATCATTGATCCATCTTCAACATCGGTCAAGATACATTTGGTATAAGTTCTTCTCTTTCTCCCACTCACATTTTTGTTTGGAATGATGGATAGGCCAATCTATTCTACCAACCCACTCTTCATCGAGCAAGACGACGACATGTCATCCTATGTCACCAAGAGCCACCTCTTCGGTGCACAACGAGCTTTGCATCAAGAGCAATAAGCAATGAGCGACCGCATCAACAATCTCGCCACCGACTTGCAACTCTTCGAGCAAGGAACAAGAGACTACTTCAACAACAAGCTCGACGCTCACAAACAAGAGAACAATGCAAGAATGGACGAGATTCGTGCCTTGTTGGTGAACTGCCATTCTACCACTTCTTTATACTCAAGACAGAGCCGCTCGAGTCGACACACTGATGACATCTTCTCCGGCTCAAGTACACCGACATCAAACACTCCATGTCGAGCTGCGCGTCAAGACCGTCAAGCATCTCGCAATCCTCTACACGGCATTCATCCACATGAGCAAGTCAATGAGCAAGCACATCGACATCGTCAACACCAAGTTCCTCTTGCACAAGCTCAAGTACGACTACGTCAACATCACCAAGAGGAAGAGCGAGCGCAACAACATCAAGATGAACAAGACACCGAGGCTAAACGTCTTCAACAACAACAATGTGAAGAACAAGCTCTTGAGGCGCAACGTGCCCTTCAAGAATCAAGTCGAGCCATTTCCAACCGCAACCGAGATAGGTGCAACCAAGAGGAAGCACTTCACGAAGAAATTCAAGAGCGGAACTACCAACCCAGAGTGCATCGTCAAGTTCCTCAAGCTCCGCCACAAGCTCGACAAGCTCCTCCACAACCTCAAGTTCAACAAGAGCAAGATGACTATGGAAATCCTCCATGCCAAGAGCAACATGAGGTTGATAATCCTCCATGTCAAAGGCGTCATCATCACCCTCGACCCCAACATAATGAAGAGCTCCACTATGGCAAGCTCAAGTTCACCATGCCCAAGTTCAATGGAAGCAATGGTCCCGAAGAGTACCTATCATGGGCATTGAAGGTTGACAAAATCTTTCGTTTTCACAACTATGAGGAAGAGAAGAAGATTGCTATGGCATCACTTGAGTTCCAAGACTATGTGCTCATATGGTGGGAACAAGTCCTTGAGCGACGAGAAGCAAGAGGTGAACCACCAATAACCACATGGGAGGAAATGAAAGATGTCATGCGTGCACGCTTTGTGCCAACCTACTACAACCGCGACCTCTTAAAGAAACTCCAACTCCTCAAGCAATGAACAAAGAGCATTGAAGAATACTATAAGGAAATGGAGATTGCCATGATAAGAGTCAATGTCACGGAAGATTATGAGCAAACTATGGCCCATTTCTTGAATGGACTCAATCATCCCATCAAGAAGATTGCCGACTTCCAACCCTACTCCAACCTCATTGAGCTCGTGCATCAAGCTACAAAAGCGGAACGTCAAGTGCAAGATGACTTCAAGTACGCCAAGTACTCGTCCAAGACCTACGGCTTCTCCCACACCCAAGCTTCAACGACTCCAACACCTGCTACCTCAACCAAGCCATCTACAAGCAACGGCGACAAGTCGAGTTACAAGAAAAACTTCGACAACCTCAAGTCGTCCTCCTACTACAAGCAACTTGAAGCCGCGTGCTTCATCATCTACTCCAACCGATGAGACTGTCAAGACAAGCTCCATCAAGTGTTTCACTTGCGGCGCTTGAGGCCACAAGTCCTTTGAGTGTACCAACAAACGCACCATGATCCTCAACGACGACGGAACCTATGACTCCATGAGTGAAGAGGAGATGGAATCCCTTGATCAAGTGGCCATGCACTGGCGCGTGAACGAAGATGAAGATGGTCAAGTATTTTGTGATGAGGATTCGAGCCCCGCTCTCGTTGTCTCCAAAGTCTTGACTCTTCAATGTCAACAAGACAAAGACCAAAGATGACACATCTTCCACACTAAGGCCGACATCAATGGAAGGTCTATCAAGGTCATCATGGATGAAGGTAGTTGTCACAACTTGGCAAGTGAAGAACTATGCTCCAAGCTCCAATTGGTCAAGATGAAGCACCCGCACCCCTACAAGGTCCAATGGCTAAGCGATTCCGGCACTATAAAAGTTGAGCATACATTCAAAGTCTCCTTCAAAATTGGAGCATATGAAGACATTTTGGAGTGTGAAGTCGTCCCAATGTCTGCTTGCCACCTCCTTCTTGGTTGACCATGGCAATTTGACTGCGGTGTCATACACAACGGGCATACCAATCACTATATCTTCAAGATGAAAGGGAAGGAATATGTGCTACGACCTATGTATCCAAGTCAAGTCATCGCCGACAAGCAAGCCACCCATCGTGGAGAAAAGAGTGAGAGAGTGATCCACCAAAAAGAGAGTGAGCTCCACAAGCCAAAATCGAGTGACTCCATGATGAGCGACAAGAAAAACTTAGTCCTATTTGCCACCAAAAGTGAGATGAGAGAAGTGTGTGAGAACCCATCACGTGTTATGCACTATGTCCTTGTGTGCAAGGACGAGGCACCAAAAGCTAACACCTCTCAAGATCTACCTTTAGTGTTGTCTTCTCTTTTGCAGGAATTCCAAGATGTATTCCCCGATGAGCTAGCTCTGGGTCTACCTCCACTACGAGGTATTGAGCACCATATCGACCTCATCCCCGGAGCACCTCTTCCTAACAAGGCTCCCTACCGCGTCAACCCCGAGCAAACTAAGGAGATCCAACGGCAAGTCCAACAACTCATGGACAACGGTCAAGTACGTGAAATCTTGAGCCCTTGTGCCTTTCCGGTCATACTTTTCCAAAGAAATATGATACTTATCGCATGGTTTCCGATTGCCGTCCCATCAATGCTATCACCGTTAGATATCGCTACCCTATTCCACGCTTAGATGATATGCTTTATGAGCTTAGCGGAGCCACCATTTTCTCTAAGATTGATATTAAGAGTGGCTACTATCAAATACGCATCCAAGAAGATGATGAATGGAAAACTGCATTTAAGACCAAATTTGGCTTATATGAATGGCTAGTTATGCCAATGTGTTTATCCGAAGCACCCGGTACTTTCAGGCGAGTCATGCACTTTTTTCTTCGTCCATATATTGGTGTATTTGTTGTGGTCTATTTTGATGATATTCTTGTCTTTAGCAAATCCCTCAAAGATCATGTCACTCATCTTATAACTGTGTTGCAAACCCTTAGGAAAGAGCGCTTTTATGCTAATGTGGACAAATGCTTTTTTGGTGTAGATAAGCTTGTTTTCTTGGGTTTTGTTGTGTCTTCTAAGGGTGTTCATGTAGATGAATCTAAGGTCAATGCTATTAAAACTTGGCCCCAACAAACCAACTTGCAAGAAATGCGTAGTTTTCTTGGTTTAGCCATTTTCTATCGTCGTTTTGTGAAGGATTTTAGCACCATTGCTTCACCTTTACATTCCTTGAGTAATAAAAATGCACCATTTGTTTGGGGACCATCCCAAGATACCGCATTTAATGAGCTTAAGATCTTCTTACTCATGCTCCCGTGCTTGCATTACCCAACTTTGACAAACCTTTTGAGATTCATTGTGATGCTAGTGGTCATGGCGTAGGAGGTGTGTTAACGCAAGAAAATCTCCCCATAGCATATTGTAGCAAAAAACTTTCCGGAGCGCAACTCAATTACCCCATCTATGACAAAGAGCTATATGCTTTAGTGTGAGTTTTGCGCGAATGGGAACATTATCTTCGGCCTCATGAATTGATCATTCATACCGATCATGAAACGCTTAAGTACTTAAAAAGGACAAACTAAGCTGAATAAGCGTCATGCAAAATGGAGTGAATTTATAGAGTTTTTTCCTTATGTCATCAAGTACATCAAGGGTAAGGAAAACGTAGTGGCGGATTCCCTTTCCGCATATGCACGCTTGTCACTAAACTTGAATTGAATGTCATTGGTTTTGAGCACATAAAAGACCTGTATGCACATGATCCTACCTTTGCTATTCCTTATGCTAAGTGTCTGACGCATACATCTTGGGAACGATATTACATCAAGGATGATTATCTTATGAGAGCTAACAAACTTTGCATTCCCGAGTCTTGTCTTTGTTTGCTCCTTTTGCAAGAGGCTCATGAAGGCGGGCTCACGGGACACTTTGGACCTGACAAGACATTCGCCACGCTCACCAAGAACTACTTTTGGCCCAAGAAGTTCTGTGACGTCTCACGCTTCACCAACCGATGCTCTACATGTCGCAAAGCTAAGTCAAAAACTCAATCTCATGGTCTTTACATGCATCTTCCTATTCCATATCAACCTTGGGAAGACATTAGCACGGACTTTGTACTTGGTTTGCCTAGAACTCAAAATGGAAAGGATTCTGTGTTTGTTGTTGTGGACCGATTCTCTAAAATGGCTCATTTTATCCCATGCAACAAGATAGACGATGCTTCACATATTGCAAATATCTTTTGTAGGGAAATCTTGCGCCTACGTGGAGTGCCCAGTCTCGGACCGTGACGTCAAGCTCTTGAGTTATGTTTGGAAGACTCTATGCGCCAAGCTCGGAAAAAAGCTCTTGTTCTCTTCGGCATACCATCCCCAAACCGATGGCCAAACGGAGGTGACGAACCAAACACTCTCCACTCTACTTCGCACATTAATCAAGAAGAACATCAAGGAGTGGGAGGAGTGCCTACCCGTCGCCGAGTACGCCTACAACCGCTCAAGACATAAGACTACCGGCAAGTCCCCCTTCGAGGTTGTCTACGGCTTCAACCCGTTGTCACCATTGGACATTCTACCTTTTCCACTACAAGAGCGCACCAACATGGACGTGAGTGCACAAGCAAGCTACCTCAAGAAGATTCATGAAGATACAAGGTTCACCATCGAGCGCCAAGTACACTAACTCGCGACCAAGCTCAACATCAACAAGCAACCCATGATATTCAACATAGGAGTTCTTGTGTGGCTACACCTTCGCAAGGACCGCTTCCCCAACGAACGCAAGTCCAAACTTCTACCCTGAGCTGATGGACCCTTCAAGGTGCTAGTACGCTACAACAACAATGCATACAAGATCGACCTCCCACGCGACAAGTACAATGTGAGCGACATCTTCAATTTCAAAGACCTCCCGCCATACCATGGTGATGAAGTTTTCGATCCGAGGTCGGATCTTTCCCAAGGGGGGGAGATGATGCGGAGAATCCCACGATCATCCGGACATATCTATATCTCCCACGACACCACTTGGACCAATGACAAGAGCTCGAGCAAAGGCTATCGAACATAAGGTGAACTCGCTCCTCTCCGAACTCCCACTTCCTACTTATGAGACATGGCTACTACCTCATGCGAAGACCCTATGTGTGATCAGGTATTTGGAGGAAAGCCACGGATCAGCTACACCCAATGGACAGGACGGCGACGACACCAAGTTCAATGGACAAGAAGAAGGACCGCTTGAAACTCCCAGTCATCAGACGACCGACACCGACCGGACATCCGACGCCTAGAGGCTCCAAATGACCAGCCAAGTCCCAGCCTTTGCATGCTACAGCGGTCGGACGACCGACGCCGACTGGACGTCTGACAATTCCCAGCGCCCGGATGACCAAGCCTCTTTGGACGACCGGCACCACCACACCCGAGCCAAACCATCGGAAGAACAGAGACTTCCGGACGACCGATCCCGACCGGACGTCCAAAAATTCCTGACCAGAGCCGAAACATTAGACGCCCAACCGGCACCGGACGTCCGGACCCTCGCGAGCCTTCGGACGACCGGTGACCGTCAGACGTCCGACGCCTATGTGACCGCCCATGTGTTGGGCCGAAGCCACTTACCCTTTCGTCCACTTCGACTATAAATAGACCTCCTTCTCCCTCTTTCTAGGGCCAGCATTGTGATAGCTCATACTTTGAGATAGAGCTTTGCTCATCCATCCGGATCTACTCCATCGCGAGGGACCGACACCTCTTCGGAGAAGATCCACTTTGATTCAAGACCTCCTCTCGGAGAAGACCCTCTTCAAGACCTCCTCGCGGGGAAGAACCGGTTACCCTATGTATCGTCCCTTGTTGAATTCGGATCTCGTACCCTTTTGTGTTTCGAGGATCTAGTGCATGTGTGACTATATTCTTGCTGGTTGAGTGTTTTCTCTTGTGTTTCCCTCGTTTCCCCCTCTCGTGTTCTTCGTGTTCTTGGTAGGATTCCCTCCAAACATGAAAGATCGGGCGTCTAGGGTTCTACCCTACATCAGTATGGCTCCCTACAAAAGAAGAGAAGACTCACCTAAAAGAAGAAGCAAAAGGGAAGAATCACCTCCAAGAGAGAGAAGGAGTAGAGATGATTGCTATGAACGAAGAACCTCTCAAATAAGCAAGGATTCAGAAAGGAGGGACAAGTCATCGCTACACAAAATGAAGACATCAATCTCATGTTGGTGAATGGGTATCCGGCTCCGACTCCGACCACCACTCCGAGAGAAGTTATCACTCTGACTCCGAATATACTCAAGATGAAGGTGTTGCCGGTCTAGCACTTGCGTCAACCAACTCCTATGACATATTTGATTCACCAAATGAAGGAATTGGGAGATTCTTCATGGCTAAAGGCCCCAAGGTAACACACCCCGAGTATGTTGATTTCAATAGTGATGAGGATGACTTGCTAGGTGATGATGATTTATTTGTTGACAACTCTAGTGATGAATACTATGATGAAACGTCAATTAATCATGCTAATCAAGATAAAACGAATGACAATGATAATAAGGAGATTGAGCATATAACTAAAGAACTAAACACTCTTAAGTTAGCTCATGAAACTACTTTAGAAGATCATCAAGAACTTTTAAAAACTCATGAGAAGTTATGCTTCGAAAAGCTCAGTATTGAGCAAGAGCATGAGTTCTTAAAGGCCATCAATGATGATATTCGGAAGAAAAGTTCTTCTTATATTGCCAAGCATTTACTCTTGTCTACTTACATGCCACAAGTAAAATCTAGCAACAAGAACAAGAAAGATTCTTCTTCTAGTAGTAACAATAATCATGCTAAATCCAATATTGTTGCTTCTAGTTGTTCTCTTGATTCCACTAATGATTCTCTTAGCCAAGTTACACTTGAGCAAGAAAATAGCTTATTGAAGGGAATTATAGAGAAAGGTGTTTACAAAAGCCTTGCCTGGAGTAAGCAATTTGAGGAAATTGTACGCAAGCAAGGAAGGCACCGGAAGAATCAAGGTGTTGGTTTTGAACGAAAGTTCAATGCCAATGGAGTTGAGTGGGAAGAAGATCAATACCCCAAGACGAAGTTTGTTCCTCAACAAGAGAAGTATGACCCTACTTCCTTCAAGGGGACACAAGCTCAAGATGATCTTCCACCACAAGACCACAAGCTAAAAGGCAAGGACAAGCTTGAAGAAGAGATTGATGCATTTGAAGATGCTCCAAAGGCCTTGGTCTAGTGGTTTCCCAAGACTACATCAAGTTCTACTTCATCAAGTACATCTACAACTCCAAGGATTCCCATCAAGATGATGTGGATCCCGAAGAAGAAGAACTAGAGAGTTCTTGAGGGTGACTCCGCCAACATATTTCACTCATATTTATTTTGGCAAGGACAAGTGCAAACAACTTCCACATCTTGCACTAGTTCAAGGAGTCACAAACCCTCTTGTTGGTAAGACAAGGTACAAGGTAACCTAATGCTTTCATGGACATCATCATGTGTATGCTTCACTCTATGTCTATGGATATCCTTGTTTGTTCCTTGTGGGACTAATCCATGTAGGTATTGAAAGTGCAACTCACTCCAATGGATTGCTTCAAATGATCTACATCAACATTGAGCATCCACATCTTCGATATCTACATGAAGTCATCATCGACAAAACCCAAGGTTAGTTGAACCCTCTTTAGGGGGATATCACATCTAGGAGGAGCTTTACTCTAAGAATTGAGCTAAAGCAACTCTAATGGTGTGAACACAACAATGCTTTATGTAAAAGTGGTAACCTCACTTGTGCTTAAACGATGAGTATGACCTATGATCAAATGTTCTCATTTTACTCCTAAGTCAATATACTCATATACAAATGACCTAGACATCGTCAATTGCTTGATAGATGCTAGAGTGATTGTGCATGCCTTGCCACATATTCCATTTGCCATTTTTAATGTGTGAGCATGTTGGTTGCATACTTTTCCCATTCGAGGACATCCATTTGTTGCTTTGATTGTTTGGAGTTTCTTATTTTTGCCAAATGGATGTACAAGAATGCCTAAGAACTCCCTCTAGCTATCTATGCTTTTCTCTTCTCAAATTATTTTCATGCTATGATACGTCCATTTTGAATCATGCTTTTATATCGATATTTATGCATTATGGGTTGTTATTACACGTTATGTCACAATACTTATGCCTATTCTCTCTTATTTTACAAGGTTTACACGAAGAGGGAGAATGCCGGCAGCTGGAATTCTGGGCTGGAAAAGGAGAAAATATTAGAGATCTATTCTGCACAACTCCAAAAGTCCTGAAACTCCACGGATGTTATTTTTGGAATTAATAAAAAATATTGAGCGAAGAAAGTACCAAAGGGGGCCCACACCCTGGCCACGAGGGTGGGGGCGCGCCCTACCCCCTAGGAGCGCGCCCTGCCTCGTGGGCCCCCTGTCAGGCCTCTGGTGCACATCTTCTGCTATATGAAGTATTTTACCCTCAAAAAAATCATAAGGAAGCTTTCGGGACGAGACACCGCCGCCACGAGGCGGAACCTTGGCTAAACCAATCTAGGGCTCCGGCGAAGCTGTTCTGCCAGGGAAACATCCCTCTGGGAGGGGGAAATCATAACCATCGTCATCGCCATCAATCCTCTCATCGGGAGGGGGTCAATCTCCATCAACATCTTCACCAGCACCATCTCCTCTCAAACCCTAGTTCATCTCTTGTATCCAATCTTTGTCTCAAAACCTCAGATTGGTAACTGTGGGTTGCTAGTAGTGTTGATTATTCCTTGTAGTTGATGCTAGTTGGTTTATTCGGTGCAAGATTATATGTTCAGATACTTTATGCATATTAATACCCCTCTGATTATGAACATGAATATTATTTGTAAGTAGTTACGTTTGTTCCTGAGGACATGGGAGAAGTCTTGCTATAAGTAGTCATGTGAATTTGGCATTCGTTCGATATTTTGATGAGATGTATGTTGTCTCTCCTCTAGTGGAGTAATGTGAACGTCGAATACATGACACTTCATCATTGTTTGGGCCTAGAGGAAGGCATTGGCAAGTAATAAGTATATGATGGGTTGCTAGAGTGATATAAGCTCAAACCCTAGTTTATGAGTTGCTTCGTAAGGGGCTGATTTGGATCCATAGGTTTCATGCTATGGTTAGGTTTACCTTAATACTTCTTTTGTAGTTGCGGATTCTTGCAATAGGGGTTAATCATAAGTAGGATGCTTGTCTAAGAAAGGGCAGTACCCAAGCACCGGTCCACCCACATATCAAATTATCAAAGTACCGAACGTGAATCATATGAGCATGATGAAAACTAGCTTGATGATAATTCTCATGGGTCCTCGGGAGCACTTTTCTCTATATAAGAATTTGTCCAGGCTTGTCCTTTGCTACAAAAAGGATTGGGCCATCTTGCTGCACCTTATTTACTTTTGTTACTTGTTACCCGTTACAAATTACCTTATCACAAAACTATCTGTTACCGATAATTTCAGTGCTTGCAGAGAATACCTTACTGAAAACCGCTTGTCATTTCCTTCTGCTCCTCGTTGGGTTCAACACTCCTACTTATCGAAAGGACTATGATAGATCCCCTACACTTGTGGGTCATCAAGACTATTTTCTGGCGCCGTTGCCGGGGAGTGAAGCGCCTTTGGTAAGTGGAACTTGGTAAGGAAAAATTTATATGGTGTGCGGAAATTTACTGTCACTTGTTACTATGGAACATAATCCTTTGAGGGGCTTGTTCGGGGTATCTTCACCCCAACCAGTAGAACAAAGAGTTTCTCCTCAACCTACTGGACCTACTGAAAATGTTTACTTTGAAATTCCTTCGGGTATGATAGAGAGACGGCTAGCTAATCCTTTTATAGGAGATGGAACATTGCATCCTGATTTGCACCTAATCTATGTGGATGAAGTTTGTGGATTATTTAAGCTTGCAGGTATGCCCGAGGATGTTATCAAGAAGAAGGTCTTCCCTTTATCTTTGAAGGGAAAGGCATTGACATGGTTTAGGCTATGTGATGATATGGGATCATGGAACTACAACCGATTGAAATTGGAATTTCGTCAGAAGTTTTATCCTATGCATCTTGTTCATTGTGATCATAATTATATATATAATTTTTGGCCTCACGAAGGAGAAAGCATCGCTCAAGCTTGGGGGATGCTTAAATCATTGTCATATTCATGCCCCAATCATGAGCTCTCAAGAGAAATTATTATTCAAAAAATTTATGCTCGGCTTTATCTCAACAATCACTCCATGCTCGATAATTCTTGTACTGGTTCTTTTATGATGAAGACTATTGAATTCAGATGGGATTTATTGGAAAGAATTAAACGCAACTCTGAAGATTGGGACCTCGACGAAGGTAAGGAGTCAGGTAAGACACCTAAGTTTGATTGTGTTAAATATTTTATGGATACTGATGCTTTTCATGAATTTAGCACTAAATATGGACTTGACTCTGAGACAGTAGCTTGTTTCTGTGAATCATTTGCTACTCATGCTAACCTCCCTAAGGAGAAGTGGTTTAAATATAATCCTCCCATTGAAGTAAAAGTAGTTGAACCTATTAAAGTTGAAGAAAAGACTATCACTTATAATGATCTTATTGTTCCTACTACCTATATTGAGAAACCACCTTTCCCTATTAGGATAAAGGATCATGCTAAAGCTTCAACTGTGGTTCGTAAGAGTAATACTAGAACACCTACACCACCTGAGCAAATTAAAGTTGAACCTAGTATTGCTATGGTTAAAGATCTCTTGGCTGATAATATTGATGGGCATGTTATTTGCTTCTGTGATGAAGCTGCTAGAATTGCTAGACCCGATACTAAGAATAAACATAGACCTGTTGTAGGCATGCCTGTTATTTCTATTTAAAATAGGACATCATTGTTATCATGGCTTATGTGATATGGGTGCTAGTGCAAGTGCAATACCTCATTCCTTATAGAAAGAAATTATGCATGATATTGCACCTGCTGAGATAGAAGAAATTGATGTTACAATTAAGCTTGCCAGTAGAGATACTATTTCACCCATTGGGATTGTTAGAGATGTTGAAGTCTTGTGTGGGAAGGTTAAATATCCTGCTGATTTTCTTGTTCTTGGTTCCCCACAAGATAGCTTTTGTCCATCATATTTGGTAGACCCTTCTTGAATACTGTTAATGCTAGGACAGACTGCAAAAAGGTTATTGTTACGATTGGTTAGGAGGATATGTCTCATGAATTTAATTTTGCTAAATTTCATAGAAAACCTCATGATAAAGAATTGCCTAGTAAGGATGAAATTATTGGTCTTGCTTCTATTGTCGTGCCTCCTAATGATCCTTTAGAACAATATTTGCTAGACCATGAAAATGATATGTTTCTGAATGAAAGAAGGGAAATAGATGAAGTATTCTTTAAACAGGGACGTATTTTGAAACACAACTTGCCTTTTGAAATTCTAGGGGATCCTCCACCACCCAAGGGTGATCCCATGGTTGAGCTTAAACCACTACCTAATACTCTTAAATATGCTTATCTTGATGAAAAGAAGATATATCCTGTTATTATTAGTGCTAACCTTTCAGAGCAGGAAGAGGAGAAATTATTGAAAACTCTGAAGAAGCACCATGCTGCTATTGGATATACTCTTGATGATCTTAAGGGCATTAGTCCCACTCTATGCCCACATAAAATAAAATTGGAGAAAGACGCCAAACCAGTTGTTGATCACCAACGACAGTTAAATCCTAAGATGAAAGAAGTGGTAAGAAAAGAAATACTAAAGCTCCTGGAGGCAGGTATAATTTATCCCGTTGTTGATAGTCAGTGGGTAAGTCCTGTCCATTGTGTCCCTAAGAAGGGATGTATTACTGTTGTTCCTAATGATAAAGATGAATTGATCCCGCAAAGAATTGTTACAGGTTATAGGATGGTAATTGATTTCTACAAATTAAATAAAGCTACTAAAAAGGATCATTACCCTTTGCCTTTTGTTGATCAAATGCTAGAAAGATTATCCAAACATACACATTTTTGCTTTCTAGATGGTTACTCTGGCTTCTCTCAAATACGTATGTCAAAAGAGGATCAAGAAAAGACCACTTTTACTTGCCCTTTCGGTACTTTTGCTTATAGACGTATGCCTTTTGGTTTATGTAATGCACCTGCTATCTTTCAAAGATGCATGATGACTATATTCTCTGGCTTTTGTGAAAAGATTGTTGAGGTTTACATGGATGATTTCTATGTTTATGGATCTTCTTTTGATGATTGCTTGAGCAACCTTGATCGAGTTTTGCAGAGATGCGAAGATACTAATCTTGTCTTGAATTGGGAGAAGTGCCACCTTATGGTTAATGAAGATATTGTCTTGGGGCATAAAATTTTTGAAAGAGGTATTGAGGTTGATAAAGCTAAAGTTGATGGTATTGAAAAGATGTCGTGTCCTAAAGACATTAAAGGTATAAGAAGTTTCCTTGGTCATGTCGGTTCTTATAGGAGGTTCACTAAGGACTTCTCTAAAATTTCTAGGCCTCTGACTAATCTCTTACAAAAAGATATTCCTTTTGTCTTTGATGATGATTGTGTAGAAGCATTTGAAATACTTAAGAAAGCTTTGATTTCTACACCTATTGTTCAGCCACCTGATTGGAATTTACCCTTTGAAATTATGTGTGATGCTAGTGATTATGTTGTAGGTGTTGTTCTAGGACAAAGAGTTGATAAGAAACTAAATGTTATTCAATATGCTAGTGAAACTCTATACAGTGCCCAGAGAAATTATGCTACTACTGTAAAAGAATTTTTAGCAATTGTATTTGCTTGTGATAAGTTTAGACCTTATATCGTTGACTCTAAAGTAACTGTTCACACTGATCATGCTGCTATTAAATATCTTATGGAAAAGAAAGATGCTAAATCTAGACTTATTGGATGGGTTCTCTTGCTACAAGAATTTGATTTGCATATTATTGATAGAAAGGGAGCTGAGAACCCCGTTGCAGACAACTTGTCTAGGTTAGAGAATGTTCTTGATGACCCACTACCTATTGATGATAGCTTCCCTGATGAACAATTAGCTGTCATAAATGCTTCTCGTACTGCTCCATGGTAGGCTGATTATGCTAATTACATTGTTGCTAAATTTATACCACCTAGTTTCATGTACCAGTAAAAGAAAAGGTTTTTCTATGATTTAAGACATTACTTCTGGGATGACCCACACCTTTATAAAGAAGGAGTAGATGGTGTTATTAGATGTTGTGTACCTGAGCATGAACAAGAATAGATCCTACGCAAGTGTCACTCCGAGGCTTATGGAGGACACCGCGCTGGAGAATGGAGATAGAACTACGCATAAGGTATTGCAATCCGGTTTTTATTGGCCTACTCTCTTCAAAGATGCCCGTAAGTTTGTCTTGTCTTACGATGAATGTCAAAGAATTGGTAATATTAGTAAACGTCAAGAAATGCCTATGAATTATTCACTTGTTATTGAACCATTTGATGTTTGGGGCTTTGATTATATGGGACCGTTTCCTTCCTCTAATGGGTATACACACATTTTAGTTGTTGTTGATTATGTTACTAAGTGGGTAGAAGCTATTCCAACTAGTAGTGTTGATCATAACACCTCTATTAATATGCTTAAAGAAGTTATTTTTCCGATGTTTGGAGTCCCTAGATACCTAATTACTGATGGTTGTTCACATTTTATTCATGGTGTTTTTCGTAAAATGCTTGCTAAGTATGATGGTAATCATAGAATTGCATCTCCATATCACCCAAAGTCTAGTTGCCAAGTAGAACTGATTAACAGAGAGCTTAAATTGATTTTGCAAAAGACTGTTAATAGATCTAGAAAGAATTGGTCCAAGAAACTTGATGATGCATTATGGGCTTATAGAACTGCATATAAAAATCCTATGGATATCTCTCCATATAAGATGGTTTATGGAAAAGCATGTCACTTACCTCTCGAATTAGAACATAAGGCATATTGGGCCATTAAAGACCTCAGTTATGATTTCAAACTTGCCGGCCAGAAGAGGTTATTTGACATTAGCTCACTTGATGAATGGAGAACTCAAGCCTAAGAATGCCAAACAGTTTAAAGAAAAAGTTAAAAGATGGCATGACAAAAGTATACAAAAGCGTGAGTTTAATGTAGGTGATTATGTGTTGCTTTTAAACTCTTGTTTAAGATTTTTTACAGGAAAACTCCTCTCTAAATGGGAAGGTCCTTACGTTATTGAGGAGGTCTATCGTTTCGGTGCCATAAAAATCAACAACTTTGAAGGCACAAATCCAAAGGTGGTTGTGACGCCCCCGATTCAGTCGTACACTAAACATGCATGCAAACATGTACGATCAAGATCAGGGACTCACGGGAAGATATCACAACACAAATCTAAAACATAAATAACTCATACAAGCATCATATTACAAGCCAGGGGCCTCGAGGGCACGAATACAAGTGCTCGATCATAGATGAGTCAGCGGAAGCAACAATATCTGAGTACAGACATAAGTTAAACAAGTTGCCATAAGATGGCTAGCACAAACGGGATCTGAGATCGAAGAGGCGCGGGCCTCTGCGCAGGATCCTCCTAACTACTCCTGGTCATCGTCAGTAGCCTGCACGTAGTAGTAGGCACCTCTAGTGTAGTAGTCATTGTCGACGATGGCATCTGGCTCCTGGGCTCCAACGTCTGGTTGTGGCATCCGACAAGAAGAGGAAAACGGGGGAAAAGAGGGAGCAAAGCAACCGCGAGTACTCATCCAAAGTACTCGCAAGCAAGGAGCTACACTACATATGCATGGGTATATGTGTAAGGAGGCCATATCAGTGGATTGAACTGCAGAATGCCAGAATAAGAGGGGGATAGCTAGTCCTATCGAAGACTACGCTTCTGGCAGCCTTCGTCTTGCAGCATGTAGAAGAGAGTAGATTGAAGTCCTCCAAGTAGCAACGCATTGCATAATCCTACCCGGCGATCCTTCCCTCGTCGCCCTGTGGAAAAGCGATCACCGGGTTGTCTGTGGAACTTGTGTCAGTGTGTTTTATTAAGTATCCGGTTCTAGTTGTCATAAGGTCAAGGTACAACTCCAGGTCGTCCTTTTACCTAGGGACACGGCTATTCGAATAGATAAACTTCCCTACAGGGGTGCACCACATAACTCAGCACGCTCGATCCCCTTTGGCCGGACACACTTTCCTGGGTCATGCCCGGCCTCGGAAGATCAACACGTCGCAGCCCCACCTAGGCTGTGAGAGGTCAAGACGCGGTCTAAATTCTATGCGACACAGTGGGCCCATCGCCCATGCACACACTGCGTTGCGGCGGCGGAAGCAGACCTAGCAACCTCCATTATAAAGGAAGTCACGTTACACAGTCCCAATCTGGCGCACGCCGCTCCGTCGCTGACGTCAAGAAGGCTTCGGTTGATACCACGACGTCGAGTGCCCATATCTTTCCCACGTAGTTGGTTAGTGCGTATAGGCCAGTGGCCAGACTCAGATCAAATACCAAGATCTCGTTAAGCATGTTATTTTGAAGTAACCGCGGACGCCGACCAGGGCCAAGCCCACCTCTCGCCTAGGTGGTCTCAACCTGCCCTGTCACTCTGCCACATAGTAACAGTCGGGGGCCGTCGGGAACCCAGGCCCACCTCTACCGGGATGGAGCCACCTGTCCTTTCAGCCCCCACATTGGAATCACTTGCGGGTACTCAATGAGCCAACCTGACTTTGGTCACCATCTGTATAGTATGTATAGTATGTATAGTATATACCCGTGATCACCTCCCAAGTGATCACGGCCCGATAGTATAGCAAGGCAGACTGACAAGAATGTAGGACAATGATGATAAACTAGCATCCTATACTAAGCATTTAGGATTGCGGGTAAGGTATCAACGACTGTAGTAACAATGACAGGCTATGCAATAGAATAGGAGTAACCGAACAGTAACATGCTACACTACTCTAATGCAAGCAGTATAGAGAAGAATAGGCGATATCTGGTGATCAGGGGGGCTTGCCTGGTTGCTCTGGCAACGAGGGGTCGTCAACTCCGTAGTCGAACTGGGCAGCAGTAACGTCGGTCTCATAGTCTACCAGAGAGAAGAGGGGGAAGAAACAGTAAATACAATGCAAACATAAGCATGGCGATGCATGACATGACAATGAATACAATGAGAGAAGCGCATCACGCCCAAGATGCGACCCTATCCTAAAGGAACTCGAAGGTCCCACCAAGGATAGAAGCGCATCTTGAAGACGCTTTTGCAAGGTGGATATCATTACATCAACATTACATAGTAGATGGGGATACATACAAAAGGCATACAATGCCACACGAATACAACATCTTACATAAGAGCACCATCCGACTACGGATGAAACACAAATAGAAACTCAAACGACATCCACCCTGCTAGCCCAGGCTGCCGACCTGGAACCTATCCCCTGATCGAAGAAGAAGCAAAAGAAGAACTCCAAACAAGCAAACATCGCTCTTGCGTCATGATCATCGCATAACCTGTACCTGCAACTGTTGTTGTAGTAATCTGTGAGCCACGAGGACTCAGCAATCTCATTACCATGGGTATCAAGACTAGCAAAGCTTAATGGGTAAGGAAGGGGTAAAGTGGTGAGGTTGCAGCAGCGGCTAAGCAAGTATGGTGGCTAACAGACGCAAATAAGAGCGAGAAGAGAAGCAAAGGAACAGTCGTGAAGCTAGCAATGATCAAGAGGTGATCCTGAACTCCTACTTAGGTCAAACATAACCCAAAACCGTATCCACTTCCCGGACTCCGCCGAAAAGAGACCATCACGGCTACACACAAGGTTGATGCATTTTAATTCGAATCTGGTGTCAAGCTATCTACAACCGGACATTAACAAATTCCCATCTACCACATAACCACAGGCACGGCTTTCGAAAGATAATACCCTGCAGGGGTGTCCCAACTTAGCCCATCACAAGCTCTCACGGTCAACGAAGGATATTCCTTCTCCCAGGAAGACCCGATCAGTCTCGGAATCCCGGTTTACAAGACATTTCGACAATGGTAAAACAAGACCAGCAAAGCCGCCCGATGTGCCGACAAATCCCGATAGGAGCTGCACATATCTCATTCTCAGGGCAACATCGGATGACACTAGCTACGGGTAAAACCAACCCTCAAGTTTCCCCGAGGTGGCCCCGCAGGCAGCTCAGTTCGGACCAACACTCGAAGGAGCACTGGCCCGGGGGGGTTAAATAAAGATGACCCTCGGGCTCCGGAAACCCAAGGGAAAAGGGGCTAGGTGAGGCAAATGGTAAAACCAAGGTTGGGCCTTGCTGGAGGAGTTTTATTCAAAGCGAACTATCAAGGGGGTCCCATAAATCACCCAACTGCGTAAGGAACGCAAAATCAAGGAACATAACACCGGTATGACGGAAACTAGGGCGGCAAGAGTGGAACAAAACACAAGGCATAAGGCCGAGTCTTCCACCCTTTACAAAGTATATAGATGCATTAATAATATAAGAGATATTGTGATATCCCAACATAATCATGTCCATCATGGAGCAATCTTCAACTTCACCTGCAACTAACAATGCTATAAGAGGGGCTGAGCAAAGTGGTAACATCGCCAAGCAACGGTTTGCTAGGAAGGGTGAAAAGGTTAGAGGCGGACATGGCAAATTGGGAGGCTTGAAGAACAAGTGATAGGTAGCGTTGCATAGCGATAGAATGAAGCAACTAGCATAGCAATCATAGTAGTGAGATCCAAGGTTACGTTCATCTTGCTTGAAATCACGCAAGGAAGAAGAACGAGTCCATGAAGAAGATGAACGGATGAAGCCGAACCAAGCGTAGACGAACGAATCCTCACGATCGCAACGAAACAGGAACTATCGAGAAGAAGCACACAACATGGTAAACACACCACACATGACAAGGCATGATGATCAACCAAGTATGATGCATGACAAGGCTACATGAAGCTACTCATGGCAAGTGATGATGCATACAAGAGCAACACATCAAAACAAGTTTAAATGAGGCCGGAAACAACATATAACAATTCCAGTAAGTCCTCATATGCAAATTTAGAAATTGGTCCAGAAGTGAATAAACCTTATGTTCAAGTTGTTAAACAGCAAGTTAAGATGCACCAAGAGGGTCTACACGAAATTCTAGTCAAGTTACATATAAAGTTCATTTAATTCGGAGCTACGGCCTAGAAGATATGAGCAAAACAAGTTAAACGTGGCATTGATGCAAAATGCACACAAACATCAAGCAAACACTCTCAAAACATGGATGAAACATGATAATATGAAACTTCATGCAATTCTAAGCAAGTTTCATATAGAGCACACTCAAAACGGAGCAACGGTTCAACACACACACAATACAAGTTTAAAGGACAAACTGTCCAAAACAGCAACTAGGCATCTAGCAAGCATCGAAACAACATGCTACATCACCTCAACATAAGATAAAAAGGCTTGGGCATGAAGTACAGGTAAAGAATTACAAAACATTAACACTGAGCTATCTCCATAAAACACTATAACATGCTCAAAAGGACATGGAAAGATTGCAAATAATAACAGTTTCAGGCTTAGCAGAAATAACATCAGGTTGCAATGTTTAGAGCTATCAAGCAACATGTTACTGGAACTTAACATGGCAAACAAAGGCATGGCATGCTAGTACTAAAGACAAATAAAAAAATGCCTTACTGAACTAATTCCAAATATCAGCAGAAAAGATGGAATCATCCATGCAAACATGGCAAATGATATGACAGATTCATACATGGCAGGAACAACAATAAGTAGGCATGTTGGTGAGCTTGAACCACTCACCACAGAGCAACACATGGCATGACAAGCTTATCAACTGTAATAATACATGTTTGTGAAGCTAAGCATGGCAAGAGCAGGTTCATAGGGTGCACAGATCGCTAACAACAATCATGGCAATATTGAACTTAGTGTTAACAGGCTGACAGCAAACATTATTAAGCAAGTTTGGAGCAAGATAACAACAGGTTACAGCAGGCTATAAATTAAAACAGGGGCATTAATGGATATAGCATGACATGTATAACAAAACATCCTTAGTGGACATCTCCAGATTATGCATAGAATGACATGTAGTAGCAGGTTTACATAGCATCATGATGTAGCAGATTCAGACTAGCAAACCAGCAACAGCAAGTACCCTACTTCACGAGCTCGATGCACTCACTACAAGACACACAAAAATACATGGATTGCACCATAGTTAAGATGGCATGATGTAGCACAAAACACATGTAGAGCTCATGCTCATAGGATGCACACACAAAACGCAACGAAAAAGACAAATCAACAAGTTATAACAGTTTCAGCAGGTTAACATCATATAGCACTCTTGCAACGATGATTTGGGCATCAAGATGAACTCGAATGAACATGGCACAATGGAACAATATGTAGAGCATCTCACGTTGAACATTTTGATATATTACACGCACAAAAACGGAGCAGTATGCATGGAGTTATGATGCGATGAACGTGGCATAAAATATCACAGATTCGGGGACTTAGAGAAAAATGGACCTCGGTGGAAAAGTGGACGAGGGGATCCCGCGGGACGAAGTGGTGTCGTGGGCCAATTGGTTGGAGGGGCGAAGGGGTCCCGGGACGGCGCGGAGCAGATCGGCGGCGAGGAACTCCGGCGAGCCCGCGGTGGCTGGAGCGAGCGGGAGGGGCGGCCGGAGGAGGCCGGGGCCGATCAGATCCGTCAGCCCGGCGGATCTGCGAGGTGAGCCGGAGGCGAGGTCGGCGGTCGGAGGTGAAGGCCGGTGAGCTCAGGGCGGCGACTGGCGGTGGCCGGAGGACGGAAGGGCGCGGCGGCGGAGGCCGGCCTGGCACGGAAGCGCGTGGGCGACGGCGGTGAGGCAGGCGCTGCAGTGAGGCGGCGGCAAGCTCGGCGGGCGCGGGCGAGCCGGCGGCGGGACGGATTCCAGGCGCGCGCGAGGTCACCGGTGGGGGGCGAGGCGGCGGGCGCTGGGCACGGGCGGCCAGCGCCTTGAGCTGGGCGGGCAGCGCTGGGCCAGCGGGCGGGCGGCGGGCACGTGGAGAGGCGGCGGCGCTGACACGTGGCGGCGTCTCGTTGGTGCGGGCGGAGGCGATTTTTGTCCGGCGAGGGACGGACACGTCCGGCGGCGGCGGGGAAAGAAATCTAGGGTTTCATCTGCGATTTGGACGGGGGAGGCACATATTTATAGGTAGAGGGAGCTAGGAGACTCCAAATGAGGAGCGGTTTTCGTCCACACGATCCTGATCGAATGACCAAGAGCATGGAGGGGGTTTGGATGGGTTATGGGGCCACTTTGGAAGGGTGTTGGGCTGCACACAAAAGAGGCTTTTGCGGTTACCCGGTTAACCGTTGGAGCATCAAACGACCTCCAAATGGCCTGAAACTTGACAGGCGGTCTACTGGTGGTGTACCAAGGCCGCTTGGCAAATCACGGTCTATTCAATCTCCCCTATACCGTAACCGGATTACATTCATTCAAGTTGGCAATCCCCTGATCTTTGCTTCGAACTTGCAAGCTTGGGACACAAGCGTAAACTGAAAAAGAAGTAAGACCAGGTACACTGCTAAACATAAGTATAAAGAGGTGGAAGGAAATCATTCTCACAGCCAACTTTCCTTCTTCTGAGCAAATAAATGTAGTATTTAGTCCAAAGCAAAGAAATGGTTTCGGTAATGGCGCATCTTCACGTCACAGTCTTTCTCGAGCCTCATCAGCCCAACAAGCAAGCTTTTTTATTGCTTCCGAGAATGTTTAACACCCGCTCACAACACGAGACAAAAGGGGGACGCTGGAGGACATAGGAGTGCTGGATTGCAAAACGGACACCGGGGAAAATGCTCGGATGCATGAGACGAACATGTATGCAAAATGAGATGCACATCATGACAGGATGAAATGAAACACGCAAGCAAATGACATGGCAATGACGGCAAATAACTGGCGGACACCTGGCGCATCGAATCCGGGGCGTTACAACTCTCCTCCACTAACAAGAGATCTCATCCCGAGATCTTAGGACCGAGACGGGAGGGAAAAAGGTTGAGGTGAAACAAGAACTCAAGAGAAGAAGCAAAGAATCGAGAGCACTCAAGAAGAAGAGGGGAACGACGAGAATGGCGAGAATCGAAAACTCTTGAAATCAGATAGACTATGAAACCACTCCGGTTAGAACGAGACAAGAAACGAATAAGACTAAAAGGATTTAGGCAGCACTCCGGCTGAAACATGGAAGAATAGAACACGAGCTTGACAGGATGGAATGATACTTGATGAAGACATGACACAAAACCTCTGGAAGGAATTGAAAGAGTTGAATGAAAAGAACGGAGAAGAAAATGACAACTTGTGGCACGAATGGAATTGAAAGCATCTTTAGAAGGAAGTTTTAAACGGAGTTGTTGAGAAAATCAACAACGAAAAGAATACGCTTGTTGTGGTCTTATAGGTAACATCCCAAGATCTTAAGGTGATAGCCGGCCACAAACGGAAATGATTGGATAGCTTAGAAGAACGAAGAAATGCAAAACTCCACTTCAAAAGAATACGGAGATTTAATTGCACTTTGAGACGCAAGAAGAAAAGATACTTGAATTCCTCCAACAAAATCTTTATGGACTCTTGAAGAATGAATTAAATCATGAAGAACCACCATGAAGAACTCCGGTGACAAAAGGATGGTGAGATAGAATGAAGGATGAAAGAATAAGATGAGCCTGGCGATGTTTTAGATGGGGGTTCCGACGAAATGGTCGAGGAAGTTTGAACTCCGGAAAAGAAAAGATGAAAACACTTGGAACTAGAATTTATTCCTCAAGAACAAACTCCGAAGGAAGGGATTACTCACTTGGATGAAATAAGAATAAGAATTATTGTATGCTTATCCTTCATCAAATTAAACTGATGACAAGCAATGGATTTTGCATACTACTTATTCTTCCTGAAAAGGATTAAGGGGGGTATAGCGCAAACTTGAGAAAGTCTTCATGAACCACCGATAGGATTGAAAAGAACGAATGAATTAATATGATAATAAAAGAAAAAGAATCTTGAACGAACCACCATTAGAATTTTGAAATGATTGGCGAAAGAGAATGAATCACCGGGAATAATTAGAAAAACACAAAGATACCTGAGGGAATTAAGAGACAAGATAACAAAGGGATCACGAACTGATTGAAGAATACTTGAACGAAGCAACCGAAGAATATTGAGACGAACTAAGGGGCACGGGTATAGAATAATTGGAGAACGAATTTGAAAGCTTAGAATGAAGAAATATTCCGAAAAGATGGCTTCCGAATGATCGAGAGGGAAAGCAACTCCTGAAATACTCCGGATGGATGAAAAAAAATTGCACGACTGGAAACAATTTGAGCGGATAGCATCAAGCTAGCGACATGAATCTTCGGGAGAACGGACAATATTTAAGAGAAACTCTTTTTCGGTCTTCAAAAGTTGAGAATGACGACAAGAAAGAACACCAAAATTGTTTGAGATACTTTGGGAGAATGAAATGCGAAGAGGTTGAGCCAACAATGAAAATGATTTGAAATCAATCTTGAAAAGACATCTGACTGATGGGATCCATTCTTACATCACACTTGAAAAGAACTGAGAATAACTCCGGGGGAATTAGAAGAGTCAGGTAAGATCCTGGGAAAAGACCTGTGGGTTATGGGCCCACTAAAAAGAAACCCCGTTGGAAAGGATTGTTGAACAGATAGATGATGCACCAGAACAATTGAGATATTTGCACGAGGTGACAACCTCGAATTAATTCAAACACAGACGAACCTCCTGAGATGTCTTGAGCACTCCAGAAGGATTAACTGGCGAGAGGCGAACATGCAACGAGAACACTTTAACCAGGGAAAAGAATGTGATCAACCCGAAAAACTTGAATTGAATCCACCGGAAAAGAAAAGAGATGAAGAATGATGAACGAGACAAGAATTCACCGGTTGAAATAATTGAGGGAAGACTGAAAAGGTTCCGCACGAAGGAAACAGACTTAGGCTCCGGGAAGAAAAAGGGTGGGAGGGCGGGAAAAACAAAGGCAACTTGGAAGGGGGAATCGCCGAATATCTTGAAGAGAAAACCCCGGTTGAAATCATTGAGGAAAGAAAGCAAAGACTTCGCACGAGTAGGATGGATACTCGATTACAGGCTCCGGCTCCAAGAAGAAAAAGGGGTGGGCGCGTGGGAAAAAACAAAGACAACTTCGGACAGGGAAAAACAACAACGTCGGAGGAAGAGCTGAGGATTGACCTCGCAAAAGACAAAGAGGTTCGAGTCGACTTGATGAGAGATGCACCGTACAAAAGAGGATGGACAACTCACGATACTAACCACATGATCCTAAAGAAAAATTTGAACGGGAAGAGGAGTAATTCAAAACACCTACGTCAAGATTCCTCACCAGAGCGACGAAGGGGCTGAGGAGTAAAAAGAATTCCTACTCTCCGATATAACTAGACTCCAAAAACAGTTTTCTTCTAGACTCGACATCGACCAAACTACACGATCAATCAAGGGGGCTCCTATGTTCGGTCGAGGCTCTGATACCAACTTGTCATGTCCAAGATGCGACCCTATCCTAAAGGAACTCGAAGGTCCCACCAAGGATAGAAGTGCATCTTGAAGACGCTTTTGCAAGGTGGATATCAGTAAATCAACATTACATAGTATATGGGGATACATACAAAAGGCATACAATGCCACACGAATACAACATCTTACATAAGAGCACCATCCGACTACGGATGAAACACAAACAGAAACTCAAACGACATCCACCCTGCTAGCCCAGGATGCCGACCTGGAACCTATCCCCTGATCGAAGAAGAAGCAGAAGAAGAACTCCAAACAAGCAAACATCGCTCTCGCGTCATGATCATCGCATAACCTGTACCTGCAACTGTTGTTGTAGTAATCTGTGAGCTACGAGGACTCAGCAATCCCATTACCATGGGTATCAAGACTAGCAAAGCATAATGGGTAAGGAAGGGGTAAAGTGGTGAGGTTGCAGCAGCGACTAAGCAAGTATGGTGGCTAACATACGCAAAAAAGAGTGAGAAGAGAAGCAAAGGAACAGTCGTGAAGCTAGCAATGATCAAGAGGTGATCCTGAACTCCTACTTACGTCAAACATAACCCAAAACCGTGTCCACTTCCCGGACTCCGCCGAAAAGAGACCATCACGGCTACACACACGGTTGATGCGTTTTAATTCGGATCTGGTGTCAAGTTATCTACAACCAGACATTAACAAATTCCCATCTGCCACATAACCGCAGGCAAGGCTTTCAAAAGATAATACCCTGCAGGGGTGTCCCAACTTAGCCCATCACAAGCTCTCACGGTCAACGAAGGATATTCCTTCTCCCAGGAAGACCCGATCAGTCTCGGAATCCTGGTTTACAAGACATTTTGACAACGGTAAAACAAGACCAGCAAAGCTGCCCGATGTGCCAACAAATCCCGATAGGAGCTGCACATATCTCGTTCTCAGGGCAACACCGGATGAGACTAGCTACGGGTAAAACCAACCCTCAAGTTTCCCAGAGGTGGCCCCGCAGGCAGCTCAGTTCGGACCAACACTCGAAGGAGCACTGGCCCGGGGGGGTTAAATAAAGATGACCCTCGGGCTCCAGAAACCCAAGGGGAAAAAGGGCTAGGTGAGGCAAATGGTAAAACCAAGGTTGGGCCTTGCTGGAGGAGTTTTATTCAAAGCGAACTGTCAAGGGGGTCCCATAAATCACCCAACCACGTAAGGAACGCAAAATCAAGGAACATAACATCGATATGACGGAAACTAGGGCGGCAAGAGTGGAACAAAACACCAGGCATAAGTCCGAATCTTCCACCCTTTACCAAGTATATAGATGCATTAATAATATAAGAGATATTGTGATATGCCAACATAATCCTGTTGGAGCAATCTTCAACTTCACCTACAACTAACAACGCTATAAGAGGGGCTGAGCAAAGCGGTAACATAGCCAAGCAACGGTTTGCTAGGAAGGGTGAAAAGGTTAGAGGCGGACATGGCAAATTGGGAGGCTAGATGAACAAGTGATAGGTAGCGCATCATAGCGATAGAACGAAGCAACTAGCATAGCAATGATAGTAGTGAGATCCAAGGTGACGGTCATCTTGCTTGAAATCCCGCAAGGAAGAAGAACGAGTCCATGAAGAAGACGAACGGGTGAAGCCGAACTAAGCGTAGACGAACGAATCCTCATGATCGCAACGAAACAGGAACTATCGAGAAGAAGCACACAACATGGTAAACACACCACACATGACAAGGCATGATGCTCAACCAAGTATGATGCATGACAAGGCTACATGAAGCTACTCATGGCAAGACATGATGCATACAAGAGGAACACATCAAAACAAGTTTAAATGAGGCCGGGAACAACATATAACAATTCCGGTAAGTCCTCATATGCAAATTTAGAAATTGGTCCAGAACTGAATAAACCTTATTTTCAAGTTGTCAAACAGCAAGTTAAGATGCACCAAGAGGATCTACATGAAATTCTAGTCAAGTTACATATAAAGTTCATTTAATTCGGAGCTACGGCCTAGAAGATATGAGCAAAACAAGTTAAACATGGCATTGATGCAAAATGCACACAAACATCAAGCAAACACTCTCAAAACATGGATGCAACATGATAATATGAAACTTCATGCAATTCTAAGCAAGTTTCATATAGAGCACACTCAAAACGGAGCAACGGTTCAATACACACACAATACAAGTTTAAAGGACAAACTATCCAAAACAGCAACTAGGCATCTAGCAAGCATCAAAACAACATGCTACAGCACCTCAACATAATATCAAAAGGCATGGGCATGAAGTACAGGTAAAGCATTACAAAACATGAACACTGAGCTATCTCCATAAAACACTATAACATGCTCAAAAGGACATGGCAAGATTGCAAATAATAACAGCTTCAGGCTTAGCAGAAATAACATCAGGTTGCAATGTTTAGAGCTATCAAGCAACATGTTACCGGAACTTAATGTGGCAAACAAAGGCATGGCATGCTAGTACTAAATACAAAGAACAAAACTCCCTTAATGAACTAATTCCAAATATCAACAGAAAAGATGGAATCATCCATGCAAACATGGCAAATGATATGACAGATTCATACATGGCAGGAACAACAATAATTAGGCATGTTGGTGAGCTAAAACCACTCACCACAGAGCAACACATGGCATGACAGGGTGATCAACAGTAAGAATACATGTTTGTGAAGCTAAGCATGGCAAGAGCAAGTTCATAGGGTGAACGGATCGCTAAGAACAATCATGGCAATATGGAACTTAATGTTAACAGGCTGACAGCAAACATTATTAAGCAAGTTTGGAGCAAGATAACAACAAGTTACAGCAAGCTATAAATGCAAACAGGGGCATGAATGGATAGAGCATGACATGTATAGCAAAACATCCTTAGTGGACATCTCCAGATTATGCATATAATGACTTGTAGTAGCAGGTTTACATAGCATAATGATATAGCAGATTCAGACTAGCAAAACAGCAACAGCAAGTACCCTACTTCATGAGCTCGATGCACTCACTGCATGACTCATAAAAATACATGGATTGCACCACAGTGAAGATGGCATGATGTAGCGCAAAACACATGTAGAGCTCATGCTCATAGGATGCACACACGAAACGCAACGAAAAAGACAAATCAACAAGTTATAACAGTTTCAGCAGGTTAACATCATATAGCACTCTTGCAACGATGATTTGGGCATCAAGATGAACTCAACTGAACGTGTCACAATGGAACAATATGTAGAGCATCTCATGATGAACATTTTGATATATTACACATACAAAAACGGAGCAGTGTGCATGGAGTCATGATGCGATGAACATGGCATAAAATATCATAGATTCGGGGACTTAGAGAAAAATGTACCTCGGTGGAAAAGTGGACGAGGGGATCCCGCGGGACGAAGCGGTGCCGCGGGCCGTTTGGTTGGAGGGGCAAAGGGGTCCCGGGATGGCATGGTGCAGATCGGTGGCGAGGAACTCCGGCGAGCCCGCGGTAGCTGGAGCAAGCGGGAGGGGCGGCCGGAGGAGGCCGGGGCCGATCAGATCCGATCTGGCCCGGCCGGATCTGCGGCGGGGTGAACCGGAGGTGGAGGTCGGTGGTCGGAGGCGAAGGCCGGCGAGCTCCAGGCGGGGCGGCGACCTGGCGGTGGCCGGAGGACGGATGGGGAGCGGTGGCGGAGGCGGCGCAGCACGGAAGCGCGCTGGGCGGCGACGGTGAGGCGAGGCGTTGCGGTGAGGCGACAGCGAAGCTCGGCGGGCGGGCGGAGCCCGGCGCGGGACAATTCCGCGGTGGCGCGAGGTCGCCAATGGATGGCGAGGCGGCGGGGCGTGGGGGCGCTGCTTTCGCTGGTGAGTGGCACGCTGTGAACTCTGTGAGCAGCGCTGAGCCCGTCAGACGTCGGCGGAACCTGATGGAGAGGCGGCGGCGCTGACACGTGGTGGCGTCTCGTTGGTGCGGGCGGAGGCGATTTTTGTCCGACGAGGGGCAGACACGTCCGGCGGCGGCGGGGAAAGAAATCTAGGGTTCGGTCGCTCGGGAGATAAGGGCGAATGGGGTGGGCCTCCTGGTGGCCTGGGTTCCTAGTTGGGCCGAATGGCCCAGGGGGAGGGGGCTTTGCCTTTCTTTTCTTTGGTGTCTATTTTCCTTTTATTTATTTTCTGTTTTCTTTTAGTTTTTTTATTTTATTATAGTTTTGTAAAATACCAAAGTTGTACCTAATTTAGTTTTAATAAACATGCCACTGCCCCAATAGTTTTGGGAAATTAAATAACTTAGTTAATATTTTATTAATTCAAAAAGGCATTTATTTATTTGTTTTTGTTATTGTTTTGTTTAGTTTTGAGCATCTAACTATTTTATCAAAATGTGGTTTCTCCACCATAATTACTCATGATTTATTTGACCCATCTTGAACATTTTTTTTTTACTCTTGAAAACTTTATTTGTTTGACTTGATTTTGAGTTTGACTTTGAACGAGATTTGAATCATCATGAGATTAGCAACAGTAATCGTGGTGACGTGGCCTCATTAGCAGGGAATTACTCTAGCTTAATTATCCGGGTATCACAATTCTCCTCCACTACAAGAAATCTCGTCCCGAGATTTAGGAGCGGGAGTAATGGGGAAGGGATTTGGTTACGATATTCTAACGGGTCTTCTCGGTGTTGGTTGCTCTTCTTGAAGAGGTCAATCCATTAAGTTGATGCCTTCATTTCTCTGCTTCAAGTCATCATGGTGAAGTCGTCCATTTCTTCGGGAACTCCAACGTACTTACGAATAGGTAAGGGACAGCTCGGCTACGACAGAATGCTTATGAGGGAAACAATCTGGGGTTAACCTATGTATGAGCATAAGATTATCTCTCGAGTTGAACATATAAAATACATCGAGAGTAAGGTACGAAGGTACAATAAGAGGTTCCAAGCGGATAGATAGTTGCTCGAAGTCTGAACCAGAGTGACAAAGGGGTTCAGAGCAGCGAGAGTAAGTATTGCGTCTAACACCAGAATAGAGCACTAGGAAGGTGGCCCGTGAATTAATTACGAAGCCAAGCGTGGGGAATAACCATTAGAAACAGGGTTGTACAGGAGAGTTAGGTTTCAATCATGTGGAACTGTGGGTTATGGGCCCACCATGTGGGTTAAAAGTAGGAAGGGCGGAGACGTCTTGCGTGATCATGCAAGCAAGGCATGTCAGAGGGTAGCCTATTAGTTATGTCGGCAACAACATCGGTACCAAGGGCGAGGGACTAAGAGAACCATTTTCCTGCTCGTTGAACGAGGCGGACCAATAGGCAAAGTTCTCGTCCATCGGTGGTTACTGGAATGTCATCAACAAAAGTAACAGGGTCTTACCGACAGATTTGTACACTGAGGTGTTTACATAAGCAGGGGAATATTGTTGCTTAGATCATATAGATCACAAGAAAGGTTAAACCAAACAATGAAAGGGAAATATGATTATCACATCAAATAGAACAATGGAATGGAAAATGTGTTTAAACACATATTTTAGTGGTATATCCTTCCCAAGGACAAGCAGAGCATGATACCCATGACAGGATATAATTGTAGAAAACCCTTTAGGAAAGGGGAGAGAATTTTCATGACATTACCCATACAACGATGTTTGGATAATTTGATTAAGAAAATTTAGCATTGTGCTTCAAGTGTTCTTATTGAATATAGGAGTACCACATACATGCTTCGAGATAGCATTGACATGGTTTTCAAGCAAAGGTCGGACTTCGGATACATGAAGGATCCATCAAGATAAACTTATTAAACAAGGCATTCAATTTCCTCATGGAAAAATGGTTAACCTTGTTAAAAAGGAAAGTATAACAATAGGGCCTCCGGCCAGGTGGGCTAGGCATGACACCACCTTACCGGGTCATATAAAGACCCAAGTTATGACTCTTGGAATTATGTTCCAACTATCATATCCGACCGAGATTCAGATCTGATTGGTGTCAGGATACCTCAGACTTAGGATGCCTAAGAAGAGAAGGTGCGACACCAATTGACGAGATGACAATGTGAGATTCTCGGGAAATGAACTATGGAAGTGATTCGAAGACAAGAGTTCACCATTAAACCAAGGAGAGAATGGGGAGGTGGCTGATGAACTCAGCGACAATTCATTGAGATTTCCAAAAAGATGGATTTCCACAATTATGTGAACAAGGAGATAACATTAGTCAGATCAAATGATACAATGATGTATGCTCGAGGAAAAACATCCACAATTAAACATTGATCGAAAGTGCACCTAGAAGTATGGACTAAGTAGCACGATCAATGTTAGAATGGTGATTTGATAACCAAAAGACTTAGAATGAAACTATCGGCCATTCACTTCAAAGCAATAGGGTTGCTAGAAGTTTTGAATTCACTCATCATAGTTCAATTGTCAGTATTCCGGTTGGAACAACATGGGGACCAATAAATGAACGGAGATGACGAGAAGTATTACTATATCAAGAATGTTTAAGAGGTGGTGAAATTCTCACAACATTCTTGACATAAAAGATGGTAATACTCCAAGGTAAGGAAGAACAAATGCTGGATAGCAAGGAACTCAAGGTATAACACAGAACACAAACAAGTTTGTGTTGGAGGGAAGGCAATAAAGTGGTCGATGACAACACAAATCATCGAGGGCAAGGATGGTATTTCTCATCATGAATTCAATTGATATCCTGGAAGAGCTCAGAATGTTGATGATGATCATGACACATTTGTCGAGAGATTTCACGGAGGTGTAATCGATCGGCGATGACATCAAGTCAAAGAACTGATGAAGCGAAAGGTTATTGGAACCATGAGTACAACACAAACTCAAAATCAAGCTTGCTATTCAAGGCAAAATGATATGACGAGGAAAATCGACGTAAGCTTAGCTCATCTTCAAAAGTGGTGCTCCAGGAATAAGGACCAGGTAGCATAGTTAAAAAGTTGCACGATAAGGATATAGCCGATTAGGCTAAGAATGACTTGAAGGATTATTTAAACTCATAAGCAATGAAAATTACTTAGAGTATTGAATCGGAGTGCGAAATCGATTCACTTATCGGTGTTCTCGAGTGACTAATAACTCAGAACCCGGGGGGAAATTGGAATCGACGAGAATAATAGTTGACGAAGAACTCATAAGAAGGTATGGTTCCGTGATATTCTTGAGATACCAGAGGGTATACTCAAAGATAGAGCAGAATAGAGGTTGGATAGGTGTAATGATCTGCAGAAGACAAGTACTTCAACTTGTCCAAGAAAAGGAATCAAAGAATATCAATATGGCCGGAACCACGATTGCAAAAGACTAGATCCCAGATATAAGATGAACTTATGCCAAGGGAATAATTAATTTAAGAGTAGCTTCCTTGATAGGATCTACATCTTGTCCATGGGCATGAACACAAAGTTCAAGGTCGACTCCCACTTCTCCAATACATAACCTTTCATTCACTCCTCTAAATAAAAATGATTTCAGTGTCAAAACCTACCTGGTGAATTACCAGAGGAGTATGACCCGTGAAAGCTTTCGGGTTCACACATATTAAGGAAGGCATAGGTTCAACCCATTGGGGCATCGTGGAAACATATATCACAAGCTTCAATAGTAAATATCACCAGCTCAAAAGCAGAGCATGGTTGGTCAAATCAAGGGATAGTATTTACCAATGTCATTATGTATCAGGGAAAGATCTTCCAAAGTGATTGAATATGAAGGACGTTGCCGGATAAAATACAACAAAGGATCTGATGGTCCTTAAGGGATCTGATGTAAGCATCGGTACTCAACCAGAGGAAGAAACAATGCAAAGGCATTGAATTATAGAAACAAACAACTAATTCAAACTTGCAAAGGAATTGTGATTTCCAAATCAAGGGATCAGAAGCAAATGCTCTGATTAAGGGTGGATAAGTTGAGTAGGCTTAGGGATACAATCGATGATAATTTGGTTGGTCGAGATCCAGCTCATGTTTAAATGACGTTTGAGCCGGAAGGATGAATTCTGGGTTGGATTGGTGATTGCGAGCATTCGCAAACATATTGGATCAAAGACTCAAAATGACAATGACAAAGGATGCTCGTGAATATTGCTAGACATATGGAAAGTATCCATAATGCAAGCAGACAACTATTTACAGAACAATAGTTGGCAATGGATTATCGAAAGACCGGATAGTATTTCAAAGTAGGTGACATACATGAAACAACTGGGGATGAGTGGATACTCGGCAAGTGCGAGAAATTATCCATAGATGTGGCAAGAACTGCAAGGCAGTAAGCTCAAAGGATTCTCGGACCAACGAAGAGCAGTTCGGGGCATCTTGTAATAACAAGATCAATGGGATTGAATGTAATAACAACAAGTGTATGCAGGTATCCACAAGGATATAACAGTGGTAGCAAATTTGCAAAGGCGGTGGGCACAAGTGTCTTGAGAAAACATCGAATAGCATCTTCGGAATCTTCTGGGCAGCAGGTGATCATCTGTAATACGGGGCTCTCCGGGAGGAAGTAATTACAAGAACCTAGAGTTAGAGTTAGCAAAATTCATTTATCCCGAATAGAAGAGAGATCAGAGTCCCAAAGTATAGACGAGGAATAAAAGATCCTAATACCACCCAATGGTGACGTGGGCCCGTATGGCACACAGCCATGTTAGTAAAAGTTTTGTAGTGACTAGACTCGACTTCGGCCAAGGAGTGTGGAGGGGGATTCCTATAGGCAGTCGGCTCTGATACCAACTTGTGACGCCCCCGATTCAATCGTACACTAAACATGCACGCAAACGTGTACGATCAACATTAGGGACTCACGGGAAGATATCACAACACAACTCTAAAACATAAATAAGTCATACAAGCATCATATTACAAGCCAGGGCCTCGAGGGCTCGAATACAAGTGCTCGATCATAGACGACTCAGCGGAAGTAACAATATCTGAGTACAGACATAAGTTAAACAAGTTGCCATAAGATGGCTAGCACAAACTGGGATACAGATTGAAAGAGGCGCGGGCCTCTGCACAGGATCCTCCTAACTACTCCTGGTCGTCGTCAGCAACCTGCACGTAGTAGTAGGCACCTCCAGTGTAGTAGTCGTCGTCGATGATGGCCTCTGGCTCCTGGGCTCCAATGTCTGGTTGCAGCATCCGAGAAGAAGAGAAGAACGGGGGAAAAGAGGGAGCAAAGCAACCATGAGTACTCATCCAAAGTACTCGCAAGCAAGGAGCTACACTACATATGCATGGGTATATGTGTAAGGAGGCCATCTCAGTGGACTGAACTGCAGAATGCCAGAATAAGAGGGGGGTAGCTAGTCCTATCGAAGACTACGCTTCTGGCAGCCTCTGTCTTGCAGCATGTAGAAGAGAGTAGATTGAAGTCCTCCAAGTAGCAACGCATAGCATAATCCTACCCGGCGATCGTCCCCTCGTCGCCCTGTGGAAAAGCGATCACCGGGTTGTCTGTGGAACTTGTCTGGGTGTGTTTTATTAAGTATTCGGTTCTGGTTGTCATAAGGTCAAGGTACAACTCCGGGTCGTCCTTTTATCGAGGGACACGGCCATTCGAATAGATAAACTTCCCTGCAGGGGTGCACCACATAACCCAACACGCTCGATCCCCTTTGGCCGGACACACTTTCCTGGGTCATGCCCGACCTCGGAAGATCAACATGTCGCAGGCCCACCTAGGCACAACAGAGAGGTCGGCATGCCGGTCTAAATCCTATGCGCATAGGGGTCTGGGCCCATCGCCCATTGCACACCTACACGTTGCGAGGGCGGCCGGAAGCAGACTTAGCAACCTCCATTACAAAGGAAGTCACATTACGCGGTCCAATCTTGCGCGCGCCGCTCCGTCGCTGACGTCAAGAAGGCTTCGGCTGATACCATGACGTCGAGTGCCCATATCTTTCCCGCGTAGTTGGTTAGTGCATATAGGCCAGTGGCCAGACTCGGATCAAATACCAAGATCTCATTAAGCGTGCTATTTTGAAGTAATCGCGGACGCCGACCAGGGTCAAGCCCACCTCTCGCCTAGGTGGTCTCAACCAGCCCTGTCGCTCCGCCACATAGTAACAGTAGGGGGCCGTCGGGAACCCAGGCCCACCTCTATCGGGATGGGGCCACCTGTCCTTTCAGCTCCCACATCGGAATCACTTGCGGGTACTCAACGAGCCAACCCGACTTTGGTCACCATCTGTATAGTATGTATATATGTATAGTATATACCCGTGATCACCTCCCAAGTGATCACGGCCCGATAGTATAGCAAGGCAGACTGACAAGAATGTAGGGCCAATGATGATAAACTAGCATCCTATACTAAGCATTTAGGATTGCGGGTAAGGTATCAACGATTGTAGCAACAATGACGGGCTATGCAATGAGAATAGGAGTAACGAACAAGTAACATGCTACACTACTCTAGCATAAGCGGTATAGAGAAGAATAGGCGATATCTGGTGATCAGGGGGGGCTTTCCTGGTTGCTCTGGCAAGGAGGGGTCGTCAACTCCGTAGTCGAACTCGGTAGCAGTAGCGTCGGTCTCGTAGTCTACCGGAGAGAAGAGGGGGAAGAAACAGTAAATACAATGCAAACATAAGCATGACGATGCATGACATGACAATGAGCGGTGTTAGGCGTGCCCTAACGCGGTAGTAGGTGATACCGGCGAAAGGGAGAAACATCCGGGAAAGTATCCCCGGTGTTTCGCGTTTTCGGACAGATTAACCGGAGGTGAAATGTTGCAGGTTCACCATGCTAGGGACGCGTGGCAGACGAACGGGCTGCGTATCCGGATTTGTCTCGCTGTTCTGAGCAACTTTCATGTAGAAAACATTTTCATCTGAGCTACGGTTTATTTTATATGATTTTCTAAAGTTTTAAATCATTTTTAGAATTTATCTAATTAATTTAATCCAACATTATCCAGAATAGTGTTTGCTGATGTCATCATGACATCAGCATGACATCAGCAGTCAACAGAGGTGTTGACTTGTCAAACTGACGTGTGGGCCCAGTGGGACCCACCTGTCATACTCTGTTAGGGTGATTAGGGTTTAGATTAAACAAAATACTATTTAATTAAACTAATAAGTCAATTAGATTAATTAAGTAGGATGAATTAATTTAGTTAATTCATTAATTAATTAATTAATTAAATTTATTTTATTATTATTTCTATTTATATTTTTTTTCATTTTTTTAAACACATTCTGGGGGTGGGGCCCCACATGTCATAGGGCCAGGGGCCACAGTGAACCTGGCGCCTGGCAGTAAGAAGGCTGGGGCGCACTGAGCGCAGAGGTGAAGGTGGCCTTGGATGTGACCGAAACCCTTGAGGCGCAGCAAGAAGCGGGGAAGAAGACAGAGGCAGTGGCGTGGCCACGCCTGATAACGACAGCAGTGGCAGCAGCAAGCAACAACCTGTGGCGTGGCAGGAGGAGGAGGAGGGCGGAGCACAACAAGGGAAGGAGGCATGGCGGGCTGGCATGCAGCGTCTTGTATGCCTGGCAGCGGTGTGGTATGGCCTTGTTGGGTTAACGGGTGCTGCTGTCCATGGCGACGTCAGTGGTGAGCGAGCGAGAGGAGAGGCGGGACTACAGCAGAGAGAGGAGGAAGGGGGAGCTCACAGAGGAGGAGTAGGGCACGGGCAGTGGGGCGTGGGGAGGAGGTCAAGGACGAGGCGGCGAGGTCCAGCGACAGGGGGCGGCGCCGGTGAGGTGGCGACGTAGGGCGGCGAGGCACCGAGGCGATGGCGTCGGGGTCGCTGGGTTCGATCCCCCCATTCCCGATCCAGATCAGGATCGAGAGGTGGGGGAGGGACGAGGGAGAGTGGGGGGATCGTGGGGGGTGGTTGGGCTAGGGTTTGGTCGCTCGGGGAGATAAGGGCGAATGGGGTGGGCCTCCTGGTGGCCTGAATGCCCAGTTGGGCCGAATGGCCCGGGGGAGGGGGCTTTGCCTTTCTTTTCTTTGGTTTCTATTTTCCTTTTATTTCTATTCTGTTTTCTTTTAGTTTTTTTTATTTTATTATAGTTTTGTAAAATACCAAAGTTGTACCTTATTTAGTTTTAATAAACATGCCACTGCCCCAATAGTTTTGGGAAATTAAATAACTTAGTTAATATTTTATTAATTGAAAAAGGCATTTATTTATTTGTTTTTGTTATTGTTTTGTTTATTTTTGAGCATCTAACTATTTTATCAAAATGTGGTTTCTCCACCATAATTACTCATGATTTATTTGACCCATCTTGAACATTTTATTCTTTTACTTTTGAAAACTTTATTTGTTTGACTTGATTTTGAATTTGACCTTGAACGAGATTTGAATCATCATGAGATTAGCAACAGTAATCGTGGTGACGTGGCCTCATTAGCAGGGAATTACTGTAGCTTAATTATCAGGGCTTCACAGTGGTGAACGGCCAAAGAATCAAACATTATATCTTAGGTAATCCCATAAATGTTGAAACTAATGTTATTGAAACCGTAACCCCGGAGGAATACATAAAGGACACTTTCCAGGACGTTCCAGACTCCTAAAAGGAATAGGTATATAGTACGATAAGTAAACCGACTCCAAAACCGTTCTAATGGCAATTTCCCTCCGTTTTGGAATATTTAAGAAAATAGGAAAATAAGAAGTGGTCCGGGAAGGACACGAGGCGTCCACGAGGGTGGAGGGCGCACCCTACCCCCTGGACGCGCCCCCTGCCTCGTGGGTACCTCGTGTGCTCTTCGGACTCCGTTTTCTTGCACGATACTTCTTTTGGTCTGTAAAAATTCATTATATAATCTCCCGAAGGTTTAGACCCTCATATCACGCAAATATCCTCTGTTTCAGTTTCGAGCTATTTTTCTGACAGATCTAGATCACCATGACGTCTTGAAGCGCCCTCAAGGACAAGTTTTTTGAGAAGGTCATCAACTCCTACCTCGCGGAGGTGCTGCAACACTCTCAAACCATTGAGATGCGTGAGGGGGTGCTGCACATCCGCGATGTTGAGGGACCAAGGAGGACCGGAAGCATGGAGACAAGACTCGAAGCAATGGAACAACAAGTTTTCAAGTGCCAAGGGATGGTGGAACGCGGACTCAACGCCAACCAGATGATGATCGCGGAGTTCACCAACAACCACAAGCTGGATGCCAAGAACATTGGGGAGACCATCTTCAAGCTTCGTGAGAAAATCGAGCACCTCCAAGCCCAAATATATGACCTGCAAAACCAAAATTGTGAGTATGAATATAGATTCAAGAGGATGAGTTTGGCTGCAGATTTGAGGATCCCGGAGACTCAATCATGCTTCTATGATGGTGAGCACATGCCTTGGAAGATGGACGACAAGCCTACATCATCAACAACTCCATCATCACCACCACCAGCAAAGGAGAACTAAATACATGGGTATGGGCACTCCCCTTGGCAACTGCCAAGCTTGGGGGAGTTGCCCCATTATCGTATCACCATCACACTCCTATCTTTACCGTTTTTCTTAGTTTGATCCTTTTGGTAATATCTTGATCTAGTAGAATAAAGTTTTAGTATGATCTAGTTTTGAGTTTTGCTTTATGATTATTCTATGTAATCGAGTCCGTGAGCTATATATAATAAAGATTAGTGTTGAGTCAAGGGCTTGATTATCTTGCTATGATCTTGAGGGAATAAAAGAAAAGGAAAGAACAAAAAGAAATAAAGAGATCATATGGATCTTATGGAGAGTAATTACTTCACATATTAAGAGTATGATGAATAAAAGTTGTTGAGAGTTGGCAAACATAGTTTGGTCATCATTGCAATTAATAGGAAGTCATAAAGAAAGAGAGGTTCTCACATTAAAATATACTATCTTGGACATCTTTTATGATTGTTAGCACTCATTAAAATATGGCATGCTAAAGAGTTGATGTTGGACAAGGAAGACAACGTAATGGGTTATGTTTTCTTATATCCGAAATAAAGTATATTGTCATGGATCATCCAACATGTTGAGCTTGCCTTTCCCCCTCATGCTATCCAAATTCTTTGCACCAAGTAGAGATACTACTTGTGCTTCCAAATATCCTTAAACCCAGTTTTGCCATGAGAGTCCACCATATCTACCTATGGATTGAGTAAGATCCTTCAAGTAAGTTGTCATGTTGAATGCAATAAAAATTGCTCTCTAAATATGTATGACTTATTAGTGTGGAGAAAATAAACTTTATACGATCTTGTGATGTGGAAGCAATAAAAGCGACGGACTGCATAATAAAGGTCCATATCACAAGTGGCAATATAAAGTGACGTTCTTTTCCATTAAGATTTCGTGCATCCAACCATAAAAGCACATGACAACCTCTGCTTCCCTCTGCGAAGGGCCTATCTTTTATTCTTGTCTTATACATTATGCAAGAGTCATGGTGATCTTCACCTTTCCTTTTTTTACATTTTGTACTTTGGCAAGCACCTTGTGTTGGAAAGATCCTGATATATATATATATATATATATACATACAGGCTATTACATTACGCTAATGAGAATATTATTACATTACCCTTCTTGAACCAGCGATTTGGCGGTTGAACTGATCTCTCGTTTTAAATCGAACTTATTTTCAAACATGAATCATATTGAATGCCGCGGGGGCGGGCATGGCGTCTCCCTCCACCCATTTGGGCGCTTGTCCCATCCCACCCACCCCCTAGCACCGCTCACGCGGTACCCGCCACCGTGGGTGGCCGGCGCGGTATGCCACCATGGATTCCGTCGATTCGGATTCAGGGGTGGCCTCGATGGCGGCAATGGAAAGGTGGCTGAGGTCCAGGGCATCATGGGAGGCGAGGGAGGCGCCTATGCCGTCGGGGTTAGTGGCGGCGAGGAAATGGAGCTCTTGCAGGAGAGCCCAGACGCAGCGCCAGCGGGGGTGAGGACGCTGGTCTGAGAGGCGACGGGGGCATCCAGGAGCTTGAGGAGGATGTGGATGAGGAGGTCGTCCGGCAGTGCGTTGAGCCGGTCCTCGACACCGGCAGTGTCGGAGAGCTTTGGCAGCAGCTGCTCCGACATGCGCTCCATGGAAGCATGAGGCAAGAGGTATGCTGTGCGCCTCAGGTCACATCGGGACGCCGGTGGCTGGGGATGGGAATGGATCAGGACTCGGGAGGAGGCTGCACTCAATCGATTTGGGAGGATCCGGGGACGACGTCCTACTCTAGCACTTGAACCTTGGTTGCCTCCGCCGAGAACGACGCCAGGCTGCTGAACACCGTCCAAGCCTTGGGCGTTGGCGACCTCGTCATCTGCCTCCCCAGGCACGACATTATGATAAAAGGTTGTTTGAAGCTAGTTTGTTGGGGTGAAAATCATTTCATAAGTGTAAAATCGACACTGAACCTTGACATGGAAATTACTGCAATCCTGGATTGTGTCGGAACTCTACTGGAATCCTGCAGGCGATTCCTCTTCAGGCATCAATCTTGTTTTCCATTCCCCTCGCCTTGCATTGGGAAGGATCTGAAGCTGGTGTTCACAAGTACGGCCTCTACTCTGGACTGCTGTCGGTCTCCACCCATGAGGCGACGCTGTCAAGGAAATCTAGGAGGTCTTGCTCCCATGTATTTGTTGATGAATTGCTGCTCTGTTAATCCTTTTGCTTGCCTGCGTGCAACACTTCTGTGGTGTTTGGTGGAAGATTAGTCTAGTTGAGCACATCTTTGTAGATCCTAGATTTTAGTTTTTCTGTTTTTACGTCTTGCAAGACTTGACAGCCTTAGGCTGAGACCATTGTATCAAGCTGGTTTCGTTTTTCTATAAGAAATGGAGCCGGGGAGGTTGCCTCCCTGTTCATCTAAAAAAACATGGAAATTACTGGTTTTGATGCCACTATGCTTCAATTCAGATGATTCAGTTCAAACAATAGTATTTCAACAAAAGACAGAGTACTCGTACTGATCTATTTGTGTGTTTGTACTGAGCTATTTTCACATATTGGACTTTACTCTGTTTTTTCGATATGGTTTTCCTCATAACTTAATTTAACCATTCGAACTGATGATTACATTAGCTCCAAACTTTTTAACTTATAGTAGCAAATCTCTTTAAGTTATCTTTGTTCTCATTTGAACTTATGGCGTCACCACATCCGAGCTCGTGGTGTTCATCACTTTTTAGGTGAATTCGTTGTTATAATTTTTAGCATTGGCACAAGCATTTCAACTAGCACTAAGAGCCAGCACTAAGGGCCAGCAGCGTTAGTAACTTGAACCCATGGGTGAGTTCATAACTGCACCTTTTAGACAGTAATACGTGAATGTCTCAGAAAAACATCCAGATGAAAACTACAATTAGAATAAGAAAAGCACACACACACTGCTCGCACAACCCACACCAGTTCAACACATGAGCACACGCAGGCACGGACACGAAGCCGTCGTCGTCCAGCGGATGCACGCCATGGCTGGGCTTGACAACTCGAAAGGCTCTGACCTCGACCAAGTGCAGTAGCTGAGCCACACTACTGCAGGACAGCGAGGACGTGCACGAACGGATGTCGCTTGTGGGAACCAGTGTGGATCCAGGTTGCTGCTACGATGAACCGCCTGCGGAGGTGGCGTTGAACGGCCTGCGGTGGTGGCTGTGATCGGCCAGGGCGCTCCTAAAGACATGACAACATAAAAAAAGTTCTTAGTGTTACAAGAGATAATACAAGCAAATATGCATTCCATTCATATGAGAAATGAATAAAAATTCAGCCATACAAGCAAAAAAGAAATGAATAATCACATGTAATTTCCAGAAAGGGAAGAACATTTTGAACTCTTTTGCAAGTATATGTGATAAATACATACAATATATCCATTCAACTGACATTTTTTTCTGAATGAACTTTTGTGATATAGGTACTAGAATTTGTACCAATAGTTTATATATACCATGTCAAAAGCAAACAACGTGTATATATATTGATCTGCTAGTCCACATCAACAAGCACGACACCAGCATACAACAATAACCAGTCATGGCGCCTTGACCTGACCTCCTTCGACCTATGATCTGGTGTTGTTGGTTTGTTGTCCTTGCTATCAGTCGCAATGCTCCTGAACTTGGCTTAGACTGGTAGTAGAACTTACCGGCTCTCCACACTAGCACTGAAGACATTTACACAAACACAAAATGAACCTCCTAGCATTTATTCTGTGAACTTTTCTCAAGGTACACATGTTTCCCTAAATTTGTAAGTTGATTTTCTTCTTTCTTTATCAGGTAACTTACACATATAGATCTTCTTTACAAAATTATATAAACAACACCACACGTGTGTACTGGTTTATTTGAACATCCCATAAGTATAAAATCTGTATAATTAGAATAAAAGTGCTTTTTAGGAGTACTTAGGGAGTGAATACAAGCTTATTTAGAACATGCTATCAAGAATTCAGCAAGGGGAATGGATGTTCTTCAAGAGAATTTAGGGGAGAGAGCGAGGGAAACCTTGGCGGCAGCAATATGAGGTTGTGGCAACTAATATGACAGTGGGCTTGACCTCATCCGAGCATAGGAACTAGGCGAATGAACTTACCACGTCCATGTCGGCACATGCGACCGGACATTGGCAGGGAGATGTAGGCCTTAGCAGCTTGAGACGTTTGGACCTGCAAAAAATGGTGAATGAACTGCTAACCTAGGCACATGAATGCATTGGTTTACCAGTTAATACATCCGTCTCATTATTCAGTTTTACCAGTTAATTCAAACATACCAGAAGTGAAGCTTAGTTGCGAGCACTTCAATATGAGGAAGTCCAAGTCTGCTGCAATCATAAGGTCCACTAGAGCATCAGAAAAATGTAATCATCCAAGAGTTCTAGTACAGAGCATGTATAACACTGAATTTGTTTCTTCGAACTTACCAGTTTTCAGGGTCAAAACTTCATCTCTGCGTTTTGCGTATCCTACTGAGGGCTTGCACATGTCAGCTTGGAAAACATACCCTCCTTTTAGCATTCCTACATTGTTTATGGAAGAACGCCAAGAGTTATTGCATGCCAAGTCACATCATAAAAGCCATAGAACTATCGAGTGATAGAATGAATAAGTACAGAGATCAATTTTTGTAGTTATAACCGAAATAGTGAGCTTAAAACAAATCCTTGCTCATGATGTATTTTTCAAACCCTCCCGATGCTCATTTTGGATCATTTTTTCCTGAACTCCCATATTCCAGAACTACTGGGTGTTCTGGGTTTTTTTATGAACTTTTTTGTTATATCTTATTCAAAATTTATACCAATATAACTTTTTTTTGTTATGATGGTACTGATCTGTTTGTAATGCTGGTACTGATCTTCTGAAACATACGCCGTGGACCCGTCAGACGAGTGACCTGCCATCTCAAACTTAGGATATTGGATTTATCTCCAAGATTAGATAGTAAATCAAGTGGCCTTCTACTGATTGCTGAAGCGTTTGTACATGTAAACTTTTTTTGCTGAACTGCTACAATTTTTCTGCTCCGCACTTACTACCTCTCAAGGGTGAACTGATATCAAGCTTCTATTTTTTGCCAAACTGCTAAAAAATCTGTGTTGTTTACGTCCATGGCGGTAGTGTGCAGCAGTCGAGCATGTAGTGTGTGTGCTAGCTGCCAATGCTGTTTGTTGTTGCCATTATTACTAAAAGCATGCTGGCTACATCTCCAGCAAGCTTCCATAGAATTGACATGCAGAATTCAAACTAATATAAAAGATGCTGAATCCATCAATGATCATACATCAGCTTGGACTATTGTGTGTGCTCGACTTGGACGACCGTGCATCGCTTGGTGAAGATGGTGTCCGTGATTCTACTTGGACTGATGTCCGCGCTCCACTTGGATGACTGCCAGTAACCATGGTGGACGAGCTCATGGCCGAGGGTGGCTAAGGCTACAACCGGGAACTGTAGGTGGCCGTGCTTGTTCTCGGCAATGAACTCACACGAGGTGGAGGTGATGGTGGGAAGCAGGGATCACATGTGGCCTTCATCTCGCCACTGGATACGGGGTGCTCGCGCTCGTGGACACCGAGGACGGGATCGACAGCAAATCAGGTAGCCTCCCGAGCTGCGGTGTCGAACGGCTCAGCGTTGTCTGTTGAATGGCCTGGTTTGGTAGTAGTGAACGGCCGGGGCGCTGCAGTGACAGAGCCCCACCGGCGGGAGGAGGTAGCGTGGTGAGCTTAAGACTCCATTTTTGCAGGGCAGCACCGGGTCTGCACTGTACTTTTTAGAAAGGTGTACCTGTACTTCTCAAAGTAATGGAATAGGGTACTTTCTCCTGTAACTTTTTAAATTCAAGTATGACACACCCATCGGTATTTTAAGCACTATGATTTGTTGCCCTCACAAAAGAAAGCATGAGAATTATTCAGCAAAACACAAAAAGTGAACAACAAAATATTTTTGATTTACCAAGTGATATGTATCTAGAGTGCAAAGCTGTCAAGCAAATGCACAATACTTTTTACTAACACATGAAGTGGATGTATGCGTGCCTTGTAGCGTAGGGTTGTACTGACACACTCAGCATCAGGAAATTTCCAATTCGCACAAGATCAAACTGCACCAGTTCGTGATGCGAAGGCCAGCCGCCTGGCTCGTCGTCATCGAACTGAACCCCGCGCCCCTATTGAACTGCTGAAACATTTTAGTATGGGTTAGATACAGTTCCAAACTAGTACCTGAAAATCCCATCCGCAAATATGCATGTAAGCTTCAGAGTTGGAAGTAATCTAAACATAGCCATCTCAAAACATTAAAACTGATACATGCCCATGGTAGATAGGTAGTTTCAAGTTCTATATGAACCAGTAGTGCTGTATTTGTAGAGAGAGGACTGAGGGCAGTACATCCCCATGGCAGATAGGTAATTTCAAGTTCTATATGAACCAGTACTGCTGGATTTGTTAAGAAAGTACTAAGGGCAACACACCGCCTCCAAAGCTTCTGGGTGCAGGACAAAATACGTCGTGCTTGGCTGCCTAGGATGCGTCCATTGATGCATCGCGTACTCAGAAACTTGAGGAGGCGCTTCAGGACTAGCCAAACCTGCTTATTGGAGAAGCCAAGAGGCTTCATGGCCTCTAACACTTTCTAGTAGCATTACCATTGTTGGAAACCATGGCGTTTAATCAAATGGTTCAGGGATCACTCCTAGTCAGTCCCACTGCTACCTGTGCTACAGAGAACATGAATATAAAGCAGATGGTGACTCATCAATTTTTCTTTACGATATATCCAAACTTATAGAATTTTCAAACTTGCACTAACGATACTTTAGGTGATATATCTAAACTTTACAGAATTTTTAAGAAACTCGCTGCAAATCATTACTTATTTAGATGATATATCTAAACCTACAGAATTTTGAAACTTGCACTGACGATATTTCTGCACATACACACCAACTATTCTGTGATTTTTCATGGACTGACAATAGATTACATACCGAACTAATACTAAGTCTGGTACAAAAATTCTCTATCACATAGTTGAACGGGCTCTCTTCGCAGTGGTGTATGGCCTGGGGTGACGGAGGCGAACGGCCTGTGCGCTGAGGCGGCGGAGGGTGACGCCAGAAAATTGGCCCGTGACACAGCGCGGGCGCTTCGCCGGGAGGATGTCACACACGGCGTGGTGAGTGCACGATGCGGCAGTGTGAGAAGGAGGGGCCGTGGCGATGGTCAGGGCGCATGGCCATGTTGTTGGCTGGCGGTGTTGGTTAGGGAGCAGGGCCATGGTGATGGGCAAACAACAAAGCATTCTGCAATCAACCAATATAATCCAATATCAACTGGTTGAAGTGAACTGAACTATTATATTTTTGTTTTTCCATTACACACCCTGAACTTATCAAGGGAGATATAAGTGAATTGATAGAATGTTCCCATTTATTTGGACTGAGGATTACCGCTTTCCTAGATTTTGAACGTATGATTTTCCTCTCCATGAACTTACCCATGTTTTCTAAGCAAGATGTGCACTCCCCAAAATAGAGTGTACTTACTAAGCATCAGTAATCGAACTTGAAGCATTGTGTGTGTGTGTAAAATATACTTTTTTTAACCCAAGTGAACCCTAGTTTGTAGGCGAACCCTTTCATGTAGATGTACAAACATGAAAAGGCTATGATGACAGAAGTGTTGTATAAAGCTCCACAAAGAAGAAGAATCTTCTTTGCCAAATGAATCATAAAAAACATTAACAAAAAATCATTAGTATACACATTATCCAGATATCTCATAAGCCATTTTGTGTACAACATCATTATCAAGCACAAGTGCTATAGGAAGAAGATTGAAACACTAAATAAATTGGACTTACCAATGGGAAGTCGATGAACTGAAAAGCATATAGAAGATGAATTTGTGAATCTGGCTTTTTGATGCATCCTGCAAGAAAATAAGAACAAATATGAGACATGAGGTTTGCTGGGGGGGCTGCTGGTGGAAGGAGTAGTCCAGCAAGGAATAGGCTCGTAGAGATGGTTGGCGCAGATGCATCCGGAGAGGGAACCGAAGCCATGCTACAGGGAGGCCGGCGGCGGCACTTGGGATAGAGAAACCAGCCGAGGTCCATGCGAGGTCGGAGGTTGCGGATACCAGGCGCGTGACAGTGGGATAGAGAAACCAGCCGAGGTCCATGCGAGGTCGGAGGTTGCGGATACCAGGCGCGTGACAGTGGGTGGAGGTCGGAGCCAGTGGATGCTCGAGCATGGAAAAATCCTTGAACTTGGCGTGCACCAGTAGTAGAACTTACTGATTCTCCGCTACCTAAAATGCAGAACACATGGAAAATTCTCAAGTAATGCAATCTACAACAATTTTCCATGTTGAACTTCATACTCTGACCTTCGAACTCTCCCAACCGGCGATGTTTCTCTCAGGATAAAGCCCAGGACCGGCAATGCTTCTCTCAGGCAATGGTGAGAAGAACCTGCCGCAGCCGCACACGATAGTAGTTTTCCTGGCATCATACCAAAAGCCAACCAAAATAGTGTTGTTTGTTAATCAACAATTGCCAAGAGTGACCAATATGAAAAGTTTAAATCACTTAGTATATGTCAAAACTTGAATGGCAGATGTACCATGTGCACCTTACCAAGATTTTCAAACCAAGATTCTATAAATGTCACAGAAACATTGGATCAATACAGATGCTAGTTTACTTTGGTATGAGCAAATCTCCAAACTCATGATAGATATGTTTTAACTGTATAAAGCATCAGGAAATAATGGTACTGGTTGTTAGCATTTATTCGATCACTATCATAAATGGATTAATAATTGTGCAATAGTGCTTTTTGTTCCGAACAAACTTTTGGGCAAGAACATGTCCTGGCTAATGTATCACAAAAATAATCTATTTTGTATTGAGCAACAAATGTTTTAGTTTAGGGGGAATTGTAATGTCCGACAAACCTCCAGCATATATATTTTTGTACTGATTGTTTTTCTATCATTGTACTGTTGTCGTGTAGAGGGAATTGAACAGACAATATACGCTACCAAGTCTCATGAACAGTTCAACAATGCGGGCGAACTACACGGTGTCGCTCCTGCACCAACGGAGAGTAGGGGAGGTGGAAGATGGAGGCATACCTGCCTATCTTGCCGGTGGATGCCTGCTGGAGCACCTCCTGCGAGCAGCCATGGTGGGGCAGGGTGGCGTGCTGGGGTAGATTGGGCAATGATCAAATATCTGAAGATTATCCATCATTTTTCAAGGCAATGGAAGTTTCTGTTTCTCCAAAATAAATGCAATATAAACTAACAGAAAACTGTGCGTTGAAGTTCTTCAAAACTTTGTAAAATACCATATGTGACATCCCTCGTGTCAACTTTTATACAGGGCTTACACGGAACATGGAGAGTTCTTAATATAGTTGAGTTACCAGGGGACTACATAAGTTAAATATATAGGGGAGTCAGCAATATAATGATAGGTTAAAGGTTCAAAGACTGGTGATTTTACAAGGCCTCTCAAGTCTGAACTGATATGAACTCCCTTTTGCCGAGCTACTGATTTTTTTCTATATAGCCAGGTATTTTTTTTTTGAACACACACATTGAACCATTTATGGGGTTTTTAACGAGCTGATGATAGAAAACATGTTGAACTGAACTTTAGGTTTCAAGAACTACCGAATGTTTTGGGGTTCTTCTATGTACCTTTTTGTTATCTTTTTTTTTCTGAACTCCAAGTCACAATTACAATCATGATACACACATGTACTACAGAACAATGTGCATTTGTACTATCCATAACAATGAGTTAACCAAAAACAAATAATTTAAGAAGGAGACGACTTTTGAACTTGGTTTGAGCTTTGTTTCTTCAGATTTTTGAACTTGTGCAGCAGGTATACCTGAACTTGCGTGAATGACAAAAATGACACATAGTTTTTTATATGCTTTTTTAAGATGAATTGAAAAAACATAAAATGGTGAACCTCCAGGGAGCCTCTCGACGAATTGAATCTCGTGCATACCTGGAGGGAGGAGGAGTAGCTGATGGAGGATCTCGAAGACATGGAGCAGCCGGAGTTGGGCCATCCAGGGGGCGCTCGGTGACGCGCTGGGAGAGGAAGCCGGCGGTGGCGCGCTGGGAGAGGGGGCCGGCGGCGGCGCGCTGGGGTAGATGGGGTAATCAGCAGCGAGCTAGGGGAGGGGCTGGTCGGCGGCTCTGGGAAGGGTCAGGCGCGGCGCCTAGGGAGGAGGTGGGTGTGTGACGGGCGGCGGCCTTGGGGAGAGGCAGGCGGCGGCGGAAGGAGGAGGCTGGCTGGAAGGCGGCGACAGCGCGTGGTGGGGAGGGCGGTGCGGTGGGTCTGAAGGGGCGGCGGCCGGCGCGGGCGCGTGGTCTGGAGGCTGCTGTCTGACGAAGGACACAGGTCTTGTCGGGTTGATAGATGGGGTTAGGGGGTGGGCTTTGTTTTTTTATCGGGCCTATATAGGGTGGAGGGGTAACAGAATAATATTCTGTTACAGGTAACAAAATAGTCCAGCCCTATATATATATATATATCCAATTGGATGTAAGTTAGCATGAACTATTATTGTTGACAATACCCTTGAGGTAAAAGGTTGGGAGGCAACACTATAAGCCCCTATCTTTCTCTGTGTCCGATTAAAACTTCATACCCATAAGTATTGCATGAGTGTTAGCAATTGTGAAAGACTAAATGATAGTTGAGTATGTGGACTTGCTGAAAAGCTCTTATATTGACTCTTTCCAATGTTATGATAAATTGCAATTGCTTCAGTGACCGATATTATAGTTTGTTAGTTTTCAATGAAGTTTCTGATTCATTCTTGATGTTGTGAATAGATTGTTACTTTAGCATAAGAAATCATATGACAATATTTATAAATGTTGCTGTTATAAGAAAGATCATGATGCCCTCATGTCCATATTTTATTGGGCCATTTGCATTTCTATCCCTAACTCAAACCACCTAATCATATATACCCCTAATTCGAAAGCCTGCTCAAATTTGCCCCTCCGCCGTTAGGTGCCCTTACAGAAATGCCCTTCTGCACCGTTACCGTCCGGTCAAACAACTTTGACCGTCCTGAAAAAATAGCAAAAAAAAATTTAAAAATCTAAAATTTTGTGAGTTTGAAGATACTCATGTGCACAAGGTGTGTGCAAATTTTTGTGCTATTTGGACATTCGAGGAGCTCGTGGCAAGGAAAAACATTTAACATGCACACTTGTGAACAGTAAATTTGAAATAAAATAGCAAGAAAATTCAAAAAAATATGAAAAAATTTGGCATCAAAGAGGCTTGGGTGCACAAGGTGCTCGCAAGTTTTTGTGATCAAATGACATGCGAGGAGCTCTAGCAAGAAAAACAAAATAGTCATTTTTCCCAAGTTTTTCTCGAGCCAAATTTTGTTTTTTCCCCACAAGCCCTCAATGTCCAAACACAACAAAAATTTGCACGCAGCTTGTAGACTATAGGCTCTTTGATGCCAAAAAATTCATATTTTTTTTAATTTTCTTGCTATTTTTTTGAATTTATTGTTCACAGGCTTACATATTTATTGTTTTTCCTTTGACACGAGCTCCTGGAATGCCCAAACAGCACGAAAATTTGCACACACCTTACGAACCTGAGTATCTTTGATCTCACAAATTTTCAGATTTTTTAGAACTTTTTTGCTATTTTTTTTCAGGACGGTCAATGCCCTTTGACCAGCTTTGACTGCTTTGACCGGACGATAGCAGCACGAAGGGCATTTACGTAGAGTGCGCCTAATGGCGGAGGGGCAAATTTGAGCAGGCTTTGAAATTAGGGGTAAATCTGAGAGTGGGCGCAAATTAGGGGCATAGATGTAAATGTCCCTATTTTATTTTATCGACACCTCTATCTCTAAACATGTGGACATATTTTTCGATATCGGCTTCCGCTTGAGGACAAGCAAGGTCTAAGTTTGGGGGAGTTGATATGTCCATTTTGCATCATGCTTTTATATCGATATTTATTGCATTATGGGCTGTTATTACACGTTATGTCACAATACTTATGCCTATTCTCTCTTATTTTACAAGGTTTACACTAAGAGGGAGAATCCCGACAGTTGGAATTCTGGGCTGGAAAATGAGCAAATATTAGAGACCTATTCTGCACAACTCCAAAAGTCCTGAAACTCCATGGAAGTTATTTTTGGAATTAATAAAAATACTAAGCGAAGAAAGTACCATAGGGGGCCCACACCCTGGCCACGAGGGTGGGGGGCACGCACTACCCCCTGGGCGCGCCCCCTGCCTCGTGGGCCCCCTGTCAGGCCTCCGGTGCCCATATTCTGCTATATGAAGTCTTTTACCCTGAAAAAAATCATAAGGAAGCTTTCGGGACGAGACACCGCCGGCATGAGGCAGAACCTTGGCGGAACCAATCTAGGGCTCCGGCGGAGCTGTTCTGCCGGGGAAACATCCCTCCGGGAGGGAGAAATCATCACCATCGTCATCACCATTGATCCTCTCATCGGGAGGGGGTAAATCTCCATCAACATCTTCACCAGCACCATCTCCTCTCAAATCCCAGTTCATCTCTTGTATCCAATCTTTGTGTCAAAACCTCAGATTGGTACATGTGGGTTGCTAGTAGTGTTGATTACTCCTTGTAGTTGATGCTAGTTGGTTTATTCAGTGGAAGATTGTATATTCAGATCCTTTATGCATATTAATACCCCTCTGATTATGAACATGAATATGATTTGTGAGTAGTTATGTTTGTTCCTGAGGACATGGGAGAAGTCTTCCTATAAGTAGTCATGTGAATTTGGTATTCGTTCGATATTTCGATGAGATGTATGTTCTCTCTCAGCTAGTGGTGTTATGTGAATGTCGACTACATGACACTTCATCATTGTTTGGGCCTAGAGGAAGGCATTGGTAAGTAATAAGTAGATGATGGGTTGCTAGAGTGACAGAAGCTTAAACCCTAGTTTATGAGTTGCTTCGTAAGGGGCTGATTTGGATCCATATGTTTCATGCTATGGTTAGGTTTACCTTAATACTTCTTTTGTAGTTGCAGATGCTTGCAATAGGGGTTAATCATAAGTGGGATGTTTGCCAAGAGAAATGGCAGTACCCAAGCACCGGTCCACCCACATATCAAATTATCAAAGTACCGAACGCGAATCATATGAGCATGATGAAAACTATCTTGACGATAATTCCCATGTGTCCTCGGGAGCGCTTTTCTCTATATAAGAATTTGTCCAGGCTTGTCCTTTGCTACAAAAAGGATTGGGCCATCTTGCTGCACCTTATTTACTTTTGTTACTTGTTACCCGTTACAAATTACCTTATCACAAAACTATCTGTTACCGATAATTTCAGTGCTTGCAGAGAATACCTTATTGAAAACCGCTTGTCATTTCCTTCTGCTCCTCGTTGGGTTCGACACTCTTACTTATCAAAAGGACTACGATAGATCCCCTACACTTGTGGGTCATCATGCTACATCTCAAAGTTTGATCCAATTCAAATGCAAACCCTCTGTGTGAGGAGCACTCGGAGTCCCGTTTTGTCAGAGACTTAATACTTCCAAAACCTCACTGTGTATTTCGGTCTGACTGACTCCTCCATTTCGGTCACACCGAGTTCACTGGGTTGATCAAGTTTTCAATATCGGTGCAATCGATTAGAACCTTTCAGTCTCACCGAGTTGTAGTAACCGCTTGCGATTCTGCATCTCGGTGCCACCAAGTTGTTCCACTCGGTCACACCGACAGAGTCAGGATATATATACTGACGGGCCAGATTTTGGAAATCACTTCAAAACCTCCTCGCCCACGCGTGTCCTACTCTGCCTCTCGGGTCTCCAGATCGTCACCTTGTCGCCAGCGACCTCCCGTCGCTGATCTCCGCCACCGTCAACGGATTTCTCCGCCGCCGTTGTAGCTATAGCGAACTCACTGCCGAACTAGGGTATGAGATCGACCCCTTGTGCATTCTTTTTACCTCCGATTCTAAGCACAAGGTCAATTCCATGTTCTTTACCACGTATGAGATCAACCCATCCATAGAGAATCTCCATTAGACTAGATTTGAATTGAAAATTTAGGGTTAGGTTTTCGCCGGACTCATCTCGGACCGACCGAGTTGTAGGAATCGGTTCCACCGATTAGGCCAAAGCACAAGTGATTTTCGGTCTGACCGAAAGTTTTTGACTCATTCTTTTTGCAAAAACTCTGCACTTTGTGATGCTCATCTACTCTACGTTATCTATATCTATTCACAGGGTCCATTGTCAGTTATCTTTGCAGAATGTCTGACCAGAGTGATAGCCATAACAAATTAGAAGAGCAAGTGCACATGAGTGAGGGCACTAGTCCCTCTAGCAGCTCTGATGGTGGCAGCAGGAGCAATCCAAGCAATTTGCCCAAGGCAGCTACAAGGACAAGGAAGAAGAGAACCTCAGATTTAGAGGATGGGGACTATGTGGCTGCTAAGGAGGAAGTAAGCTCCAAGAATAAAGTGCTAAAAAGGAATATGGAACTGCTGCTGCAACAAAACCTGGTATGCACAAGAAGGCACCTGCCAGGAGAGTTCCCATGTCTAAGGCCAGAACTTCCACTCAGGAAACTATGGTCTTCAGCTTTGAGCCAAGAGCAGGTGAAGAAGGGAAGAAGAGGGTCAGGAAAACTACAGCTAGAGTGATTGGAAACCCATCTATGAGGAAAGATTCTACAAGTGAAGAGAAAGAGGAAGACGAGGTTGCTGCTCAAGCACCTCCTGCTAAGGCACAGAAGCTGATGGGGGATGCCATCAAGTTTGGGGCAGCTCCTTCTAAGCCCAAGACAACCCCCAAAGCTCCAGCTCAAGCTCCAAAGAGAAGCACCAGAAACTACCTGCAGCAAAGAAGAACAAGGCCCAGTGCCTGAAGCTGCAGAAGAAGCTGAAGCCCAAGTCTTAGGAAGCTCAAGCCCAAGATTCCAGACAACAATGACAGTCACCCAGTTGCTGAAAACATGAAGGAAAGAAAGGATGCTGGTCTCAGGAAATGGAGATAAGCGGATCCATATGATGTGAGGAGGAGGACTGCAGTGGACTACAGGTTCCACACTAAAGAGCAACAGGATTTTTATGAGACAGTGTTGCTGGACAAGAAACCCATAGTCAGTGATATGAGATGGGTGGACTAAAAATTCATTGATGCTAATGCTGATCATTTCCCATGTGTGCATGAAAGCTTCAAAGCAAATGGTGTTGATGACTGTTGGTCAGAAGCTTACCAAATGGAATGATGAGCTCATAATGCAATTCTACTCAACAGCTCACTTCTATCCAGATGGAAGAATTGTGTGGATGACAGAAGGGCAGAGGTACCAATCAACTGTTGATGAGTGGGCTAGGCTCATAAATGCCCCTGAAGAATAATAAGAAAATGACATAGATGTGTATGCTGAGAAGAAGAAAGATCACAGCACCATGGCCAATATGTACAAGGAGATACCAGATAAGGCCCTGGAGACACATAAATTTGGGCCAGTCTATTATTTGTTGTCTGGTTTGGCCACCATAAACACTATCTTGAGGCACACTTTGTTGCCCAAATATGGAGATCACAGGATGATCAGAGGCCATTCCATCAACTTGCTGCAGTTGTTTGATGTTGTGCCACAGAAGTTCAAGGTCATGAGCTTGATTATTGAGACAATCAAAAGGACAGCAGCTGACCAAAAGAGATCTTCTGGATATGCTCCACACATCCAAGATCTAATCAATTCCAAGATGAAGCAAGGCGTGTATCTTTTGGACAAAGAACATCTTCCTTTGCTGCCTAAATTTGAGGACAACATAGTTGTCATGGATGCTGAGGATCCATCCTCAGTTGCAGCCCATGAGAAGAAGGAGAAAGCCAGGGCAGAAAAAGGAGCAAAGATGCCCAAGGGCAACAGAGGCTTCAGAAGTCTTTCTCATGTCAAAACAAGACCAGCTTGGGTTTCTAATTCAAGCAGTCTTGAGGGTTGAGAAAGGACTAGCTACCCTGGCTCAGAACCAGGAGAGCTTGGAGAGGATAATAGAGACACAATTCTATGATCTGGACTTGAAGGTGACTGAGATTCAGACAACTATTGAAGAATTCCAAGAAGAAGCTCAGGAGAGGAAGGGCAAATCTACTACACAGGTGTTCCACAGAGTGCCTAGGGCAAAGAGGTCTGCAGCAGTGCCAGTGACAGATACTAGAGCTACAACTTCAGCACCTGCAGCCACAGCTCCCACAACTCCAGTTGCCCCTCCAGTGGCAACCCCTCCAGCTCCAACATCATCTACATATGCATTCGTTCTTAGAGTCATCTCAACACCTCCTTCCGAAGATCAAGCCTAGAGAGACACATAGCACTATGCATTTTCGAGCTTTTTGGTAACTTGTTGCCAAAGGGGGAGAAAGTGTATAGATCATAGGCTTAGGGGAGAGAGGGAGAGAGAGAGTTGTCTCTTTTTGCTAGTTATTCGCTTTGTTTGCTTTGTTTGCTTGTGAGATACTTTATGCCTGTGTGTGTGAGATACTTTGTATGGTCATGTGTTTGATCATATCATACTTAATGCTTGTGCTTGGATGATGATATTCTCTATCCTTAATGTACGATCATTCACTTTGCCTTGGTGATGAGTGCTTGTTCCTATTGTTTATCATTTTTAGCTCTCCACCAAGATGTATGTGACATGGAAGAGTAACCCATGATCCTAACAGATTGTGCATTTGCAGTCCAAAGCAATTTTTAAACAATGCACAAATTTAGGAGGAGCTCTTGCTTATCACATAATTCTCAAAGCGACAATGTACTTCATTCGTATTATCATTTGTAGAAGCTTTGATCTATATGTTGTCATCAATTACCAAAAAGGGGGATATTGAAAGTGCAACTAATCCCTGGGTGGTTTTGGTAATTCTTAACAACATATAGTTCATTGAACTAATGCTACTTCAAGATAATCATTTTAGAAAGTTGAATGATTGGCATGGCATAGACTAGAGATGTGGACCCCTCAAAATGCAAAGGACATATATTGGCAACAAGCTCAAGACTCTACATTTTCATTTTAGTGATCCAAGATCACATTGAGGCCATAGGAAAGCCAATACTATTAAAAGGGGATGAGGTGTTGCTTAATGGCTTACTTGCTCAAAATGCTTAGTGATATGCTCCAAAACCCTCAACCACTTTCTCATTTCCACATATGTCCTAAACCTAAAGTCAAATTCGGCCCCACCGACTTGATCTATCTGGCGCCACCGAGTTTCATTTGACATAGCCACTGCCACAAATCCTAGTTACTTCGGTCTCACCGATAGGGATCTCGGTCTCACCGAGATGGGATTGCAAACCCTCTGTTTCCATTTTGTAACATTTTGGTCTCGCCGAAATGAGCAAATCGGTCCCATCGAGTCTGCACTGCAAACTTGTTGTTTCGTTTTCGTAACACTTCGGTCCCACCGAAGTGAGCGAATCGGTCCTACCGAGTTTGCCTGACCAACCCTTTGTGTACCTATTGTTGAAATCGGTCCCACCGAGTTTATGCGGTCGGTCACACCGAGATTACGTTATGCTCTAACCCTAGCATATCGGTCCCATCGAGATGACTATATCGGTCCCACCAAAAATCCTAACGTTCACATTTTTACTTGGATCGGTCTGACCGAGTTTGCTGATTTGGTCCCACCGAGTTTGGGAATCTGTGTGTAATGGTTAGATTTTGTGTGGAAGCTATATATACCCCTCCACCCACTCTTCATTCATGGAGAGAGCCATCAGAACAAACCTACACTTCCACTACTCATTTTCTGAGAGAGAACCACCTACTCATGTGTTGAGACCAAGATATTCCCATCCTACCATATGAATATTGATCTATAGCCTTCCCCAAGTTGCTTTCCACTCAAATCATCTTTCTACCATATCCAAATCTGTGTGAGAGAGTTGAGTGTTGGGGAGACTATCATTTGAATCACAAGAGCAAGGAGTTCATCAACAACACACCATCTATTACCTTTTGGAGAGTGGTATCTCCTAGATTGGTTAGGTGTCACTTGGGAGCCTCCGCCAAGATTGTGGAGTTGAACCAAGAAGTTTGTAAGGGCAAGGAGATCGCCTACTTCGTGAAGATCTACCCTAGTGAGGCAAGTCCTTCGTGGGCGATGGCCATGATGGGATAGAAAAGGTTGCTTCTTCGTGGACCCTTCATGGGTGGAGCCCTCCGTGGACTCGCGCAACCGTTGCCCTCCGTGGGTTGAAGTCTCGATCAACGTGGATGTACGACAACACCACCTATCAAAACCACGCCAAAAATATACGTGCCAACATTGCGTTTGCTCCCTCCAAACTCCCCCCATTTACTTTCTTGCAAGTTGCATGCTTTACTTTCCGCTGACCATATACTCTTTGCATGCTTGGTTGAATTGTATTGAGATTGCTTGACTTGTGCTAAGTTGCTAAAATCTGCCAAGAATTAAAATTGGGAAAAGGTTAAGTTTTTATTTGGTCAAGTAGTCTAATCACCCCCCCCCTCTAGACATACTTTCAATCCTACACACCTCCATAGCCGTCAGATTCCGTTCGATTCCCATGCATTCTGGATGGTGGGGATCAACCCGGGGTGGGTATCCCACATGCACTCATACTTGAACCTCTTCTCTGCCTTCCTTCCCGCATGTGGACAATGCTTCAACAGAATCGGCGAGTCGTCGGAGGTGGCCACGGTAAGATGCTCCACGGCAGCCAACGGGAATTGTGCGCACCACTCGGTCAAGCCCAAGGCTCTATCTAGCCCGACTCTAGTGAAAGAACCCCCTGCAACTTTCTTCTCAAAGGTCCATTTGCGGCCATGGAAGCCTAGATCAATTAAACCGCACACGTCCACCGCATCTCGGAACCCTTGCATTTGTGTTTGGTTCCTCACGCCTATACCATCGTGTTCATCATGGCGCAGTACCTCATTGAAATCTCCTATATAGGCCCCATGGTAGGTTATGGAGCGCTGCCAAGTTCTTCATTGTGTCCCATGTCCTCTGTCGGAGATGAGTTTGTGCTTCGCCATAGAAACATGACAGCCTCCACGGGTCACCACCAAGCCCCGAAATTTGCATATCTATGTGATACTGCGAGTAACCCAAATTCTCAATATTTATTTCATTATTCCAATACATTGCTAAGCCTTCACTCCTACCAGAGGAATCAACAGAAATAGAGTTATCATAACCTAGAGTGCTTTTTAAGTTTTCAGCTCTATCACCACTAATCCGGGTTTCCAATAAGCAAAGTACTCTAGGGGCAAACTTTATCGCGAGTTCGCGTAGCTCTTAAATTGTCGGGGCGTTGCCAATCCCACGACACTTCCAGCATATCAGATTCATTGCGCTTGGCGGTCCTCTGCCAAGGAGGCCGCTGATTTCGCTTCCCCGCTGCTGTGATCTTCTTCAGAACTGTGTTGCCTTGTTTCTCGGTCTGCTGGGTAGTCTTGGGTCTCTTCGGATCTTATTTCGGCGGGGGGGCTCACTGGGGCTGCACCCCCGCTTGTCTTTGCTGCTAAAACCAACTCCATCCCAGTAGTGCCCGGCAAGGTAATTGGTTCCACAACCTGTTGTGAAGAGCGCTTACGGTTGGCTTCAGAGAGCTCCATATCAGTGGCATGTTATTTCTGCAAATCATCCTTCCCCTCCTCCGAGCTTACGCCAGTCTGACCATCACGAGGCTTTGAGTTCTGGCTTCTGTTACGGCGGCGGGTGCCCCAAGCAGTGGTCGCGGGTGCTCTCAGATTTTTGAAGGTCAGCACCGAGGGGAGGGGTGTACTCCATCCCCATGCTCCTTAAACTCGTGACCCATCATACCGCAGACCTGGCACCAATCAGGTAGACGTTCGTACTTGACAGCAAAGATCACCCTCTCTCCTCCACGGATCTGCGAGATTGCTTTTTTGAGAGGGTTTCTCACATCAAGCCGAACCCCCTATAGAAGTTTCCTTCAAAGTAAAAAAAGATGGCTCTGAATCCACAAACTCACCAATTTTGGCAGCATGCACCTTCACTTTCCCATGGAAGCCAATAGGCAGGTTGATAATGCGGACCCGGATCTCAAACTTGTACAGCTCTATCTCTATTGGTTTTGTGAATCCATCATATGGGGGCAATGATCATCGGGTTGCCTCGAAAGTGCCATGGACCCCCTTGAGTGACTCTCTCCCAATCGCCTAGGTAGTTGAACTGCATCTGGAAGAGGTTCTCCTCCAGGGTTTTGATTTTCACCGGCCTAGCAAGATCCCAGGGCGTCCTCATGTTGCGGAAGAACCAGTAGGTGCTAAACCCTTTGTCCATGTGGACTCTGACCAAGATCATCCAGCAGAGGTCCTCCACTGTCGAGGTGTCATCTTCCTTGAAAACAACGTCGCCGAGGTCGTCTTCCTTGAGGGCTAGCTCCTTCATTAGCTCCTCCAACTTGCCCTCCCCCTTTGATCCTGAAGCCGATGGATCGCCATGCTTCGCCATGGCTTGTCGAAGGAGGATAGATCGATCTCCCAGGCGCAGGGACCGACGGGAGATAAAACCCTCACACCCCTCCCCCCCGCATGAGGAGACCGAAACCAGGCCGAGGCAGCAGTTAGAGTCTACTCCGAGATTGGCCAGAGGACGGATACTCGATCCAGCGGAGGAGGAGGAAGACTGATCTCAACGATCGCCGTCGGCATTGAGAGGAAAGATAACCCTAACGAGAGGGAACAAATGATATGGACTGGTAGGTAATAAGTTTTGTCGGTTTTTTCACAAAAGGGAATGGATGCAAACAAACTACATTTTTTTTTTTGAACTACATGCAAAACATGGTTTGAGTCGGGCCACAGATGCCAAAGAGGCCCCAAATGCTTCACTAGGGCCCAGCCCAGCCCATCAGAGCATAAGAGCCTCTAGAAGGGCCGGCTGCCATTTCGTCCCCTGAGGAAGGAGGTGCAGTGCGGTGCGGATGGCGCAGGCGGAGGCGGACGTACCCGCAGCCTCGCTCTTCGGTGCGGACCGCCGCCTCTGCTCAGCCGACGTGCTCTCGCCGCCCGAGGTCTGCCAGACGTCACTCCACTCATGCCCCAACTTCCCTCGTCCGCCCCTGCCTCTGATCGAATCGACATTCTTTGCTTCTCTCGATAGGTTCGGGCAAGGATCGAGGTGGCGGTGCTCAATTTCCTCGCCGCGCTCTCGTCTCCCTCTTCTCCGGCCATCTCTGTCCTCCCCCTGGTACGCCGGTCCACAAACCCCAAACCCTCCAACTCATCTCATCTCATAAATGCAGTCATGGCTGTTTCATACATGTGATGAATGCATTGTGCTTGTCTGATTAAGTGTTGTGGGCACCACAGATCTCACGCAAGTCCACCAATTGCAGCCTGCGCAGCGGCTTGCTGAGCGATGTTTCATCGGTTTATCTGTCCTACGCCTTCTGCAAGAGGTCACTAATGAGAGAAAATGATGCCAAGGCATTCGTCAGAGGTGGTTGTTGTTGATTTCTGAAGTATCTGAGGAATGCATTCTCCATGATTGGACGCATCTTTATAGTCATCTAAAATGGTTGTGCAATTTTAATAGTATGGAAAGTCATGGAGATGTGCTACAAGATCTTGGGAGACGGGAAGCTTGTCACCCAGCGGGAGTTGTTCTACAAACTACTATCGGACTCACCCAAGTACTTCAGCTGTCAGCGCCATGTCAATCAAACCATCCAAGGTCTTCAAAATCCAAACACTGCATTTTGTTCTTTTTTCGTCATCATGTGACATATCCATAATAGTCGCTTACTCAGATTTTGCACTTTCGTCTTGTGTAGATGTTGTTTCATTACTCCGTTGCACAAGGCAGAGTTTAGGAATCATGGCATCAAGTAGAGGGGCTCTGATTGGACGACTTATGTTGCATGTGTGTGTATGCTGAAAAGTAAAAGTGATATGCCTGATACAAATATGTGCTGTCTGTTAAGGGGATCAATAAAACTCTTGTTTACCTCCTCATGAAACTGCAACAGCCTCAACCTTGTCTTCATCTTAGGAAGCGGAGGAAGAACACATTGATTGTTCCATTCTTGGACCTTCTGGGCATGCCATTACTGGGGATCTGAACCAATTGAGCAGATTAAATTTGTCTTCAGATGCCCGTTATCTCATTCTAGTGGAGAAGGTACTGTTTTTACCCTTTACAATGCATTGCTGTATTCCACTTGATTTAATTCCAGCTGACAGCCCTCCTATTTGAACAAGGATGCCATATTTCAGAGGCTGGCTGAAGACCGCTTATATAACCAGCTTCCATGTATCCTCATCACTGCAAAAGGATATCCTGATATCGCCACAAGGTTCTGTACCTCCAATACACTCCTTTATATTGTTGATTGACTATACTAGTTACTCGTACTGATCCAACTTATCTTTTAATGTTCTGAAACAGGTTTATCTTGCATCGACTGAGCCAGACTTTTCCAAATATGCCAATATTTGCATTAGTGGACTGGTTAAGCCCTTTCTAATGCTTTTTTTGTCAACGGAAGCACTTTCTAATGTTAATATGTACTCCCTCAGTCCCGAATTACTTGTCACAGAAATGGATGTATCTATATCTAGAGGTATTCTAGATACATCCATTTCTGTGACAAGTAATTCGGGACGGAGGGAGTATAATATTCTGGTTGTTTGTTTTCTGGATAAAGTTAGATTTCTCTTCAATTCAGGAACCCTGCAGGGCTCTCTATACTGTGTACTTACAAATATGGAAGCATATCAATGGGCTTGGAATCATACAGATACGGTATTCCTTTGGATGATCAAAGCTTGATCAAACCCATATTTTCAAAACGACACTAATGATATTCTTCAATTCCAGCTTGCAATGTAAAATGGCTTGGACTAAGAGGAGATGATCTGCAACTTATCCCTCAGAGTGCATTCCAAGAGTTGAAACCTCGTGATTTGCAGATCGCCAAAAGCTTGCTGTCATCTAAGTTTCTGCAGGTGTGTCTGCTATTTCTCAACTTTCAGATTCTGTGGTGTGTTGAAAATATAGAAGTCCAAATTGAATACAACAAAAAATTATACAAAGCAATTCTTTATGTAGCCTTCAGAGTGTATTCATGTTGCAACAGATAACATTTTCATCATTTATATTTGAAGCCACCTAATACCTTGTTGACTCTACTAAGACTGCTGTGGTTGAGAGATGGATGACTAACGATATGTTTTGGTTAATTTGACATGACATTGGCTCACAAAATCAAGAGCTCTGAAATGCACTGAGCATCTTCCCTGGGTATATTCCACGGCTGAGTATGGGTCATATATGGCAGTGTTAAGCATGTACTCCATATGGATACGAGTATCACTGTACGAGGTAGCAGTGCAGCACCAGACTTCTCGGTCAAGCTTCACTTGTTACGAGAAGTTTTAATTCCTTTAAATATGCTCCCATATGCAATCAACTAATCACCCTGAACTCAAAACCAGTACGCTTATTGCAAGTCTTCCGAAACTATTCATGTGCGTTATGGGCCATCTGACAATGTTAAGAGTCAGTTACTAACTTTGTACTAAACCAGCTTCAATTAATATGGATCGGAGGGAGTAGTTTCTTGTCTGAATTCCAGTACAGCACCAAGTAGACCGCCTAATGCATTGCCCCTCCAACTTTGATACCGGCAAGTTATAAGCTGGTGTTGTGCCTGCAGGACATGCACAGGGCGGAATTGACTTGGATGGTCGAGACGGGAACGCGTGCTGAGATCGAAGCTCTCTACTGCCATGGATTTGATTTCCTGGGGAAGTTCATCGCCAGGAAGATTGTGCAGGGTGACTACATTTGACAGAGTGCAGCGTTGCTTGCTTGTCTCGTTTTTTGTCCTCTGGCTGCATGGCTCATGATGACGAGGCTACTCGTACGGTAGTGTAAGTGTCTCTGTTAATTGGAGAGCGAGATCGTGCACGGCTCGTGATGGCTGGTGAGGTCTGAACTTTGACATGCATAGAGCAAAGCGGATAGTGTAAGTTGTTCCTCCGAGAGTGGAACGATAGCAATTAGCAAGTGAGCAGGCTGTCAGGGTAATTCAGTTTCTGGTGTATGCGTATGCCTTCTGCGCTCCCTGGCAATACTCTCCCCATAAAATTAGCCACACTACTATAAGTTTTAGGATAAGAAAGAAAGGTCTCGTCCCCTGCTGCCAGGGCGCCTTCCTCCGCCGCCATCCTTCGGCGGTTCCCCTTCGCTGACGACCTTGGTCGTTGGTGGTGAGGGGGGTTGCCGGATCCATGCGTGTAGATTGTTTTAAGCATTAGTTTTTTTTATAGGGTTATGGGTTGTTCATCGTCGTGGCTTCGACAGTGGCGATGGCGGCGCCGACTAATAAATCTTTAGATCCTTCCCCACGAGGTGATCCGCTTTTCGGGTGGGTTTGGAAACCAGGTTGTTCAAGTAAGGATGGTGCGGCGGCGGCATCATCGTGCTGGACTTGTGTCCTCGGGCTCCGCCTTTGTGACAGCGTTTGCTCTAGCGCCGGCGTGGAGCTTGGGAGGTAGTCCAGGAGCAGATGCAGATTGTGGTCTGCATCGACGACATCTGAAAGATGGTGGATCTGGGTTTGTTGTTCGTAGCAGGCAAGTATGGTTTCCTCCAACGTCTTAGTTGGGCGGGGGTGCCAGATCTGGAGTTTGATGGCTTGTCTGGGGTGTTGCCCCGATCTGTTTCATTCAACGGCAATGGCTTGGCCTTTATTGGCGAGCCACCTTGGAGGTCCGCAAAGCTGCATATCAACGATGGAGCCGCGTCGAGCTTGGGTGGTGGTCCGTCTTTTTCTCCTTTGGTGGATGCTATGGTGGTGCCAGAGGCAGGTGACGGACGTTGGTGTCAAGCTCAGAGGATCCTTCAGTCTTGTTTGTAATCTTACTTCTTGGCTAGTGTTCTTATGTGCAACGGCTAGTGTTTTGCTGTCTTTTCATTTTTATCATGTCGGTATGTATGTGACTTGTACTATGATCCTTGGAACCCAAATTAATTTAAAATTGTTTTAGCCATAATCATATGGATAGAAAGAAGGAAAGTTAGGTATCGTAGCTTCTCTAACTTTCCTTCTCAATGTTAGAGGATCCGGTTTCATGATCCTTATAATATACTAAATGAGACACGTATTATATCACAAAGAAAATAATATAGAGTATTTTTTTTTGGGGTCGGGAAAGAAAAGAAAAACACGACTGAACTGTCTCCCGGGTCGCTTAGGGCGACTCCGGAGGCGCCACCGCTGGGACCTCACAAGCAGTGGCGAATCCAGCAGGGAGGCTTCAATAGGCTCGAGCCTACCCTCCAACTTCGCGAAAAGAAAATTTAGTACTAGACTTCAGAATATTTGGCAGGCCCAGCCTAGAAAAACTTGTCCAACCAGCCCATCTAAGCAAATTAGGCGACCGCGAGTCCACCAGCACACGCAGGAGCATCCGGCCACGAAACCTAGCCGCCGGAGGCCGTAATCAACCGAGGGAGACACGGAGCTCGTCGCCCAGGGTCCAGGCGTCCAGGCCCTCTGCAGCTCGCGCTCCACCGTCGCTCGTCGCTCAGGGACAGCCGCGGCTTCGCTGCCGTCCAGTCCAGAAGGCCCGGTCGATGGAAGCGCATGCTGTTTTCTTCTCTGTCTACTTTCTTGGTTCAGTGACTTTAATCCTGTGCAGTGATTTAGCGGTTTAGCTAGTTCAGTCCTTCGCTAGTTTAGTTCTAGACTTCTAGTCAGTAGCTAGTTTAGTTCTAGATATATTAATCCATCTAGTAAAGAGATTCAAATATTTATTCAAAATTTAATGTTTTTACAAAAAAGTTCTAATAAATACTACATCTTTTCAGTAGTAATTTGGGAAATTTTCATTATATTTGCACAGACGGATTAGGAGATAACTAGTTTTTTCTTCAAAAGAGCGTTTACTTTTCTCGACGTAAACTTTGAGCCCACCCTTCGCTTTCTTTCTAGATTCGCCACTGCTCACAAGGGCCTTCCCCGCCTCCCCGTTCGCCACGCCGCCATCGGAGGAGGTCGTCGGACGGCAGCGGCGGGGCATGTCCAGTTGTCTTTTTTCTTTCTCTAGCCTTTCGGTCTTCAACTCAACCCTACAAGATTGCTCCCGATCTGCCCATCGTCGTCCTGCATCCCGGCCTCTCGATCTGGCTGCGGCCGGCGGCATCGCTATCTGGGCGCCAGCAACCTCACGATCTGGCAGGCCGCCGGTCTTTGAATTTGCAGTCATCTCCGCGGATCACGGCTGCGTCGCACAAGATGCGCGGCAAGATTCGTTCGTCCACGCCTCATGCATACGAAGCATGCAAGGCATGTACCATTGCTAGGCTGGATGCATGTCGCTCCACCATCAGGGCCGTGCACATGTACCCTGCGTGGAGAAGATCGGCGGCCGGCTAGACTGCCGGCGCACCACCCCTTTGTTGACACAGGGCATTGGGTGTGCCGTTGGTGACCCTCTCCCATGGTTCGGTGCCACCCGATCGACGTACAAACTGGTCTCGGGTGTGGTGCCGCCATGGGATGGCTGCAGGCCAAGGCGACATGATTTCTCCGGTCTTCCTCATTGGAGATCTATACGGATTGGCCTCCGTGGATATCTATATCAGAATATTGTTGTCGCGCGCGCTCACATTACCAGCCATCACGGCTTCAAGGGGTGCGGCACGAAACTTCGCTTTCTTATCCGAGTCATGCACGTCTAAGTCAATATTCCCAAGGCATTGATAGAGGCGGAGGAAGTCGTGGCGGCTGCGATTGGATGTCTCGAAGCGTTGACGCAACGGTGTATTGGATGCGTTGCAGACTGCGTGCTAGGTGTTTGGTGACTTGCAATAGCGGCTTGGGGGCGGCAATACTGGAGGATTGCAAATTTGGTGGTGCTCCTCAAGTATCGAGTCTCGATTCCCAGGGTGGAAACTCAAGATCCGGCTTTTACTGGTTGTTCCTGGTAATGATCTTGTTGAAGGCATTGTTTTTGGGTGAATTCAGACTTCTTTCAGGGTGAAAACCCAAGATCTTCGATCGGGTAGCGACAACGCTTGTGCATTGTTTCCTTCTTGAAGGTGTTGCTTTTGGAGAACCTCATTTGTAATCCGAGTGTTATTTTCGGTGGTCGTTAGTGTTGTTGTTGCTAGTGATTGATCACCATGGCAGGATCTTTTTTCTTCTGTTGTCTTTATTTTCTTTTTTGGCTGTGTGTATCCTTGATGTTTTTGGACATCTTGTTGGTACAGAGGCCAGGTATAATTGGTATCTCCTTGATATTAATATGTTCCCTTTGTCAAAAAATAGAGTACTTTCTGTTTGGAGCTTTGTTGGAAGGAACCTTTTGTTCATTTACTCCATCCGTTCCTAAATATTTAATTTTTTTTAGAGATTTCAAATAGACTATCACATACGGATGTATATAGATATATTTTAGAGTGTAGATTCACTCATTTTGCTTCGTATGCTGTAATTGTTGAAATCTCTAGAAAGACAAATATTTAGAAACGAAGAGAGTAGCTTCTAATGGATCTAGGAGACCCCTGATACCATTCTTGAGCCACTCTACTATGATGTTGTTGATGATGTACCCAAATGCATGTTGCACAAGCTTAAGCACGTTGTCGAGCCCTTGTCCTTCGTGCCCTCCTTCTCTTACTTCTCTCTCACTTTCCTCTCTCCTCTGTACATCACCCAAAAACAACTTTCCGGCTCGGTATTGCGCTTGGCCAATGTGCCACCGCACGCGGGCAACCGCCCTACCTTCCCTGGGTTGTCTGGTCGTTCTTGAAATTCCTATGGTGGGTTGACGTGGGCCGCCCGATGAAAATCATATATAACGGCCACGGAGGTGGTGAACGGCGCGAGAAAATTAGTCAGTCACTTCCTTTAAACTAGTCTTCTGAGTAAAAAAAGAATAATTCATTTTAATACGACACGTCCCATCTTACGATTAAACAATTTACACACGGTACAAAATGTTGGTCTTAAGACCAACTCCAACACAAACCCCAAATGATCTGTGTGCATCCGTTTGAGACTAAAGGGTCTATTGTGATGGAAGCCAGGAGCTGCCCTGCCAATTTTTTGGTCATTGACCGATGGGTTGGAAGGTGTTTGGATCACAGCTAATTTTTAGGAGCTTACCAACTTTTTGGTCGCCTTGCCGAGATATGTTGCGATTCTGTGCCCGCGCACTGGCGAAAGGCTGGCGGTGAATTTGCTCGCCAAAAAATTGGCACTATCCAAACATGCCCTAAATGGACACAAAACGCGGCCCAACGCACGGGAGCAAACAGAGAAATATCCTTTTTATCTGGTTTTGACCCATTCCAGGCCTAAATTTAGGCCGTGTTTGCCTCGAAACGGACATGCGCAGACCGACGGGACGCGTGCCCTTGTCCTCTTCTGGCCCGACCGTCAAGGACACAGACGCCTTCTTTTCTCTTCTCGTCCCCCTCCCGCCGCTCCCACCACCCACCGCCGCCATAGGTGCTGCCGCCCATTTTCCCGGTTGCCTTGTTGTCCAGCCCGACCGCCCAAAGCACGACCACCAGATTTGTGCCTCCCTCGCCCCGACGTTGGCAGACAACCGGTAGATCCTATTGCGGCTGGATTTGGCGCATCTTGCCACGGGCGACTGCGCCTTGCCATGGATTGGCCGGGTACCGTCTTTGGAACGTTGCATGGAAAACAAACAAAAATTTACGCACACGCAATGATCTATCCATGGAGATGCATAGCAACGAGGGGGAGAGTATGTCTACATACCCTCATAGACCGTAAGCGGAAGCGTTTCACAACACGGTTGATGCAGTCAAACTTCCTTCGCGCTCCAACCGATCTAGTACCGAACGCATGGCACCTCCGTGTTCTGCACACGTTCTGCTTGGTGACGTCCTCCGCCTTCTCGATCCAGCAAGACGGCGAGGTAGTAGATGAGTTCCGGTAGCACGACGGTGTGGTGACGCTGATGGTGATGTGATCTTTCGCAGGGCTTCGCCTAAGCACTACAAAAATATGACCGCGGGATTAAACAGTGGACGGGGGCTCCGCATACGGCTAAGACAATGTTGTGTCCTTGTGTGGCGCCCACTACCCACATATATATAGGTGGGAGGGGAGGGGAGGCGCCAGGTGCGCCCTAGGGCTGGCCCCCGGCCCCCTAGGAGCACTGCCTTGTCCTGCGCCCCCTGCCATGTTTTCCCAAGGGGAAGGAAAGAGGGGGAAGAGGGAAGGAAGGGGGACTCCTACTCCACACTTTCATTTCCCTCCCTCTTTCATTCTCCTCCTAGGCCGGCATGCTATGGGGGCGCACCAGCCCCTTGTGGCTGGTGCGTTCCCTCTCTTGGCCCATAAGGCCCATAACTTTGCCGGGGTGCCCGGAACCCCTTCCGGTGACCCGATAAGTACCCGGTACCCCCCGAAATACTTTCGGTGTCCGAATACCATCGTCATATATATATATCAAACACACACACACACACACACACACACACACACACACACACACACACACACACACACACACACACACACACACACACACACACCTCTCGGTCATTTCGAGACTCCTCGTCATGTTCGTGATCTCATCCGGGACTCCGAACAACATTCGATCACTAAAACATATAACTCATATAACACTATATCGTCAACGAACGTTAAGTGTGCGGACCCTATGGGTTCGAGAACTATCTATACATGACCGAGACACCTCTCCGGTAAATAACCAATTGCGGAACCTGGATGCCCATATTGGCTCTTACATATTTGAAAGGATCGATATAGTTGACTAGAGGAGGGGGGGGGGGATGAATAGGCAACTAACAATATTTAGCTTTTCTTTACCAAATTAAACTTTGCATCAAAGTAGGTTGTCTAGATATGCAACTAGGTGAGGAACCTATATAATGGAACAACAATAAACACACAAGCAAGCAAGGATATAACACAATAAAACTTGCACAAGTAAAGATAAGAGATAACGAAGAGTGGAACTCATGGAGACGAGGATGTGTTACCGAAGTTCCTTCCCTTTGAGGGGAAGTACGTCTCCGTTGGATCGGTGTGGAGGCACAATGCTCCCCAAGAAGCCACTAGGGCCACCTTATTCTACTCACGCCCTCACACAATGCGAGATGTCGTGATTCTACTATTGGCGCCCTTGGAGGCGGCGACCGAACCTTTACAAACAAGGTTGGGGAAATCTCCATAACTTAATTGGAGGCTCCCAACGACACCACGAAGCTTCACCACAATGGACTATGGCTGCGCGGTGAACTGAACCATCTAGGGTGCTCAAACACCCAAGAGTAACAAGATCCGCAAGGGATTAGTGGGGCGAATCAAATTTCTCTTGGTGAAAGTGTAGATCGAGGCCTTGTCAACCAACCCCTAGAGAATCAACAAGTTTGATTGGCTAGGGAGAGAGATTGGGTGAAAATGGAGCTTAGAGCATCAATGGAGCTTAGACATGGAAGAGGTAGTCAACTCGGGGAAGAAGACACCCCTTTTATAGTCAAGGGACAAATCCAACCGTTATCCACCAACTCAGCCTGCAACACGCGGTACTACCGCATCACACAAGCGGTACTACAAGATGGGCTGCAGACTCTTGATTACTACCTTGCAGGACCATGATACTACCTTGAGCAAGGCAGGGGCCAATACTAGTCCTGATGTGCTAAGACAGGGAGCGGTAGAACCGCTAGCGCGGTACTACCGCGCCCCCTTGCGGTACTACCGCAAGGTAGGAATAGTCTAGGCTGAGAAGACACGAACATCAAAAATTACATCCGTGACTACTTCCGTTGAGTTTAGATCTATGCAAAAATCCAACACGGTACTACCGCAAGCCTGGAGCGGTACTGCCGTGTAGGGCACGGATGTAAAAAATTACATCCGCCCCTACTTCCACTCATGCTGATGTGCCTGGCCAGAGCTCACGGTACTACCGCGCCCAAGGCGCGGTACTACCGCGTAGGGCACAGATGTAAAAAAATTACATCCGCCCTACTACCGCTTGAGCAACTGCGCCTGGCCTGAGGCCACGGTACTACCATTCCCAAGGAGCGGTACTACCGTGCTGGAGCCCGGTACTACCGCAAGGGCCAGCGGTAGTACCGCTCTGGAGAGCAGTACTACCGCCTGCCTCAGTTCAACAACATTAGGAATCCTTCATTTTGCAGAGACAAGGAGAGACGGAGGATGCTCCAAAGAGCCAAAGGAAAGGTGGTGCAAAAAGGAACAGACGTGTACATGAGATTCCACCCAAACCTTTCCAACGCGGACCCCCTCTTAATAGTACGGCTTTCCTACAACTCAAATCCACCAAAAAGAAACGTAGAGAAACGCCGTCTTCAATAGTCTTCGAGGGGCACCAAATCGTCTTGTGTTTAGACATGATATATCTGAAATGCTCAATGCACACAATTAGTCCGCAAAAGCATTGTCATCAATCACCAAAACTACTAAGGGATAAATATGCCCTTACAATCTCCCCCTTTTTGGTGGATTGATGACTATACGGGATTTGCACATAGGGATATAAAATGAAGCAGTAGCAAACCCACCATCTATAAAATATAGACGGGCTCCCCTAGATGTGTGCACTCTAGAGAAGTGCTTTGGGCTGCACGGCACACATTCTAGGATCAACACTCCCCCTATATTATATAGACAAGGCATCTCTTGCCACAATATAATTAACACTAAGCAAGTAGGCAAGATGATGAATATGAGCATAAAGATAAGGGCACAAGATATCATAGGCTCACGAACTACTAAGTAACGAAGACAATAAGATACGCTAGAGTGCATATGTCTTACACCATATGATAGATAACTTGGTCTTACGAGCACAAACCAAACAAAGCAAACGAGGTTCACAGACCGAAAGAAAAGCGAAGCTAAACACATGACACAAGACGCGCAAATCCTACACTCTCTCCCCCTTTGGCATCGAGACACCAAAAAGGCAGAGAGGACACCTACGACACAGGTGGTAGCTCAGGCTGAGAACGACTCCTCGTCAGTCTCTACAATGGGAATAGTCTCCTCCTCTGACTCAGTCCATTGATACCCCTACTTGGCTATCCAAGCAGCCTCTGAGCCATTGGTCACAGTCTCGCCAAAGGTCCTCAATATCTTATTATCGCGCTGGCGACTCTTCTTGGAGGCAACATGGGCCCTGTACTGCCCCTGGGTCTGCATGCAGAACAGAGCCTTCATCTTCTTCTTCAGCTTCTTAGCCCAAGAGGACTCAGTAGAGGGAGGAGTGTATCCATCAGAATTGTCCTCATCTGCTTCCTCCTCCTCGATCTCATCCTCATCCACATCCATCTTGGCAGCCTCGGCCTTAGCACTGTTTGTGGTGTTAGCCCATTGGCTCTTGATGCGGAGCTTGATGGGCTCATGACGAATCCAGCCGGGGGCAACAAACTCATCATCGGGATAGAGCTTCTCCCAAGTCTTTGTGATCAAGAGAAACAGGTAGGGCCCATAGATGGAGACCTTATGATAGAACACCGCAAACTGAAGCTTGCACCACATGATATGTGAGACATCAAGTGGTTGCGTCTGAGCCTGACGCGCCTCCTCACAAAGGAGCATCATATCCACAAGATTGGCATGCACCTTGTCCTTGTCACCGATGCGCGGGAAGAGGGAGTTGCGGAAGATTCAGTGCATGATGTCAAGGAAGGAGTTCAGCACCCACACCTTCTTCTTACTAGGAAGCATCTTCTCAACAAAGAAGGGCTGAAGCTTGTTCTTGTTGGCTGACTCAGGGTTGGCATGAGGGCGAACACCAACGGGCATGTCGAGCCCCGCATCTGGAACGTGAAGCAAATCCATGAATTCCTTCCACTTAGCAGTCATCTGTTGACCATCGGTCATCCATGTCATGGTCCTTGCCTCATCAAAATGGAAGTGGACCGAAGCAAAGAACTGAGCCATAATGTCTGGGTCAAAGTCCAGGTGAAAGGTAAGCATGTGCTCAATGCCAAATTGCTCCACCAGGTCCAAAGCCTCACCAAAATAGTCATGGTGCTTATCCTGCCTCATGTGATTCATGTCAATCCAGTGCACATCCATGTAGATGTTCTGCTTGGCCTTGATCACGTCCAAATCGATAAGGTTCTTTTGCTTGGTCCAGAACAGATCATTCCCTCTGAAGTTGGCATGGGGATTCACATAGGGGTTGATCTTCCTCCGAACGATAAACTCAACCAGTGGTATCTCATCCATGCCCATGGTGGGCTCCCTGAGGTTGGTGGCAGTGTGCTTGGTTTTGTGTTGGGAGGCATTGGAGCCCTCTGGAGCTTCATCTTGGTTGTGCAGGCGCTTCGAGCCCATGTCACGGACAGGATTCAACCAACGGACATTGGAACCGGAGCCACAACCTATGACACACAACACAAGAACACGCAAGAAAAGTGAGAAGGACCAATGCAAAGACCAGGGCCAAAGCCAAACGAAACAAGCAAGCACGAGATTTGGACGAACAAAGCAGCATAATTTGCAAAGCTACGGTAGTACCGGACCGGCGCACGGATGTAAAAAATTACATCCGCTCTAGCCGCGGTAGTACCGTGTCGGGGTGGCACGGTAGTACTGTGCCTGGAGCGGAAGTAATTTTTTACTTCCACGCCCCGAGCGGTAGTACCTCTCCGAGGGAGCGGTAGTACCGCGTGAGGCATATCATGAGAGAGTATGCGGTAGTACCGCTCCAGGAGGAGTGGTAGTACCGCACGGATACAAACGCCACCATAACAGCGATCTGGATCTAGGAACAACCGTAAAACTAGATCGGTACTACCGTTGATCAAAATAAACTGTTGTGTCATTCCAAATAGCATGCTTACTGCACTACCACTCTCCTACAATTCCCTCTTGCACAGATTTAGCCAAAAATCACATGAACTACACATGCATCTCCCCAAGACCTAGAAGCACAAGAACGGAACAAAAAGAGAAGGACTTGGGGAAATACCGGGGTCCATGGCAAGAGGATGAGGTGGGGAACGATCCCACCGGACAGAATGCGAGGAGAGCGGCCGGAGACGGAGATCCGGCGAGGTCCGCCGGCGCCATTCTTGGGCAGGAGAGAGAGAGACGGGGTGGGGAAAAGAGATGAATGGGTATGGGGGAGTTGGAACCCCCCCTTCCCTGCTCTTAACCCCCACCCGCTCGCGACGGCGCGGTAGTACCGCGGGTCATCGTGGTAGTACCGCCCGGGCGGAAGTACTGCTCGCTGGGCGGTAGTATCACTCTTCTAGCAGCAGTAAAAAATTACTGGCGTGATGGAAGCGGTAGTACCGTGCCTAGGATGCAACTATGCACGCACAGAGCAATCCACTCCTGCGGTAAAACCGTGGCTTGCCACGGTAGTACCGTACCCCCAAGAGAGTGCAGGTTTCGCAAAAGAGAGGGAAACAGCCTTTGCAATGCAACCTTCAAGACTCAAAACACACCAAGAGGCGAGCACAAGAGACAACACAAACACAAACACGACACAAAGAGAAGGGCAAACGGCAACTAGGAGAAAACACGAAACACAACCTCTCCACAGAGAGGATGGTGGCCGGAGCCACCTATGTTTGAGTAAATTGGTATGGCACCGCGAAGAATTATCCTTGGGCCCATGAACAAAACTCGTCTTTGAAGCACAAGTACCATCACAATGGCTAATGTGAAAGAGTTGATCAATTTATGCATAATGGGGGGAGGGAGAGTTCATTGAGATAACAACACTCCCCCTATGTCCATGCCTACACCTAAACAAGATATCACGTTGAGTATGGTGGGGTGTGCAAGGTTTCAAGCTACATTGCTCGAATCAATGATATTTAGCTCATGCCTTAACTCGCGAAATCTTGCTTCATCCAAGGGCTTCATGAAAATATCTGCAAGGTTATCATGAGCGTTGACATACTTGAGCTTGATCTCCCCTCGCCTAATGTGATCCCGGATGATGTGATACCGAATCTCAATATGGTTCGTCTTGAAGTGTTCACCGGGTTGAGAGAGATCTTGATGGCACTTTCATTGTCACACCAAAGAGGCACTTCATCACAAGTGACACCATAATCCTTCAAAGTTTGCCTCATCCATAGAAGTTGAGCACAATAACTACCGGCAGCCACATACTCCGTTTCGGTGGACGAGAGATACACAACTTTGCTTCTTAGAAGACCAACTCACCAAAGAGCAACCAAGCAATTGGCACCCTTCGGAGGTGGACTTCCTATCCACTTTGTCTCCCGCCCAATCTGAATCTGTATAGCCCAAAAGATCGAAGTTGGCTCCTCTTGGGTACCAAAGGCCAAAGTTTGGGGTATGAGCCAAATAACGAAAGATTCGCTTGACCTCCACAAAGTGGCTTTCCTTAGGTGCGGCTTGAAAGCATGCACAAATTCCCACACTCAACATGATATCCGGTCTAGATGCACAAAGGTAAAGCAGGGAGCCAATCATGGAGCGATATACCTTTTGATCCACCGCTTTACCATTGGAATCTATGTCAAGTTGGCATTTGACTGGCATTGGAGTAGAAGCCGGCTTGACATCACTTAGCTTGAATCTCTTGAGCATGTCTTGAGTGTATTTGGCTTGGTTGATGAAGGTTCCTTCTCTTCTTTGCTTGATTTCTAACTCGAGAAAGAACTTCAACTCTCCCATCATAGACATCTTGAACTTTGAGGTCATGAGAGCGGCAAATTCCTCATTGAAAGCTATGTTAGGGAAACCAAAGATAATGTCATCAACATATAGTTGGCAGACAAACAACTCCCCTTTGAACTTCTTAGTAAAAAGAGCGGGGTCGATTTTCCCAATTTCGAACCCACGATCTTGCAACAACTTAGTAAGATGCTCATACCACGCACGTGGGGCTTGTTTAAGGCCATAGAGTGCCTTTTTGAGTTGGTACACATGATCGAGGAAATAGGGATCCTCAAACCCGGGGGGTTGTTTGACATACACCAACTCATTAATAGGACCATTAAGGAAAGCACTCTTCACATCCATTTGTTGCAACTTGAAATTATGATGAGAAGCATAAGCAATCAACAAACGAATAGATTCAAGGCGAGCAACGGGAGAAAAGGTTTCATCGTAGTCGATACCCTCGACTTGGGAGTAGCCTTGTGCCACCAAACGAGCCTTGTTGTGAACAATGATTCCATGAGCATCTTGCTTGTTCTTGAATATCCACTCGGTTCCAATGACATTATGATTCCCGATTGCCCTTGGCACTAATCTCCACACTTGGTTGTGCTCGAAGTTGTTGAGTTCTTCATGCATGACACTGAGCCAATCCGGGTCCTCGAGCGCCTCATAAACCTTTTGGGGTTCGACACAAGAAACAAATGCGTGATGTTCACAATAGTTTGCTAATTGTCTACGAGTGCTTACCCCCTTTATTAGTCTTACAACCACATTCTCCAAGACGTGACCTTTGGTTGTGTGCTTGGAAGCGATCTTAGCGGCATGACGCTCTAATTCTTCCTTAGGTGTGAAAAGAGGAGCGGAAACTTGATCATCTTGAGCGCCGTCTTGAGCTTGTTCTTGATCTTGAGCTTGCTCTTGATTTTGAACTTGCTCGAAAGGGAGAACTCGACCTTGGGCATCACTTGGTGGCTCACCACCATCTTGAGGTTGATCTTGCCCTTGATCTTGTTCACGTGGTTGAGGGCCTTCACTTTGTTCTTCGGAAGCGTGTGGGTCTTGGGTTGGTGATGGCTCCACTTGAGTGGAGCATTGTCCTTCTGCTTAGGCCACAAGGGGTTCCTCAATGGGTAGGATATGACCAACACCCATTCTTTTTATGGCTTGGGAGGAATTTCATCACCTACACCACAAGTACCACTTTTCTCCACTTGGGAGCCGTTATTCTTGTCAAACTCCATGTTACACGTCTCCTCAATGAGTCCCGTGGACTTGTTGAGGACACGGTAAGCATGAGAGTTTGTAGCATAACCAACAAATATGCCCTCATGAGCTCTAGCCTCAAATTTAGACAAACAGACACCTTTCTTGAGAATGAAACACTTACACCCGAACACCCAGAAGTACTTGAGGTTGGGCTTGTTACCGGTGAGTATTTCATATGGAGTCTTGTTCAAGCCTTTGCGGAGGTAGAGCCGATTGGATGCATGACACTCGGTGTTGATGGCTTCGGCCCAAAATTTGTATGGAGACTTGAACTCCGCCATCATGGTCCTTGCCGCATCCATCAATGTTCGATTCTTCCTCTCCGCAACACCATTTTGTTGAGGGGTGTATGGAGAGGAATACTGATGCTTGATTCCCTCATCACTAAGAAACTCACCCAAGGTGTAGTCCTTGAACTCGGTGTCGTTGTCACTTCTTATTGTCAAGATCTTTGCATCGTGTTGACGTTGAGCTTCATTTGCAAAGTCGATGACCGTTTGTTGAGTTTCACTCTTCCTCTTGAAAAAATATACCCAAGTGTACCTTGAGTAATCATCGACAATAACCAAGCAATACTTTCTACTCCCAAGACTATCAAAGGATGGAGGCCCAAAGAGATCCATGTGAAGGAGCTCCAAGGGTCTCTTCAAGTAGATGATAGTCGTGGGAGGGTGAGCCTTCTCATTTACCTTTCCTTCAATACAAGCACTACAAGCACGATCTTTGACAAAACTAACATTTATTAGTCCACGGACATGGTACCCCTTGAGAAGACTTTGCAAAGATCTCATATTGACATGGGCTAAACAGCGATGCCAAAGCCATCCCACATCAACTTTAGCCATTAGGCATGTCGCGGTCTTAGTGGGTCGCTCTAAAAAGTTAATCACGTAAAGACCATTCTCGACATGCCCAACAAAGGCTACTTTAAGAGTCCTGCTCCACAAGAGGGCCACATTATCAATATCAGAGAATGTGGCAAAACCCATGAGTGCAAGTTGACGAACGGAAAGTAAATTGTATGCAAGGGACTCAACAAGCAGGACTTTCTCGATCGTGAGATCATGAGAAATGACAACCTTGCCAAGACCCAATACCTTAGAAGACGAGGCATCACCCCACTCGATGTTGGTGGGCATAGATGGGATCTTGTGCACGTCCACCACCAAGTCACTTCTTCCAGTCATATGATTTGTGGCTCCACTACCGAGCAACGATGATCCCCCACCGGAAGCAAACACCTACAAGAGATGCTTGGTTTTAGGTACCCATTTTGTAATGGGTCCTTTGATGTTAGTAACAAGGGTCTTAGGAACCCAAATAGACCATTCAATGTACTCAAACGGAGAACCAACAAATTTAGTATAAACATGCCCATCACTAGCACGACACAACACATAAGAAGGGTTAAATTTGCCAGCTTTGTTGGAAGGGGTGGCATTGCTCTTTTTGACATCACCACCCTTCACATTGTTCTTCTTCTCCTTTGGAGCACCCTCTCCCTCCTTCACAAAAGTTTTCTTGAGAGGAGGAGGTCGTTTGGTCTTGTCGTTCTTCTTCTTGTTCTTGGACTTGGGTGCGAACCCAACTCCCTCCTGTTGGGGAACACGATAATTTAAAAAAAATTCCTACGATCACGCAAGATCTATCTATGTGATGCATAGCAACAAGAGGGGTGAGTGTGTCCATGTACCCTCGTAGACCAAAAGTGGAAGCGTTTAGTTAACGCGGTTGATGTAGTCGAACGTCTTCGCGATCCAACCGATCCAAGCACCGAACGTACGGCACCTCTGCATTCAGCACACGTTCAGCTCGATGACGTCCCTCGTACTCTTGATCCAGTTTAGGACGAGGGAGAGTTCCGTCAGCATGACGGCGTGGCAACGGTGATGATGAAGTTATCGGCGCAGGGCTTCGCCTAAGCACTACGACGATATGACAGAGGTGTGTAAATGTGGAGGGGGGCACCGCACACGGCTAAGACAAATCTTGGAGTGCCTTTCGGGTGCCCCCTACCCACGTATATAAAGGAGAGAGGAAGAGGAGGCCGGCCTAGAGGGGGCGCGCCAAAAGGGGGAGTCCTACATGGATTCCCGGTCCAAGTAGGATTCGCCCCCCCTTTCCTATTCCAACTAGGAGAAGGAAGGGAAGGAGGAAGAGGGGAGAAGGAAGGAGGGGGGCGCCGCCCCCTCCTAGTCCAATTCGGACCAGCCCATGGGGGGGGGCACCCCTTGAGGACCTTCTCTCCTTTCCCGTATGGCCCATTAAGGCCCACTACTTCCCCCGGCGAATTCCCGTAACTCTCCGGTACTCCGAAAAATACCCGAATCACTCGGAACCTTTCTGATGTCTGAATATAGCCTTCCAATATATCGATCTTTATGTCTCGACCATTTCGAGAATCTTCGTCATGTCCGTGATCTCATCCGGGACTCTGAACAAGCTTCGGTCATCAAATCACATAAACTCATTATACAAATCGTCATCAAACATTAAGCGTGCGGACCCTACGGGTTCGAGAACTACGTAGACATGATCGAGACATATCTCCGGTCAATAACCAATAGTGGAACCTGCATGCTCATATTGACTCCCACATATTCTACGAAGATCTTTATCGGTCAAACCGCATAACAACATACATTCTTCCCTTTGTCATCGATATGTTATTTGCCCAAGATTCGTTCGTCGGAATCATCATAACTAGTTCAATCTCGTTACCGGCAGGTCTCTTTACTCGTTTCGTAATGCATCATCCCGCAACTAACTCATTAGTCATATTGCTTGCAAGGCTTATAGTGATGTGTGTTGGTGTCAAAACCGGCGGATCTTGGGTAGGGGGTCCCGAACTGTGCGTCTAAGGCTAATGGTAACATGAGGCAGGGGACACGATGTTTTACCCAGGTTCGGGCCCTCTCGATGGAGGTAATACCCTACTTCCTGCTTGATTGATCTTGATGATATGAGTATTACAAGAGTTGATCGACCACGAGATCGTAGAGGCTAAACCCTAGAAGCTAGCCTATGATTATGATTGTTGTTTTCCTACGGACTAAACCCTCCGGTTTATATAGACACCGGAGGAGGCTAGGGTTACATAGAGTCGGTTACAAAGAAGGAGATCTAACATCCGGATCACCAAGCTTGTCTTCCACGCAAAGGAGAGTCCCATCCGGACACGGGACGAAGTCTTGAGTCTTGTATCTTCACGGTCCAACAGTCCGGCCAAAGTATATAGTCCAGCTGTCCGGATACCCCCAAATCCAGGACTCCCTCAGTAGCCCCTGAACCAGGCTTCAATGACGATGAGTCCGGTGCGCAGATTTTCCTCGACATTGCAAGGCGGGTTCCATCTCCGAATACTCCAAAGTAAATCTCGAACACTTAAGTCGTGTCCGGCTATGCAAGAAGATTTTCACATACCACCGTAGGGAGAACAATATCCCACAAATATAATCTGCTGACAACTTTAGATAACGTGTGACATCACACCATGGCCGAGTCATCATTCGAACCGTTTTCCCAACCAGCTACTGCGCATATAGCGAGGCGGTTTCCTGGGCACGTCTTGTCGAAGCAGAGATTGTGCCCCCCTTATCACGGTACTTTCATCAATACAGGTGTGGGTAGCCCAACCGTACCGCCAATCACGGCGAGTGGGGAACGAGCAGGTTCTATCAGGCAAGTAGGGAGGCGCAAAAGTTTTTATGGCCTCTATAAAGAGATAAGGCCTCTTCTTCTTTACCCACGCCTTTTCCTTCTACTCGTCCATTCCCCTTCGCTCTAGCCCTAGCGCCCAAGCGCTCGTCTTCTCCACCAAAAAGAGGTTCTCCGAAGATGTCCAGATCCAGAGCAGGAGGCAAATGGATGGCCTCTACCGTCCAGGAGAAGGATATCAAAAAGCTTCGAGAGGCCGGGTACCTGGCCAAGAAAATCGGCCACCGTCTTCCGACGGCAGGACAGATCGTCCCTAATCCGGAGCCTCACGAGAGGGTCGTGTTTATTCCTCATTTCGTCCGCGGGCTCGGTTTTACCCTTCACCCATTTGTTCGCGGCATCATGTATTATTACGGGATTGATTTTCATGATTTGTCCCCTAATTCTTTCCTTAACATCTCGACGTTTATCGTCGTGTGTGAGGCCTTTCTCCGTGTTTCGCCACACGTCAGCTTATGGCTGAAGATCTTCAATGTGAAGCCCAAGGTGGTGAACGACGAGCACGCAAAGTGTGGAGGCGCCATGGTGAGCAAGATTCCCAAGGTCACATGGCCGACAGGCACCTTCAATGATTCCGTCAAGGAGTGGCAGCAGCAGTGGTTCTACATCACTGAGCCGCGCGGCAAAACGTGGGCCGCTGCTCCCGAATTTAGATCCGGAGCCCCCTGCGGCTCACGTCCTGGCCCAAGAAGGACCTGAACTGGTCCTCACATGATGATTTGTCGGTGCTCCAAACACGCGTCAAGGGCATGGTAGACAAGGATGTCAAACTCGTCAATGTAGTCCAGGTGATGTTAGTTCGCCTGGTTCTTCCTTGCCAGCACTGGGCCTGTAATTTGTTGGAATACGACCCGGCCGAGCGCCAGATCTTGCGGGAGCTCTACGGGTCCTCACACAAGGATATCTAGAAGGTGCTCTTCAAGTCCGGCAAACCGTGGCCGGAATCCACCGAGGACCGTGGGTATCAACTGTCCTGCTCCGCAAGTCCGGTAAGTTATCGCTATGTTCTGTCTATCCATGTTTAGTTGGCATATCCCGAGGGAGACGCTTTATCATGCTTTCCGCAATTATCCCAGGAATGGACTAAGAAAGCGGGGCGGATACATTGTCCTGCCCCGCTGCCGGAGGAACCGGCAGGACCTCTTCTGACGAAGATGCTGGTCCCAGCGCCTTACAAGGCGCCGAATAAAGAGGCCTTCAAGGAGGCCAAGGAGACCCGGAGCGGCCTCCGTCGTCGCGGTGCTTCGGACACAAAATCCAAAGACTCCAACGCCCATCCTTCCTCCGAAGATGAAGAGGAGGAGGAAGAAGACGAGTCCTCTGCGGGGGGACGAAAGAAAAGGACGGCCTCCTCATCCTTGGAGGCTAAATCGCCAAAGAGGGGGGAAAATCCCCTTCCAGAGGCGTCCACCACGGCTAAAAATAGCAACCCAGAGTGGGATCCCAGGGCCCAGCCCCTGGTAAAATCGTGAGTACACGAAATCCGAACACGCCTACGCGCCCAGGATTACTAAGGTGTAATATTTTAACTTGCGCCATACTTTGTGCAGCCCGACGAGGTCTCGCACCGAACAGTCCTCATCGAAGGATTCACTGAGCTCAGATGCCTTGGAGAGCGAGACGCCTCCGGAGGCCCCTTCCCCAAAGCCTGGGCGTGACACCGAGGTGTCGCCTCGGCAGGACCCAGACCAGGGAGGGCACACCTCTGGGGCCGGATACACGGGAGCAACGGTTCCCATGAACGTCGACGGCGGGGGCGATCTTAGATTCGGCCCGTAGCCGGACACGGTCCTGGAGACCTTTGAAGCTCCAGGATCAGGTAGGCAGCCCCCCTTGATGGAAGAGGCGAGCCCGCTCCGCCAACAACCTTTGTCCAAGCAGAGCTGCAGGGCGGCCTATCGACAACGCTGAAGAGTGCGTCCATCGTCGATGAACATCGCGCCCTTATGGGTGCGGTGATTGAAAAGATTCAGTCCGCTGAGAGCGGACCGAATGATTCCTGCATTAGCCTTATAAAAGGCTTTGAGGTATGTCTTATGAACATTTGAAGATTGTCATAGTATGAACAGTAGCCCCTGATGCACTGTCCGGTGAAAGAGAGAACCAGACAGGGGATCAAATTTCCGCTTCGCAGGAGACTCAGTTAATGACATATATCTCTTTGTTTGAAAATGGCGTCTATAGCGACGACCGCCTCTCATACTGCGGAAGTGTCCAGACTAAAGCAGAGTCTAGAGCGGGCCGAAGAAGAACTTGGCCGAGTGAAGAAGCAGTTGGAGGACAAGCAAGGTATGTTGAAACCTTTGATAAGTTAAGCACAAATGAGTAGTTGTTCCTGATGAAATTATTTGTATTATGTGCTCTAGGAGCAAATGCTGAAATTGAGGCGCTAAAGAAGGCTGTGGCCGAAGCCGACAAGAAAGTTGCCACGGAGCAGGCTCTTCGCGAGAAGCACGAGGCCAGGGTCATTGAAGTTGAACGAGAGCTCCAGGAGGCCGTGAAGAAAAGTGAGACCTTGGAGCAGAGTCTAGCAGGGAAAGAATCCGAACTCGCCCAGGCTCTCCAAGCCGCAAATGATGTTCGGGAGGAAGCCCGAGGTGCTCTGAAGGACATTCAGGAGGCGAGGTGGATTGCGGCTGGTAAGGCTTTTTTACTCAAAGCGATTTTTATGTATAAACAGGAGAAACTCAAAGTGACAAATTGAATTCTTGTTTCTCCAGGGGCGGCTGCGGACCTGCCACACAGCATATCTGATGCTGCTCAATTCTACCGGGCTGAGGAGAAGAAGTATGTGGAAAAGCATTTTTGGTCGCAGTATTTGGCGCCGAATTATCTGGTGCCCTTTGTCGATCAGCTGAAGCAGCTGATCGAACTGCACCAGGAGGCCGAACTAGCCAGGAAGGACTTAGTTGTCCGGCTGCCGCTGAGCCAATTCCAAGCAGTTACTTCGGGCTCGTGAAGCCGATTGTTGGTGCTTGCCCTCGGGTCGAAGTCATTAAGCGGTCGGTCTGTATAGAAGGTGCACGCATGGCATTTGCCCATGCGAAAGTGCACTGGGGGAAGCTTGATGCTGAAAGGCTGATGCCTGAGGGACCACCGGAGGGTAAGGAGCACCGCAAGCACGAATTATATTATGATGGTGTCCTGAAAGGAGCCCGCCTTGTGGCGGAGCAATGTACCAAAGACATTATATTTCCCTGAAGACAGTCATGCTGTCCTTTGTAATGCGGAACACTGGCACTGTTATTATTTATTGCCTGTTATATGAAAGTTTTTTCTCCCTGTGCGACCGTTTTGATATATATGAATCCTGAGAGTTGGCCAGTCGTCGGCTTCTGCCCCCATGTAGAAAGTATGGGGGTGTTCGGGACATACCTGAACACTCTTTATCCCATTTTTTGGTCCTTGAAGGAGGTGTTCATAATAGCGAACTAGGCAATCGGACTATAGGGCTTTATCACTCTCACTTAGCCATAGGAATTCGAGTATGGTAGGGGCTCTAACAGTGCCTGATCAGAAGACCGATCCATCGCACTCTGCATTTGTTATGGCATTATGCTGAATAAATCCTTAAAGATTTTACAACCTCTCGAACAGCTGACCAGCTCTCGTCATATCATGACAGTCAGTTTTCGGCTTTCTCTACTGAGGTGCTTGTCCGGAAGAACCGGGACACAATCGCAGTAGTTCTCCTAGCACTACCTTAGACGATGGAGCGGAACGTAAGGGACCAAAACATGGGAGCCGGGCAAACCCAACTAATGACCCAAGACATGATTCGGAGCTGATGCATATAGTGCTATAAGTTCGGGGTGCCGAGTGACCGAGAAGGTGGCCGGACTTTGTTGCCATATTATGAGTACAATGAAGCCCCTGGCATAGTGGGGCATGACACTATGTGCGGGTGCCATTATGACGAAAAAGGCGTCAATGAGGAATGACGGCCAGTAAGTGTCATATAGTTCTAGGTGTTGTAGTGGAGTGACACGTTTATGCGTATGAGTACGGTTTATGCTATGAAAGGAGGTATGCTGGCGGAACCTGTTGCGACCGGACGGGAGGAAGCTGTGTGCGGATCCGAAGTGTATCCAGACTGTCTTCTTGGGGAACACTTGTGTATTCCTTCTTTGTGCGTCCGAGCTGATTCCATGTCGCCAGTCCTGTTCTTCGCAAAAGTGAGCCTGTAAAGAAAAATAAAATGCTTAGAGGCATTTGCGTGTCATAGGGTGGTTGAACCGCTGGGCCCTTCCCCAGCTTATGCCGGAGTGCTTGATTGGAGCCTTGTCGAGCCGGGCTTTCATGCTGTAAAGTAGCTCGGACTCCTTTGTTGGTGTCCGGGGGGTTGGCTGTCGAATCGAGGTTCGATAGAAAGGAACAACTCGCCACCTCAGCGACGGTATACTTTCCAGTGTCGGGGTGGAGTTCGGCCTTGCCCATAATTGTGACTATGTCATGTGGGTTTGGCATGGTGTGGTATCGCATTGAATCGAGCCAACGCGGTTCATCCCAGTTGTATATAATAGTTACTGTATAAGGGGACAATGCCGAAGACTTACTCTTCGGTATGGTGTTTGTTTGGTGATCCGAAGACAACCTCCAGGGTGGTGGGCCTGTAAAACTTGGCCTTTACACCTGGAACGACATCTTTGAGAAGATGTTTTTAGTGGGTTTGATCCTCGAGCGATCAATACCTAGCTGGTGCACCGTGTCCTGGCGCAGCAAGTTTGGGCTGCTGTTTATGCCAATAGGGGCTCGTGTGAGGTGGAACCCACCAACTATTGAGTCGATGGTAAGTGCAATTGAATTGCCGTGGTTGAAATCAGCTGGACGGTCTGTGTGATCAGAGATGATCGGACGTATTTTTGTACCGTGGGGTGACTTGTATTGTTGAGTCGGCGTCCCGAGGAGTACACATTCCCTTGTTGGTTTGTGGAGAATTTTTATTTACCTCATAATGTTTGATGGTCTGGACTCCTCGTTATCTTCATAGCTTTGAGACCCCTTTTTATTGTTTCCGGCACGCGACCGGCCAGTTTGTTTTGAAGATCCGGCATTCTCTATTGGTATGATTGGCTGCCGTTCCAGGGGTACCATGAATTTGACATGGTTGGTCGAGTATGCTGCCCGGGCCGGATGGGCCTGTATTGTTCTCTTTCTGCTGATCGGACCGGGAGCCGCGGAATCCGGCATTGACTACCGTGTCTTGGGCGTCATCATTATTTTTGTGACGCTTATGTCTGTTGCGTCGAGGTTTATGGGTGCTGCCTCGCATTTCCTGCGTATTGTCCCGGACCATGATGTATTGGTATCGGGGCGTGGGCTTTGGGACCTCCTCCTCAAGTTGAGGTAGCAACTTGTCCTTTGGGTAGCCTTTGGTGGGGCGCTCGAGTCCACATTCCTCGGCTGCCAGGACCTCAGTCCATCTGTCTGTGAGCAGATCTTGATCAGCTTGGAGCTGCTGCTGCTTCTTTTCAGGCTTCTTGCAGTGGCCATAAGCTAGCGCTTGAAGCGCTCCTAATCTACGGGATCCCCAGTCACGCCGAATTCATCATCGCCGAGGCTCACCTCATCTTCGGAGGGAGGGCATGTAGTTGTCCTCCTCCAAGTATCCGTCCGTCGCCTGTTCATCTGGGCTAACCTTCCCATCTTCCTGTCCGGCCTGCTCGAAGGCAGGCTGATCGGGATTGTATTCATCTTCGGCACCATCCGGATTATTTTTGTTTCCTGTGCTGGTACTGCTGTGGCAGGGCTTAGAGCGGCGCCGATGACGCCCATGATTTGATTTCTTCCTTAAGGGGTTATCCTCAATTGCCTCATCACCGTTGGTTTCTTTGGGAGTGTCCACCATATATATATCATACGAGGAGGTGGTTGTCCTTCCTGTTCTTCTCCTGCATCGTCGTCCACACCGTCGATGTCTTCGGAGTCGAAGTCAAGCATGTCGGTTAAATCATCGATAGTGGCAATGAAGTGGGTGGTGGATGGGTAACGAATTTCCTCGTCGCCTCCTTCCCACTCGAGCCGGATGATGTCTACTACACAACCTTCTTCTTGTAGACATTGTTGGGCCTGCAAGTGCACATGTTTGTAGGACGGTAGCAAATTTCCCTCTAGTGGCTGACCTAATGTTTATCAATCCGCTGGAGGCGTAGGATGAAGATGGTCTCTCTCAAACAACCCTACAACCAAATAACAAAGAGTCTCTTATGTCCCCAACACACCCAATACAATGTTAAATTGTATAGGTGCACTAGTTCGGCGAAGAGATGGTGATACAAGTGCAATATGGATAGTAGATATAGGTTTTTGTAATCTGAAAATATAAAAACAGCAAGGTAACTAATGATAAAAGTGAGCGTAAATGGTATTGCAATGATAGGAAACAAGGCCTAAGGTTCATACTTTCACTAGTGCAAGTTCTCTCAACAATAATAACATAGATAGATCATATAACAATCCCTCAACATGCAACAAAGGGTCACTCCAAAGCCACTAATAGCAGAGAACAAACGAAGAGATTATGGTAGGGTACGAAACCACCTCAAAGTTATTCTTTCGGATCAATCTATTCAAGAGTTCATACTAGAATAACACATTAAGACACAAATCAACCAAAACCCTAATGTCACCTAGATACTCCATTGTCACCTCAAGTATCCATGGGCATGATTATACGATATGCATCACACAATCTCAGATTCATCCAACCAACAAAAAGTACTTCAAAGAGTGCCCCAAAGTTTCTACCGGAGAGTCAAGAAAACACTTGCCAACCCCTATGCATAGGTTCATGGGCGGAACCCGCAAGTTGGTCACCAAAACATACATCAAGTGGCACGTGATATCCCATTGTCACCACAGATAAACACGGCAAGACATACATCAAGTGTTCTCAAATAAAGACTCAATCCGATAAGATAACTTCAAGAGGGAAACTCAATTCATCACAAGAGAGTAGAGGGGGGAGAAACATCATAAGATCCAACTATAGCAAAGCTCGCGATACATCAAGATCGTGCCATAGAGAGAACACGAGAGAGAGAGATCAAACACATAGCTACTGGTACATACCCTCAGCCCCGAGGGTGAACTACTCCCTCCTCATCATGGATAGCGCCGGGATGATGAAGATGGCCACCGGTGATGGGTTTCCCCTCCGGCGGGGTGCTGGAATGGGCTCCCGAGAGGTTTCTGGTGGCTACAGAGGCTTGCGGCGGCGGAACTCCCGATCTATCTTGATATTCGATGGTTTTTGGGTACGTAGGCTTATATAGGTGAAAGAAGTCGGTCGGGAGGTGCTCGAGGGGACCACGAGACAGGGGGCGCGCCCAGTAGGGGGGGGCTCCCCCTATCTCCTGGCCCCCTCGAGGATCTTCTGACGTGAACTCCAAGTCTCCAGGATCATATTCTTCCAAAAATCACGCTGCCGAAGGTTTCATTCCGTTTGGACTCCGTTTGATATTCCTTTTCCTCGAAATACTGAAACAGGCAATAAAACAACAATATGGGCTGGGCCTCCGGTTAATAGGTTAGTCCCAAAAGTAATACAAAAGTGTATAATAAAGCCCGTAATCATTCAAAATAGATAATAATATAGCATGAATGCTTCATAAATTATAGATATGTTGGAGACGTATCACCATCCCCAAGCTTAATTCCTACTCGTCCTCGAGTAGGTAAATGAGAAAATAAAGAATTTATGAAGTGTGAATGCTAGAAGGTGCACAAGTTTGATCAATGATAATTTCAATCACCTTTTCTAGCATGATAATATGTCATAACAGTAGTTCATCTCATAAAACTTCTCACGATAAAGTAACAAGCAATTCACATGTCAAATCATAGACCATAAACATTCTTGAAAACTATCAAACTTCATTCTCAGTCATCAAACAATTGCAATTCATCTTATTTTTAGGAATAGCAAACTCCACATACTCAACTATCATATAGTCTTCTACAATTGCTAACACTCACACAATACTAATGGTTATGGAGTTTCAATCGACACCGAGAAAGATAGGGCTTATAGTGTTGCCTCCCAACGTATTCACCTTTGGGTGATGTCAACAATAATAGTTCATGCTAACTTACATCCAATTGGATATATATATCAGGATCTTTCCAACACGAGGTGCTTGCCAAAGGATAAAATGAAAAAGGGAAAGGTGAAGATCACCTTCACTCAAGCAAAAAGTAAAAGACATAAAGTAAAAGATAGGCCCTTCGCACAGGGAAGCAGAGGTTGTCATGCGCTTTTAGGGTTGGATGCACAAAATCTTAATGCGAATGAACGTCACTTTATATTTCCACTTGTATATGGACCTTTATTATGCAGTCTGTCGCTTTTATTGCTTCCATAACAAGATCGTATAAAGCTATTTTCTTCACACCAAAAGATCATACATATTTAGAGAGCAATTTTTATTGCTTGCACCGATGACAACTTACTTGAAGGATCTTACTCAATCCATAGGTAGGTATGGTGGACTCTCAAGGCAAAACAAGGTTTAAGGATGTTTGGAAGCACAAGCAGTATCTCTACTTGGTGCAAGGAATTTTGGCTAGCATGAGGGGGAAAGGCAAGCTCAACATGTTTGAATGATCCATGACAATATACTTTAACTGAGATGTCAGAAAACATAACCCATTATGTTGTCTTCCTTGTCCAACATCAACTCTTTAGCATGTCATACTTAATGAGTGCTCCCAATTATAAAATATGTCTAGGATAATGTATTTATATGTGAAATCTCTCTTCCTTCAATATTCTTTCATGAATTGTTCAAATGACCAATACAATGCTTGCTAACCTTCAATAAATTTACAACCTCTACTTCTTAGATGTGAAGTCATTACTCCCCATGGGATAAGCAAATGAAACATATTTAATTTCAGATTTATGACAATCAACTCATTCAACCATTTACTCATAGGATATAAATGAAGCACACGAGTAAATGAAAAACTACTCCAAAAAGATATAAGTGAAGATCAATGAGTAGCTAAATAATCATGTAACTATAGGAAGACTCTCTCTCATTTAAGAATTTCAGATCTTGGTATTGTATTCAAACAGCAAGCAAAACAAAATAAAATGACATTGCAAGGATAGCACAACTCATGTGAAGAAGCAAAAACTTAGGCTCAACCGATACTAACCGATAATTGTTGAAGAAGAAAGGTGGGATGCCTACCGGGGCATCCCCAAGCTTAGATGCTTGAGACTTCTTTAAATATTGCCTTGATGTGCCTTGGGCATCCCCAAGATTGAACTTTTGTGTCTCCTTAATTCCTCTCGTATCATGGTTTCTCTTTTTCTCAAAAGCTTCATCCACAACAAACTCAACAAGAACTCGTGAGTTAGGTTAGTATAAACCAATGCAAAACCTTATCATTTTCTACTGTAACAAATCACTAAAATTATTATTCAACATTGCATACTAAATGCCTCTGCATATTTAATACCCCTATCCTCAAATAGAATCATTAAACAAGCGAACATATGCAAACAATGCAAACATAACAGCAATCTGCCAAAACAGTACAGTCTGTAAAGAATGCAAGAGTTTAAATACTTCCCTAACTCCAAAAATTATGAAATAAAATTCCCACTGTATTAAATTTATCAGAGCTTAATATGCAAAAAGTTTCAACATTATACCATTCTCTAACGTTTCTAGGGAATTTTTGCAACAGCGGTAAACTTCCTGTTTTCAAACAGCAACATGTATACTAGCAAAATAAGCATGGCAAAGGCTATCCTTGACTTCTTTATTGAAATTAAAGATGCAAAACATTATTCTAAATAACAGAGAGCAAATACTAACAAAATAAAATGACGCTCCAAGCAAAACACATATCATGTGGTGAATAAAAATATAGCTCCAAGTAAATTTACCGATGAACGAAGACGAAAGAGGGGATGCCATCTGGGGCATCCCCAAGCTTAGGCTCTTGGTTGTCCTTGAATATTACCTTGGCGTGCCTTGGGCATCCCCAAGCTTAGGCTCTTACCACTCCTTATTCCATAGTCCATCGAATCTTTACCCAAAACTTGAAAACTCCACAACACAAAACTCAACAGAAAACTCGTAAGCTCCGTTAGTATAAGAAAATAAAACCACCACTTAGGTACTGTAATGAACTCATTCTAAATTCATATTGGTGTAATGTCTACTTTATTCTAACTTCTCTATGGTTCATACCACTTAATACTAGCCATAGATGCATCAAAATAAGCAAACAACACATAGAAAACAGAATCTGTCAAAAAAAAACAGAATAGTCTGTAGTAATCTGTATCAAACATATACTTCTGGAACTCCAAAAATCATACCAAATTAGGATGTCCTAAGAAATTCGTGTACCAATCCATATCAAAAATGATCAGATCAGAAGAACGTTTCTGTGAATTAACAAAACGAATTTACTGGGTGCAAAAGTTTCTGATTTTTAGCAGGATCAACACAACTATCACCGTAAGCTACCCCAAAGGTCTTACTTGGCACTTTATTGAAACAAAATCTATAAAACATGATTACTACAGTATCATAATCATGTGCACACACAAAAACAGTAAGGATAAATATTGGGTTTTCTGCCAACAAGCGCTTTTCTTGAATGCCTTTCTAGCTAGGCATGATGATGACAATGATGCTCACAAAAAAGATAAGAATTGAAACATAACGGGAGCATCATGAAGCATATGACTAGCACATTTAATCCTAACCCACTTCCTATGCATAGGGATTTTGTGAGCAAACAACTTATGGGAACAATAATCAACTAGCATAGGAAGGTAAAACAAGCATAGCTTCAAAACCTAAAGCACATAGAGAGGAAACTTGACATTATTGCAATTCCTACAGGCATATGTTCCTCCCTCATAATAATTTTCAGTAGCATCATGAATGAATTCAACAATATAACCAGCACCTAAATCATTCTTTTCATGATCTACAAGCATAGAAAATTTACTACTCTCCACAAAAGCAAAATTCTTCTCATGAATAATAGTGGGAGCAAACTCAACAAAATAATTATCATGTGAGGAATAATCCAATGGAAAACTAAAACGTGATGACAAGTTTCATGGTTATAATTATTCTTAATAGCATACAAGTCATCACAATAATCATCATAGATAGCAACTTTGTTCTCATAATCAATTGGAACCTCTTCCAAAATAGTGGAATCATCACTCAATAAAGTTGACACTCTTCCAAACCCACTTTCATCAATATAATCATCATAAATAGGAAGCATGCTTTCATCATAACAAATTTGCTCATCAAAACTTGGGGGACTAAACATATCATCTTCATCAAACATAGCTTCCCCAAGCTTGTGGCTTTGCATATCACTAGCATCATGGATATTCAAGGAATTCATACTAACAACATTGCAATCATGCTCATCATTCAAAGATTTAGTACCAAGCATTTTAATGCATTCTTCTTCTAGCAATTGAGCACAATTTTCCTTTTCATCATACTCAAGAAAGATATTAAAAAGATGAAGTGAATGAGACAAACTCAATTCCATTTTTTTGTAGTTTTCTTTTATAAACTAAACTAGTGATAAAACAAGAAACAAAAAGATTCGATTGCAAGATCTAAAGATATACCTTCAAGCACTCACCTCCCCGGCAACAGCGCCAGAAAAGAGCTTGATGTCTACTACACAACCTTCTTCTTGTAGACGTTCTTGGGCCTACAAGTGCACAGGTTTGTAGGACGGTAGCAAATTTGCCTCAAGTGGATGACCTAAGGTTTATCAATCCGCAGGAGGCGTAGGATGAAGATGGTCTCTCTCAAACAACCCTGCAACCAAATAACAAAGAGTCTCTTGTGTCCCCAACACACCCAATACAATGGTAAATTGTATAGGTGCACTAGTTCGGCGAAGAGATGGTGATACAAGTGCAATATGGATAGTAGATATATGTTTTTGTAATCTGAAAATATAAAAATAGCAAGGTAACTAATGATAAAAGTGAGCGTAAACGGTATTGCAATGATAGGAAACAAGGCCTAAGGTTCACACTTTCACTAGTGCAAGTTCTCTCAACAATAATAACATAGATAGATCATATAAAAATCCCTCAACATGCAACAAAGGGTCACTCCAAAGCCACTAATAGCGGAGAACAAACGAAGAGATTATGGTAGGGTACGAAACCACCTCAAAGTTATTCTTTTGGATCAATCTATTCAAGAGTTCATACTAGAATAACACATTAAGACACAAATCAACCAAAACCCTAATGTCACCTAGATACTCCATTGTCACCTAAAGTACTTCAAAGAGTGCCCCAAAGTTTCTACCGGAGAGTCAAGAAAACGTGTGCCAACCCCTATGCATAGGTTCATGGGCGGAACCCGCAAGTTGGTCACCAAAACATACATCAAGTGGCACGTGATATCCCATTGTCACCACAGATAAACACGGCAAGACATACATCAAGTGTTCTCAAATGAAAACTCAATCCGATAAGATAACTTCAAGAGGGAAATTCAATTCATCACAAGAGAGTAGAGGGGGGAGAAACATCATAAGATCCAACTATAATAGCAAAGCTCGCGATACATCAAGATCGTGCCATAGAGAGAACACGAGAGAGAGAGAGAGAGAGAGAGAGAGAGAGAGAGAGAGATCAAACACATAGCTACTGGTACATACCCTCAGCCCCGAGGGTGAACTACTCCCTCCTCGTCATGGATAGCGCCGGGATGATGAAGATGGCCACCGGTGATGGGTTCCCCCTCCGGCAAGGTGCCGGAACGGGCTCCCGAGAGGTTTTTGGTGGCTACAGAGGCTTGCGGTAGCAGAACTCTCGATCTATCTTGATATTCGATTGTTTTTGGGTACGTAGGCTTATATAGGTGAAAGAAGTCGGTCGGGAGGTGCTCGAGGGGCCCATGAGATAGGGTTCACGCCCAGTAGGGGGGGCGGCGCCCCAGTATCTCCTGCCCCCCTTGAGGATCTTCTGACGTGAACTCCCAGTCTCCAGGATCATATTCTTCCAAAAAATCATGCTGCCGAAGGTTTCATTCCGTTTGGACTCCGTTTGATATTCCTTTTCCTCGAAATACTGAAACAGGTAATAAAACAACAATTTGGGCTGGGCCTCCGGTTAATAGGTTAGTCCCAAAAGTAATATAAAAGTGTATAATAAAGCCCGTAATCATTCAAAACAGATAATAATATAGCATGAATGCTTCATAAATTATAGATACGTTGGAGACGTATCACCGGATATAGTTCGGCCAAGAGTCTCCTGATAAAGAGAGAGACCTTAATGAGTTCAGCATGTCGCCGAAGGGTGAGTGCTGAAAGATATCCGCAGCGGTGAACTCCATTACCAGAGCCCAATCGGATTCGATGGGCCCGGGTGCGTACGGTTCGGAACCTACATCTGGACGCAAGTCCGGGGGTCCGGTGACACAGATTTCCTTGGAGGTGGAATCTGTGTTCAGCTCTATCGCCGATGAGTATGCGGCATCCGGGGCGGGGTCCATCCCTCAAACGTCGGAGTACACGATCTGCCCCGGATTTAGGTCCGGAGCTACTGCAGGTGCGATATCCCGAATATTGTCTGACAGCAGATCTAAGCCATGCTCATGGTGACTATTCTGCGCTCCTGGCGCAGGCCTGAATCCGTTGAAGATCAAGTCTCTACGGATATCAGCCATGTAGTTCAAGTTTCCGAACCTGACCTGATGGCCATGGGCGTAGCTGTCGATCTGCTCCAGATGGCTGCTTAATTGCCCGCAGCGGCCGCCAACACGAAGATCTGACCGGGGAGAAAAGTCTTACCCTTGACTGTGTTGTTATTGATTGAAGGAGCCATCGAGCCTTGCTGTGACGACACAGAGGAACTCTCAGTGAAAGCACCAATGTCGGTGTCAAAACCGGCGGATCTCGGGTAGGGGGTCCCGAATTGTGTGTCTAAGGCTAATGGTAACAGGAGGCAGGGGACACGATGTTTTACCCAGGTTCGGGCCCTCTCGATGGAGTTAATACCCTACTTCTTGCTTGATTGATCTTGATGATATGAGTATTACAAGAGTTGATCTACCACGAGATCGTAGAGGCTAAACCCTAGAAGCTATCCTATGATTATGGTTGTTGTTGTCCTACGAACTAAACCCTCCGGTTTATATAGACACCGGAGGAGGCTAGGGTTACACAGAGTCGGTTACAAAGAAGGAGATCTAACATCTGGATCGCCAAGCTTGTCTTCCACGCAAAGGAGAGTCCCATCCAGACACGGGACGAAGTCTTGAGTCTTGCATCCTCACGGTCCAACAGTCTGGCCAAAGTATATAGTCCGGCTGTCCGGCTACCCCCAAATCCAGGACTCCCTCAATGTGCATTACCGAGAGGGCCCAGATATACCTCTCCGATACATGGAGTGACAAATCCTAATCTTGATTTATGCCAACCCAACAAACACCTTCGGAGACACAAGTAGAGCATCTTTATAATCACCCATTTAGGTGGCGTTTGGTTCACTGGCTATCCCTTAGTGGGACAGGGATAGCCAGATTTTTCAGGGATACCACTCGTTTGGTTAGATGGCGAAGATGGCTGGGGATAGCCAGATGCCTTAGAATATTCCACTGAAATCTGGTTGATGGGAGCCGCGATATTTTGGCGGATGGTGGCAACCACCCTTGCCCGTAGCCTGCCATGCCCACGAAATGTTATCATTTCCTTCTCTGAACCCTCGAACAGAACATCTCCTCGCCGTGCTGCTTCGCATGAGTGGTGATGGCCGCCGGCCAAATCTCCGCTGCGGGTAGCTGGTGCCTCCTTGCATTGACATCCCATCCAGTCCTCAAGGTGCCGCTATCATAGGTTGCATATTCTGGAGTTTGTTGTGTCACTATACTAGATCTCGAGGTGTTCATGTGTTGGATCTTCATGCTACAAGCAAATATTCTTGTATGCGTGTACTTTCACACATGTGAGTAGCTTGACGTATAAAAGGATGCATCCGTCCTTCTTCATCAAATATGTGCATACATGCGTGACATAATTGATGCACGCTTGTGTATATAGCTTTACTATCTTGACACATATACATATTTGCCTAATTTATACACGATAATATTGTTTGACAACCCATGTGCCAGTGTGAGATAATTTTTTGGCTGGGAATACGAGAATAAACTGAGTTAGAGAAACAATAATTTTGTATGCAAAGAGGTAATCTCACCAACTCTTAGAAAAAGGCTTGTAAATAAAAAATAAAGTCATCTAAACAACCATCCAGTTATCCATGAAACCAAACAAAGAAACATGGCTATCCATCTACCTCTCATCCTTACAGCCAAACAAGCAAAATTGGTTATCCCCAACCACGTGGTTAGGGCTATCCTCAGCCAATCCCTCGCCGCCCTCAAACCAAACGCCACCTTACGTTGTGACGTTTGATAGCACACAAGGTGTTCCTCCGGTATTCGGGAGTTGCATAATCTCATAGTCTGAGGAACATGTATAAGTCATGAAGAGAGCAATAGCAATGAAACTATAATGATCATAATGCTAAGCTAACAAATGGGTCATGTCCATCACATCATTCTCCTAATGATGTGATCCCGTTCATCAAATGACAACACATGTCTATGGTTAGGAAACATAACCATCTTTGATTAACGAGCTAGTCTAGTAGAGGCATACTAGGGACAATATGTTTTGTCTATGTATTCACACATGTACTAAGTTTCCGGTTAATACAATTCTAGCATGAATAATAAACATTTATCATGATATAAGGAAATAAATAATAACTTTTTATTGCCTCTAGGGCATATTTCCTTCAGTCTCTCACTTGCACTAGAGTCAATAAGCTAGTTCACATCGCCATGTGATTTAACACCAAATAGTTCACATCTGTATGTGATTAACACCCATAGTTCACATTGCCATGTGACCAACACCCAAAGGGTTTACTAGAATCAATAATCTAGTTCACATCTCTATGCAATTAACACCCAAAGAGTACTAAGGTGTTATCATGTTTTGCTTGTGAGAGAAGTTTAGTCAATGAGTCTGTCACATTCAGAGCCGTATGTATTTTGCAAATATTCTATGTCTACAATGCTCTGCATGGAGCTACTCTAGCTAATTGCTCGCACTTTCAATATGTATCCAGATTGAGACTTAGAGTCATATGGATCGGTGTAAAAGTTTGCCTCGATGTAACTCTTTACGATGAACTCTTTATCACCCCCATAACCGAGAAACATTTCCTGACCGCTATACAATGATCCACTCCTCGATCACTATCGTACCCCCTTGCCAAAGTCATAGCAAGGCACACAACTGGTATGGTACATAGCATGACATACTTTATAGAACCTGTGACTGAGGCACAGGGAATGACTTTCATTCACTTTCTATCTTCTGTCGTGGTCGGGCTTTGAGTCTTACTCAACTTTACACCTTGAAATATAGACAAGAACTCCTTCTTTGACTGATCCATTTTGAACTCTTTCAAAAACTTGTCAAGGTATATACTCATTGCAAAATATTATCAAGCATCTTGATCTATCTTATAGATCTTGATGCCCAATATGTAAGGAGCTTCACCGAGGTCTTTCATTGAAAAACTCTTATTCAAGTATCCCTTTATGCTATCCAGAAATTCTATATCATTTCCAATCAACAATATGTCATCCACATATAATATTAGAAATGCTACAAAGCTCCCACTTACTTTCTGGTAAATACAAGCTTCACCGCAAGTCTGTATAAAACTATATGCTTTGATCATACTATCAAAGCGTTTATTCCAACTACGAGAGGCTTGCACCAGTCCATAAATTGATTGCTGGAGCTTGCACACTTTGTTAGCACCCTTTGGATCGACAAAACCTTCTGGCTGTATCATATACAACTCTTATTTAAGAAATATCCATATAAGGAATATAGTTTTGGACATCCATTTGCCAGATTTCATAAAATATGGCAACTGCTAACATGATTCGGACGGATTTAAGCATCGCTACAGTTGAGCAAATCTCATTGTAGTCAACACCTTGAACTTGTCGAAAACCTTTTTGCGACAAGTCGAGCTTTGTAGATAGTAACACTACTATCAATGTCCGTCTTCCTCTTGAAGATCCATTTATTTAATATGGCTTGCCGATCATCGGTGAAGTCCACCAAAGTCCACACTTTGTTCTCATACATGGCTCCCATCTCAGATTTCATGGCCTCAAGCCATTTCGTGGAATCTGGGCTCATCATCGCTTCCTCATAGTTCGTAGGTTCATCATGGTCTAGTAACATGACCTCCATAATAGGATTACCGTACCACGCTGGTGCGGACCGTACTCTGGAAGACCTACAAGGTTCTGTAATAACTTGATCTGAAGTTTCATAATCATCATCATTAACTTCCTCACTAATTAGTGTAGGAATCACTAGAACTGATTTCTGTGATGAACTACTTTCCAAAAAGGGAGAAGGTACAATTACCTCATCAAGTTTCTACTTTCCTCCCACTCACTTCTTTCGAGAGAAATTCCTTCTCTAGAAAGGATCCATTCTTAGCAACAAAGATTTTGCCTTCGCATTTGTGATAGAAGGTGTACCCAACAGTTTCCTTTGGGCATCCTATGAAGACACACTTCTCCGATTTGGGTTCGAGCTTATCAGGTTGAAGCTTTTTCATATAAGCATTGCAGCCCCAAACTTTAAGAAACGATAACTTTTGTTTCTTGCCAAACCATAGTTCATAAGGTGTCCTCTCATCGGATTTTGATGGTGCCCTATTAAAGTGAATGCAGTTGTGTTGTAGGGTGGAACCCTAGATGGAGATCTTTCACGAATTGGAGGGGAAATCCCTAATAACACGAAGAACACAAAGAACACAAGAGAGGGGAGACACTCAAATGGACTAGATCCAATCATACATATGCTAGATCCAAGAACACACAAGAGGTCACAATGAATCCAAGAACAACAAAGGAAAGATACAAGGTACTAGTTCATCCCAATCCTACGAGGAGAGAGGTCTTAATGATCCTATGATGGGGATCCTTCTCCAAGAGGAGGGCTTGATCTCCAAGAGGAGCTTCTCCAAGAGGAGGCCTTGATCTCCAAGAGGAGCTTCTCCCAAGAGGAGGTCTAGATCTTCAAGAGGAGGAAGATGAGGAAAGCTCTCTCAATATCTCACATATACTTTTCTATCCCTCTAATGAGCTAGGGAAGGGGTATATATAGTCTAGGGACAAACTAGAGGGGAGAGGGGGATACAAGGGTCAAATGCCCAAAATGCACGCATGCATATTTGAAGTGGTGCGGGCACCCGGGGTCAAACCGGCCGGGCACCTGGACCGGTCAGGGGAGTCGGTTGGAGGAGGACCGGGCACCCGGGGGGCTGGTGGTGGGCGCTGGTAGGCGGGCACTGGGTGAGAGCCCGGCACCGGGCAAGCTGGCCGGCTCAGTAGAGGTTGTGCACCGGGCCCAAGTGGCCGGGCACTGGTGCGCCCAAGCGCTGGCTGGGCGAAGGCGGGCACCCCAGGCCTTGGGGCCGGGCACCCGGGCCAGGCTTGGGCGACTCAGGCGGTGGCCAGGCACCTAGGGGCGACGCGGCCGTGCACCCGGGGTGTCCAGGGGACTTGGTCCCTCCCGCGGCTTCGTGTCCGAGAACTCCATCTCCTCGCACGTCTTGATGCTTCCCCTTCTTCTTGGGTCTCTAGTGAACTTGGTGGTTCCTACGTGCTTCCTCGTGACGATCTCCCAAGTACCTAAGAATGCATAACTTCTTCGTTTGAGGTAGAACCCGACTCTCGTGTGAATCCGAAAGAAACTCGAAGAGGAAAGAGTTAACCTCAGTTTCGACGATGCGTGCACGTGCTCTTGTCGTTGGTCCTCGAGGTGCTTGACGAGTTGTAGTAGAGTCCATGGGGATGACGTAGGGATGCTCCGCATCATCTCCCCCCTTGGGAGAGATCCGTCCACGGATCGTGATCTTCATCACCATGGGAAAGAGAGGGCATCGTAGTGTAGAAGTTGACAACCACCAAGTACTCATCATGATGAATCTTGAAATGGGCACTCTCCAATGTCGCACCGTCTAGTGATTCCTTCAAAAGGAACAAGTAGGGCAAACACTTGGGAAAACAAATGCGGTTAGCGTTAGAGCAAAACCGAGCATTCAAGAGGTGATTCACCAAACAAGTGTCTTCATCAAGTATAGCATGTGGTGTGACAAGGGATTGTGACATGTCATGTAAGCACATAAATTGAGCACAATCAAGGACATCATGGAAACAAGCATGTAAATGTGAGGTAAAGATGCTAAAACGGTTGACAAGAGAACAAGCATCAACCTCAAGTTCATAGAAATCATGCATAAGACTCTCAATGAGCGGTGTATGGTATTGTCGGTGTACTAAGGTAGGGGTACCTCAGTACCCCAACTTGTGCACGGACAGTTGCAGCTCCCCGTAGCTGGATCCACCATATGCTTGCCGGAGACCATTCCGGCTCCCTACCAAGCCATTCAAGAACAAAGTGTACAAGACAGAAGGTTAAGACCCCGGCAAGAGGAGCTTGCCGGAAGGCCGCTCTGTGCTCAAGACTACCTCACTCACAAGAAGTCCTGGCGAGAGGAGCTCGCCGGGAGACTAGAAGATCACATCACAAAAGACATGCCTCGGCGCTATACGCGTCCCGGCAAGGGCCCGGGGAGCGGCAAGTTATAGAGCCCGACAAGCTCCCGGGCCCGGCAAGATCAAGACCCCGGCAAGGTACTTGCCGGGAGAGCTGCGCTGCACTCCAGCTCATCTGCCCACGCGTCGCCTTTAGCCTTCTCCAGAGACGCGTGGCGGGTGGTCAGGCTGCATGAGGGTGCGGTGGCACTCCACGGTGGTGGCTCCATCGCCCGTGGCAAACGGAGACGCAAGGGCGGAGCTTTTGGGGCGACGGCGACGGCATTTAATGCTCTTGTCCCCTCTGTCAAAAGTAGGTAGAATCCATCTGCTCATGCAATCGTAGCTGCACCTGTTCCGCACTGCTCCAACTACCACCTCTTTTACATTTTACCCCTCTACCCCACGCTGACACTGTCGGTGACCCTTGCCCTATAAAAGGAGGCCCATGCACAACGAGGGGAGGGTCCGATCATTCGCAACTCTCGCGAGGCCCAACCCTTGGCAACTCTAGCGCTCGATTCGCTGGTTCCACACACCACTCCACCACTCGCCGCATTCTCGAGCAAGATCAAATACAACACAAAGCAGCAGAGGGTTTTACGCGACCATCGCGCCCGGCTGGGTAAAACCGCGCGCGCGCCGCCCGATCTGCTCTCTGTGCATCCTCCGCCTCGCATCAACACACAAAGGGCCGCCCCCGCGCCCCATAGGTGTCGCTGCACTCCATCGCGCAACGACATCTTTGGCGCGCCAGGTAGGGGGCGTCGAGGTTGTGCGGACCTGATCCGGCGTTCGTGCGGCCACGCTCTTCATCAACCTCTCCGGTTTCGTCAGCGACTTCATCGATTACCGCGCCATGGCCCCGAAGACGAGAGCTTCGAGGGTCGTAGACCCGTCTGCGTCTCACCTGCCGCCACCGGAGCCGGCGGTGGGCGGAGGGGACGCCAGCGGAAGGGTGGACACCGGCGAGGGCGCTCGCGGTACCACCAGATCCAGGGACAGGACGGATGACCGCGCCTCGGTCTCCGTGGATCCGCGTCCCCCTCGGCATACGACAACCCAGCAGCGCCGTGCCACGGAAGATGGTACTCGCGTGCTGGGGCGGGAACGTGCCGGGGGCTCGCGGGATGCTCCGGACCGCTGTCCATGCATGAGCAAAAGCGAGAGTGCCGAGGGAGGACTCTGCTCCTCCTATCGCTACTAGGAGTCCGAGCATGTTCTGTACCTCGCGCCGCTCGCCCCCGCTCCCCCTACACCCCGGCAAGCGCATCTCCCTGGAGCGCTATGCTGTCGTCGAGGACGCGCCATCGAGCTCTAAGTCCGGCGAGGACGGCTCTGGTGCTCACTCCGACAAGTGCAGCTCCTCGGAACGCTATAAGCCCGGCGAGGACAGCTCTGGTGCTTGTTCCGGCGAACGCACCTCCCCGGGGTGCTGCGCGCGCCGCCAAGGACGCGCCATTGAGCTCCACCAGCAAGTGCAGAGAAACAAGAAAAGAAAAGCTAAGTCGCCGCGCGCCGCGCAGAGCACTTCTTAATTCCATGCTTTTATCTGTTATATCCTCTCGCGTTTGTCGCTTGTGCGTAAACTCGTGCGCCGAGGAGCCTGCCTGTGAACGGTCGCACCTTACTTTGCTTCAACACGCCAACGAAGTTAAGAGTGAATCGCGACCAGCTTCGCGCCCTCGTTTCGTTTCGAATCTGTTTAGCATGTTAAGCGCGTCGCGAACTAGACGCGGCAAGGTTGCTTGCCGGAAGCGACGCCAGCCAGCGGGCTGCTGATGTCCCGTACTCAGCAAGCGCGTTAAGCACCGGCAAGTTCCCTAGAAGCGTAGGGTGAAAGCACACAAAGGATGCAGGGCAGAGGATATAACGTGGCAAGCTTTGCCGTGGGATGTCCTTGGTATGGGAGGCTTGTGCACGAGAGGAGCCAAGCCGTGGTCCATTATGCATTTGTTTTGTTTCCGAGTCCGCCAACAAACACAAGTGTGCTGCTGCACCTTATCTTGCTTTCGAGCTTGCTCAGCAAGGTAAGTTGCCGAATCGGCCCGGCAAGGTGGTTTGCCGGAAGCAACACCGCCAGCGGGCTGTCCCGCGGCAAGCGTGTTCGCCCCGGCAAGCTCCCCAAGAGCGTAGAGTACAAACATACGAAGGGCGAGGCACGGCATCGTATTGCATAGTCAAGATTTATATACGCATACGTATACATGAAGCAGTCGCATATCTACCTCAGCTGTTTTCATGACCAAAATTGCAGCAACAAGGAGGAACCAAAAGACCACACCGGCGCCTGAGACCCGGCAAGCCCGGGTCGCCGGGGGCTGCGAGTGCTAAGGTTCTTCCTCGGCAAGCCAGCCTCGCTGGGGGCTGCGAACGCCAAGATTCGTCTCCGGCAAGCTAGAGTTGCTGGGGGCTGCTATTTCAGATAAGTTTTTCATCCCTCGTCATGCATCCTCCTATGGACCGGGAGATGCGGGGCTGCGTCTTTGAACGAAGCGTGTCTTGTAAAAACCCGACGTGGAGGACCCGAGTTGTGGTCCGGTTATGCATTTGGTTTGTTTCGAGTCCGCCAACAAACACAAGTGTGTGCCGCACCTTATCTTGCTTTCGAGCACGCCAGCAAGATAAGTGTCGAATCGCCCGACAAGGGTGCTTGCCGGAAGCGACACCGCCAATGGCTGCCCTGCATGGTCGATAAGCGTGTTCGCCCAAGCAAGCTCCCCGATAGCGTAAGAACACGCAAGGCACGCAATCAAGTAAAGGACTCAGTCCGCAAGCTTTCCCTCTTTTCATTAAAACATCCAATTTAGTACAAGTCCATAGAGGATGAAAAACATGATAGAGAGGATTACAAGTTCTTAATGCAGCTAATGCCCGAGGGCTTACAAATTAAAAAGATAAGGTGCCGTGATCCCTCTCCTGCTTTCTCTGCTCAGAGTTCAGGAGGTAGGTCAAGGAGCTCCCGGCAAGATAAGCCTGCCGGGGAGAGGAGACCCCGGCAAGAAGAGCTTGTCGGGGAAGGGCGAAAGGAGCGCCTAGGAGGGCGTGGCGGTGGCGCCGCCGTGCCTCAGGAGCTGCGCAAGGTGACGGGCATGGGGAAGCGTCGACGGGGCCAGCGACAGTCCTCGAAGCCAGCGGAGAGCCACGGCGCCGAAGACACCAAGAGAACTTCCCGGGGGCCGGCCAGGAGCTTGGCGGAGTCGGAGGCGTAGGAGGCAGAGCTTGAAGACGGGGTAGTGGGACGTCAGCACGCTATCGAAGGCTACTCGCCCTCGTGCTGCGACGTAGCGGCCTTGCCGCCACTCCCCCTCTTCCTCTTCCGCAGCCTCCCTACGCCAACCGCCAAGAAGACGGCCCCGGGGAGTTCAGAAGGCCGGCAACCCAGAAGATGGGGTTGCCGGTGGCGCGCGAGGCAGCGGTGTCCGACGCCTAGTCGGGCCCGCCATCCCCCTCGTCGTCGCTGTCGCTCCCCTCCTCGTCACTCTCGCTCGAGGAGGGACCTTCGCTATCCGAGGAGCTGTCCACACAGCAGCGCACCCGGGTTCCATAGTCGCCGAAGACCTTGACGGCGAGGAGGTCACCATCCATTAACTTGAAATGGAGGGTGAACCCCGCCGTCAAGCTATGGATCCGGGCGAATGTCTTCCACCCTCGGTCGAAGAACATCACGCCGGGGGCTGGGGACACGACACTCACCCGAGTGCCGCTGATCCCGCAGCCCCTCGCGCGTAACTCCATCACGCCGGTGGATCCGTCCCATCGCGCCCGCAGAACGGGACCGGCAGCCGGAGGCGGCGGCGAGGCGCCCGCGAAGCTTGATGAAGAACTCCCAGGGTCATCTCGGTGTGGACCGCACCGTGGTCGAGACGCCGGGAGACGGGAGGCACGCCACCGCGGCCGCCTCTCCTCGACCGCCTCGGCCACGCCCTCGGCCTCGCATGCCACGCCCTCCCTCTCCCTCTCGTGGCGGCTCTACCGCCACGGAGCGGATGGGGAGTGGTGCGCTGCCTAGAAGCAAAGCGCCGCCACCGTCGAAGAGCCGGGATTCTCCTTCCATGGCGGCAAGAAGAACAGAAGATGAAGATGAAGGGAGAAGTGGATGAGTGTGGCCATTGTGCACCCCTTCCGCCTTTTTAAAGGGGCGAGGTGGGGCTCAACCGCCTGGCCGACCAATCAGAAGCGAGGAGGCCAGAGGAGCGGGCCGACTCGCTTTCTCCGCCTGCGGACGGCTCGGTCTCCCACTTCGCCGCCCACGACCCCGTGCATGAGGGCTGCGTGGCGAAAAAGTGGAGCCGGAGCGACGGGTGAAGCGACCCCGCTCTGCGCCACGATCACGGGGTGGATGCCTTAAAGGCTGCATGCGCCGCCCACGTCTCCCACGACGCCGCAATCGACGCGTGCCGTTTCGGGGGAGGCGACAGATGCGGAAGTGGGTTCGACGCGCCACGGGCTTCGCGTGCCCGTGCACTGTTTTGGGCCTGGCCCAATAGCGCTCGGCACCGTGTATGGCCCAGGCCCGGGGGCTCCTGTCGGTGTACTAAGGTAGGGGTACCTCAGTACCCCAACTTGTGCACGGACAGTTGCAGCTCCCCGTAGCTGGATCCACCATATGCTTGCCGGAGACCATTCCGGCTCCCTACCAAGCCATTCAAGAACAAAGTGTACAAGACAGAAGGTTAAGACCCGGCAAGAGGAGCTTGCCGGAAGGCCGCTCTGTGCTCAAGACTACCTCACTCACGCAAGTCCTCGGCGAGAGGAGCTCGCCGGGAGACTAGAAGATCACATCACAAAAGACATGCCTCGGCGCTATACGCGTCCGGCAAGGGCCCGGAGCGGCAAGTTATAGAGCCCGACAAGCTCCCGGCCCGCAAGATCAAGACCCGGCAAGGTACTTGCCGGAGAGCTGCGCTGCACTCCAGCTCATCCGCCCACGCCGCTTTTAGCCTTCTCCAGAGACGCGTGGCGGGTGGTCTGTGCTGCATGAGGTGCGGTGGCACTCCACGGTGGTGGCTCCATCGCCGTGGCAAACGGAGACGCAAGGGCGGGAGCTTTTGGGGCGACGGCGACGGGCATTTAATGCTCTTGTCCCCCTCTGTCAAAAGTAGGTAGAATCCACTGTTCATGCACTGTAGCTGCACTGTTCCCGCACTGTTCCAACTACCACCTCTTTTACATTTTTACCCCTCTACCCTACGTTGACACCTGTCGGTGACCCCTTGCCCTATAAAAGGAGGCCCATGCACAACGTAGGGGAGGGTCCGATCATTCGCAACTCTCGCGAGGCCCGAACCCTTGGCAACTCTAGCGCCTGGGATTCGGCTGGTTCCACACACCACTCCACCACTCGCTCGCATTCTCGAGCAAGATCAAATACAACACAAAGCAGCAGTAGGGTTTTACGCGACCATCGCGTCCGGCTGGTAAAAACAGCGCGCAAGCCCGCCTCGATCTGCTCTCTGTGCATCCTCCGCCTCGCATCAACACACGAAGGGCCGTCCCGCGGCCCCATAGGTGTCGCTGCGTCCATCGCAAGAACGATGTGTATGCATAAGAAGCACTCACAACACCAAATAAGAGAAGATGTCTAAACACTTGGGGTAAGTGCAAGACAATACGAGCATAATGTGCATATGTTGTAGTGAAGAAAGTGTGGCACTCAACACAAATGATATAGCAATTGTTCATCATGTGTGAGGCAATCAAGGCAAGAAAGTAGCAATCAATGGGACATGGCATATGTGAAGGAATGACATTGTTGCAACCAAACATGTGATAGGAGCAAGTAATCCAAGAATTGGATGCAACATGAGAAAGCATAGAAATCAAGTCATGCAAACTAGTGGAGCTAAGATGCAACACACTAGAGGAACTCATGGCAATCATGTCATGTGAGCAAATAATAAGCATAGATAATGCACATGACATATCACAAGCACGAACACAAAGTAAGATCAATGTATCATCATAAGCATGGGGCACATAGCAAACATGGCAATAATAAGAAATATCCCCACCAAGCTTGCAAATACACAAACACATAGTAGAATCAATCATCATGTGTAATGCAAAGCATAGGTCACAAATGCATGGCAAAGGCATAGGAATGAGCATATCATGCAAAGTGAACATGGCAAGATGGGCATAGAATATGTAATGGACAATAGCCCATAGCCAAGTGAGGGCCATGTAGAAGAAATGCGCGAAGTCTTTGCGCGAAGAGAGCAGTGGGAAAGACACTCCATGGAATCCCAAGTCATCCTTGCTCTCGAGAGCTCGCTTTGTCAACTCATGGGATTGTGAGGTTGACAAGTATTCATGGGTACCTACACAAAGGAGACACATACCAATGAAAGTGTGTGCGTGGTAAATGTACACATCATCCATCATGATGTGTATGTGCATGTGAGTGTTACCACAAGATAAGCATCGCTCAAAGAAATTTGAGGCATGATAGAGAAATATGTAATCCATCATGCAATGATAGTTATTGTGTTCAACATGATTGGGACGCAAATTATAGCAAGTGTGTGGCACAAAAATATCATTTTCATTCGTGGAGAGCATATGGTGCACACAATCAAGGGAATTATGCAAAGAATGGGATGTAGCAAAATCTCCTAATGGGTATGAGGAAACTATGGGGGTCTCCTCATGAGCAATAGCGGAAGCATAATATGGAGAATATTGACAACATGGCAAACAATGCATTGCCGAAGCTAGGTGGTCATGGCATGGCATATGAGATAAATGATGCAAAGGGAGCATATCAATATCATCACAAGAAAAACAAATGCCAATAACCAAGGGCTTGCCATCTATGCCATATGTGCAAATTGGGTTTATGTTGATGGCATATGCATAGTCACTATGAAGAGATTGCAAATATGACATATTGTTGATCTCATGCATAGCATATGACAAGTCAAGTGGATTATCAAACATGATGTGACCTAGAGAATTGTCACAAGAAATCCTATGTAACATGGCATCACAACTAATAGACTCCACATGAGAATCATCATACTCATCATAAATGGGCAAGTCATCACATGGGGAAATCGCACTAGCATGAAGCATGGAAATACGTGGATCAACATCATGCAAGCAATCAGTGTCAAGAATGTCCACTAGTGGGACTAGAGCATCACCTTCACCTATGTTACCTTGTTCATTCCACTCAAGTGGTGTAGGTGAGGTGGCAAAGACCAAATGGTGGTCATCATCATCAACTTGATGGAACCATGTGGGGGATGCATCATATTCCACCATGGCCATCGTCTTGTCCATAGGAAGGACGAAGTCATCGCGGATCGGTGCATCATCATAAATGGGACCTAGCACCAAATGAGAAGACACAATAGAGGTAGAGGTTAAGTTGTTAGAAATCGAAATGGCATCGCATGCCCTATCAACTACCTCACTTTCTCTATGTGGTGGTGGCTCACTCACTCCCTCAAGGTAGGTGCACTCAATGTCACATATGGTGGAGTCACTCAAATCACTCAAGTGGTGGTGTTGGTGGCTCTCCTCACATGGGAATCGTGGCAACTCATCATATATGGGGCTAGTGGTGAAGTCACACTCACTCTCAATATGGTGGCACAAGTCACTCAAGTCATCATACGTCGCCGTGGTCGAAGGGAAAATCCCATGCTCAACCATCTCGTCGTTGTCGCCATGGATGAAGGCCGAAGATGGCACATCATCGCTCTCCTCCATGACCGAAGGGAAAATCCCATGCTCAATCATCTCGTCATCGTCGCCGTGGATGGCCTTGAGAACACTTGGCGAAGATGCCGAAGTGGTGGTAGTAGTCGTAGCTCCGTCTTGTTGGTGCTCGTCTCGCGGTCTTCTCTTGTGCTCATGAAGTATGGCCGTAGCTTGATGTAGAGCTTTTTGGGACTTGTAGGTGTACGCATCGCGAGCATCTTCATCTTGATGGTGTTTGTAGTGCTTGAGCTCGATGACATTCCGAAGATTGGCCACTTGAGCGTCGCCGCCTTGAAGATGACGAAGGGGAAGAAGACTTGTAGTTGGCCACCATGTCTCGTACTTGATTCCTTTGTTCGGCCAACTTGGTGTCGAGGTATTCCCTTATCCTTGCTTCGTCTTGGCGAATGTCGATGGCGAGTCGCTCAATGCCTTGCATTGCTCGTTGTAGTCCGAAGATGGGCGTTTTGGTGATGTAGTTGTTCGCGCCGTCGTTGTTGTGGAAGACCGGAGATGAAATGCCTTGCCTATCCATCACAAGACTCGAGCAAATGTGAGTGGAAGAAAGGAAAGAACTAGACCAATGTACCTTATCAAATGTTGAAGATGGATCAATGATCACTCAAGAATGTAACAAGGAAATAGCACAATTGGTACCAGATCATGTCAATTCTCACACCTACACAAGTAAGGCTTATGGTGGAGCTCGGTGAGGATAGTGGCACAAAAATTTGATGCAAAATGTTAGCAAGAGTCAATAATGTTGAAAAGATTCACAAATTTGCAAGTGAAACAAGCAGACCAATAGCAATATGTGGCACACGGAAACACACGCATGGATAGATAAATGGGGTCGTGCAACCAAGGAATGAGCACAAAATGTGGAATCCATGGAAAACGCTCGTGTTGCACAACTCAAGAGAGACGCTAGCACGATTGCTCAATAGGCAGATACGATACTTGTGCACAACCTATAAAATTCAAAATGTATGAGCCTTCGATCCCAAGTATGCTGTGTGTATGATGTTCCCGAAGTTCTTCTCAAGATGATCCAAGATGATAGGATATGGCAATCTTATTTGCAATGGTATGATGCTATGGCTCTTGCTTACAAGCTCTTTGCTCTCTTTTCCTTTTGCTTAAAATCTTATTCTTTTTTTTGATATGGCTACTTATGCAAAATGCACAAACCAAGATAGCAATTGTGTATATGCGGGAACAATCTTGTGACACAAGGGATGATATGGTGATACCAAGATGACACCAATATGATATGGTATGTATGCAATGGAAGGTGTAGATCAATGATCACTAATGTGCACAAGTAACGTTGCTGGCATTACTCAAATGGTTAGTCTCGATAGGCAAGTTACGCAAAATGGGCTAAGGGGTTAACAATGTAATGGCAAGAATGTACAATGAAGGGATACCACGATACCAATGTGATATAGAGGTTACCGTACTTGCTTACGGTTAGGTTGTCAAAATGGTGAAGTGGTCGATGTCGATGACGACCTCATGGCGATGATGAGTGGCGGTGCTCTTGATGTAGATACCAAGATGATGTAGACCCATCCCTAAGTATCCGAAACACCTTAGGAAACGGTAAAAACCCGCGAACTGAAAATCTCAAGGAAAATGTCAAATGGTGGTAGCGGAATGCGTTGGTGGTTCCAGAGTTAGCAATGCGGAAGTGGTGGTGGTGGTTGATGACTACGCGACCGTCCCTAAGTAGCCGAAACACCTTAGGAGACTCAAGTCACCCCACAAGCAACCACAAATGCTATACGGAGCAAAAATGGGTTAGGTTGCGAAAAGTTATGGTGGTTTTGCGGATGATATGGTGGATGGCCGAGGCAAGATGCCAAAATGCCAAATCTTTGATGGAGTCAAATGGTGGTAAAACCAAGATGAGCAGCTCGGGCACGTTTCTAGCTTTTCAACGAGCCAAAGAACACCCAAATCGGAGTTCGGGAGTGAAAGTTATGAGGGAAAACGTAAAGTGCACGCGATTGATTCTGGGGGGTGCGGGTGCGCGGGAGTGGAAGGTGCGGGCACCCGGGGTGGTCCGAGGTAAACAGCCCGGGGGTGCGGGTGCCCGGGGTTTGGGTGCTGGAACCCGAGGTGGTCAGCGGGGGTGAGCGGGGGGGGGGGGGGTCCGGGTGCCCGGGGTTTGAGGTCCGGGTGCCCGGGGGTGTCGGATTTGGGCGAAAATTCGTGGGAAAATGGAGAAACTGGTGGATTTGGTGGAGGGAAAGGTGGGGATGGATGGGGGAATGCTAGATCCACTTGAAACCAAGCAAATCCATGGATCAAATCCAACAAAACTCATCAAACCAACAAATCAGAAAAAAATTGGGGCTATTTTTGGTGGGGAATTTTCGAATTTGGGGAAGAACACAATAAAATTAGGCTAGAGAACAAGAAGGGGGGCTCCAATTTTGTGAGAAACCATGGCTCATGATACCAAGATGTTGTAGGGTGGATCCCTAGATGGAGATCTTTCACGAATTGTAGGGGAGATCCCCAAGAACACGAAGAACACGAAGAACAAAAGAGAGGGGAGACACTCAATTTGACTAGATCCAATCACACATATGCTAGATCCAAGAACACACAAGAGGTCACAATAAATCCAAGAACAACAAAGGAAAGATACAAGGTACTAGTTCATGCCAATCCTATGAGGAGAGAGGTCTTGATGATCCTATGATGGGGATCCTTCTCCAAGAGGAGGGCTTGATCTCCAAGAGGAGCTTCTCCAAGAGGAGGCCTTGATCTCCAAGAGGAGCTTCTCCCAAGAGGAGGTCTAGATCTTCAAGAGGAGGAAGATGAGCAAAGCTCTCTAAATATCTCACATATACTTTTCTATCCCTCTAATTAGCTAGGGAAGGGGTATATATAGTCTAGGGACGAAATAGAGGGGAGAGGGGGATACAAGGGTCAAATGCCCAAAATGCACGCAGGCATATTTGAAGTGGTGCGGGCACCCAGGGTCAAACCGACCGGGCACCCAGACCGATCAGGGGCGCCGGTTGGAGGAGGACCGGGCACCCAGGGGTCTAAGGCCTGGGCACCCGGGGCGGGGCTGGTGGCTGGCGCGGGGTAGGCCGGGCACCCGGGCGCGAGCTGGGCCGGCTCAGCAGAGGTCGGCACCAGGCTCAAGTGGCCGGGCACCGGGGTGCGCCCAGCGCTGGCTGGGCGAAGGCCGGCCACCCAGGGCCTTGGGGTCGGGCACCCGGGCCAAGCTGGGGCGACGCCCAGGCGCTGGCTGGGCACCCGGGGTGTCCAGGGGACTTGGTCCCTCCCTGCGGCTTCGTGTTCGGGAACTCCATCTCCTCGCACGTCTTGATGCTTCCCCTTCTTCTTGGGTCTCCAGTGAACTTGGTGGTTCCTCCGTGCTTCCTCGTGACGATCTCCCAAGTACCTAAGAATGCATAACGTCTCCGGTTGAGCTAGAACTCGACTCTCATGTGAATCCGAAAGAAACTCGAAGAGGAAAGAGTTAACCTCGGTTTCGACGGTGCGTGCACGTGCTCTTTTCATTGGTCCTCGAGGTGCTTGACGAGTTGTAGTAGAGTCCATGGGGATGACGTAGTGATGCTCCGCATCAAGTTTTCTCTAATGCATAATCCCAAAACGATAGTGGTAAATTGGTAAGAGACATCAAAGATTGCACCATATCCAATAAAGTGCGGTTACGACATTTGGACACACCATTACGCTGTGGTGTTCCAGGAGGTGTGAGATGTGAAACTATTCCACATTGTTTTGAATGAAGGCCAAACTCATAACTCAAATATTCTCCTCCATGATCAGATCATAGAAACTTTTATTTTCTTGTTACGATGATTCTCGACTTCACTCTGAAATTCTTTGAATGTTTCAAATGTTTCAGACTTGTGTTTCATTAAGTAGATATACCCATATCTGCTTAAATCATCTGTGAAGGTCAGAAAATAACGATACCCGCCACGAGCATCAACACTCATTGGACCGCATACATCGGTATGTATTATTCCTAGTAAGTCACTAGCTCGTTCCATTGTTCTGGAGAACGGAGTTTTAGTCATCTTGCCCATAAGGCACGGTTAACAAGCATCAAATGATTCACAATCAAGTGATTCCAAAAGTCCATCTTTATGGAGTTTCTTCATGCACTTTACACCGATATGACCCAAACGGCAGTGCCACAAATATGTTGCACTGTCATTATCAACTTTGCATCTTTTGGCATCAATATTATGAATATGTGTATCACTACGATCAAGATTCAATAAACCATCAACATTGGGTGTATGACCATAGAAGGTTTTATTCATGTAAACAGAATAACAATTTATTCTCTATCTTAGATGAATAATTGTATTGCAATAAACATGATCTAATCATATTTATGCTCAACGCAAACACCAAATAACATTTATTTAGGTTCAACACTAATCTTGAAAGTATAGGGAGTGTGCGATGATGATCATACCAATCTTGGAACCACTTCCAACACACATCATCACTTCACCTCAACAAGTCTATGTTTATTCTGTAACTCCTGATTCGAGTTACTAATGTTAGCAACCAAACAAGTGTCAAATACCCAGGGGCTACTATAAACACTAGTAAGGTACACATCAATAACATGTATATCAAATATACCCTTGTTCACTTTGCCATCCTTCTTATCCACCAAATATTCAGGGCATTTCGCTTCCAATGACCATTTCCTTTGCAGTAGAAGCACTCAGTTTCAGGCTTTGGTCCAGCTTTGGGCTTCTTCACAGGAGTGACAACTTGCTTGCCATTCTACTTGAAGTTCCCTTTCTTTCCCTTTGCCCTTTTCTTGAAACTAGTGGTCTTGTCAATCATCAACACTTGATGCTCTTTCTTGATTTCTACCTTCATCGATTTCAGCATCAGGAAGAGCTCAGGAATCGTTTTCGTTATCCCTTGCATACTATAGTTCATCACGAAGTTCCAGTAACTTTGTGATGGTGACTAGAGAACTCTGTCAAGCACTATCTTATCTGGAAGATTAACTCCCACTTGATTGAAGCGATTGTAGTACCCAGACAATCTTAGTACATGCTCACTGCTTGAGCTATTCTCCTCCATCTTTTAGTTATAGAACTTGTTGGAGACTTCATATCTCTCAACTCGGGTATTTGCTTGAAATATTAACTTCAACTCCTGGAACATCTCATATGGTCCATGACGTTCAAAACGTCTTTGAAGTCCTGATTCTAAGCCGTAAAGCATGGTGCACTAAACTATCAAGTAGTCATTATATTAAGCTAGCCAAACATCCATAGCGTCTACATCTGCTCCTGCAATAGTTTTTTCACCTAGTGGTGCATCAAGGACATAATTCTTCTGTGCAGCAATGAGGATAAACCTCAAATCACGGACTCAGTCAACATCATTGCTACTATCATCTTTCAACTTAGTTTTCTCTAGGATCATATAAAAAACATAGGGAAGCTATAACGCGAGCTATTGATCTACAACATAATTTGCAAAATACTATCAGGACCAAGTTCATGATAAATTAAAGTTCAATTAATCATATTAAACTCCCACTAAGATAGACATCCCTCTAGTCATCTAAATGATCACGTGATCCAAATCAACTAAACCATGTCTGATCATCACGTGAGATGGAGTAGTTTTCAATGGTGAACATGTTGGGTAACGTAGTAATATTAAAAAAAATTCCTACGCACTCGCAAGATCATGGTGATGCATAGCAACGAGAGGGGAGAGTGTGTCCACGTACCCTCGTAGACCGAAAGAGGAAGCGTTAGCACAATGCAGTTGATGTAGTCGTACGTCTTCACGATCCGACCGATCAAGTACCGAACGCACGGCTGATACATCCATTTTGCATCATGCTTTTATATCAATGTTTATTGCATTATGGGATGTTATTACACATTATATCTCAATACTTATGGCTATTCTCTCTTATTTTACAAGGTTTACCATGAAGAGGGGGAATGCCGGCAGCTAGAATTCGGCCGAAAAGGAGCAAACATTGAAACCTATTCGACCGCTCCAAAAATCCTGAAACTCCACGAAACATCCTTTTGGAATTAATAAGAATTATTGAGCGAAAGAAATACATCAGGGGGCCCACACTTTGGCCAGGAGAGTGGGGGGCGCGCCCCCCCTGGCGCGCCCTGCCTCCCCGGCCTGGCGGGCCTCCGTGTCCATCTTCGCTATATGAGAGCTTTTACCTCGAAAAACCGTGGGCAAGCTTACGGGACGAAACTCAGCCGCCACGAGGCGGAACCTTGGCAGAACCAATCTAGGGTTCTGGCGGAGCTGTTCTGCCGGGGACACTTCTCTTCGGGAGGGGGAAATCATCACCAACGTCATCACCAACGATCCTCTCATCGGGAGGGGGTCAATCTCCATCAACATCTTCACCAACACCATCTCCTCTCAAAACCCTAGTTCATCTCTTGTATCCAATCTTGTATCAAAACCACAAATTGGTACATGTGGGTTGCTAGTAGTGTTGATTACTCCTTGTAGTTGATGCTAATTGGTTTACTTGGTGGAAGATCATATGTTCAGATCCTTTATGCATATTATTACTCCTCTGATTATGAACATGAATATGCTTTGTGAGTAGTTACGTTTGTTCCTGAGGACATGGCTGAAGTCTTGCTATTAGTAGTCATGTGAATTGTGTATTCGTTCGATATCTTGATAAGATGTATGTTGTCTTTTCCTCTAGTGGTGTTATGTGAACGTCGACTACATGACACTTCACCATTATTTGGGCCTAGAGGAAGACATTGGGAAGTAAGAAGTAGATGATGCGTTGCTAGAGTGACATAAGCTTAAACCCTAGTTTATGCGTTGCTTCATTAGGGGCTGATTTGGATCCATATGTTTAATGTTGTGGTTAGGTTTACCTTAATACTTCTTTTGTAGTTGCGGATGCTTGCAATAGGGGTTAATCATAAGTGGGATGCTTGTCCAAGTAAGGTCAGTACCCAAGCACCGGTCCACCCACATATCAAATTATCAAAGTACCGAATGCGAATCATACGAACGTGATGAAAACTAGCTTGACGATAATTCCCATGTATCATCGGGAGCTCCTTTCTCATTATTAGAAATTGTCCAGGCTTATCCTTTGCTACATAAAGGATTGGGCCACCTTGCTGCACTTTATTTACTTTATTTACTTGGTACTCGTTACTATTTATCTTATCACAAAACTATCTATTATCTACAATTTCAGTGCTTGCAGAGAAAATCTTACTGAAAACCGCTTATCATTTCCTTCTGCTCCTCGTCTGGTTCGACACTCTTACTTATCAAAAGGACTACGATAGATCCCCAACACTTGTGGGTCATCAAGACTCTTTTCTAGCACCGTTGCCGGGGAGTGTAGCGCTTTTGGTGAGTGGAACTTGGTAAGGAAACATTTATATAGTGTGCTGAAATTTTCTGTTACTTGTCACTATGGAAACTAATCCTTTGAGGGGCTTGTTTGGGGTATCTTCACCCCGACTAGAAGAGCAAAGAGTTGCTCCTCAACCTACTGAACTTTATGAAAATATTTACTTTGAGATTCCTTCGGGTATGATAGAAAAACTGCTAGGAGATGGAACATTGCATCCCGATTTACACCTTATCTTTGTGGATGAAGTTTGTGGATTATTTAAGCTTGCAGGTATTCCCGATGATGTTGTCAAAAGGAAGGTCTTCCCTTTATCTTTGAAGGGAGATGCATTGACATGGTATAGGCTATGTGATGATACGGGATCTTGGAATTATAAGCTATTGAAGTTGGAATTTCACCAAAAGTTCTATCCTATGCATCTTGTTCATCGTGATTGTAATTACATATATAATTTCTGGCCTCGCGAAGGAGAAAGCATTGCTCAAGCTTGGGGGAGTCTTAAGTCAATGTTATATTCATGCCCCAATCATGAGCTCTCCCGGGAAATGATTATTCAAAACTTTTATGATCGGCTTTCTCTTGATAATCGCAACCTGCTCGATACTTCTGTCTTTGGTTCTTATATGTCAAGACTATTGATTTCAAATGGGACTTATTGGAAAGAATTAAACGCAACTCTGAAGATTGGGGTTCAGACGATGGTAAGGAGTCAGGTATGACACCTAAGTTTGATTGTGTTAAATCTTTTATGGATACCGATGCTTTTCGTGGATTTAGCGCTAAGTATGGACTTGACTCTGAGATAGTAGCTTCTTTCTGTGAATCTTTTGCTACTCATGTTGATCTCCCTAAAGAGAAGTGGTTTAAATATAATCCTCCTGTTGAAGTGAAAGTAGTTGCACCTATTACAGTTGAAGAAAAGACTATCACCTATAGTGATCCTATTGTTCCTACTACTTATGTTGAGAAACCTCCTTTTCCTGTTAGGATAAAGGATCATGCTAAAGCTTCGACTGTTGTTCGTAGGATTAATACTAGGACTTATACACCTCCTGAGCAAATTAATGTTGGACCTAGTATTGCAATGGTTAAAGATCTCTTGTATAATGATTTAGATGGGCATGTTATTTATTTCTGTGGTAAGACTGCTAATATTGCTAGACCAGACACTAAGATACATAGACCTGTCGTAGGCATGCCTGTTATTTCTGTTAAAATAGGAGATCATTTTTATCATGGCTTATGTGATATGGGTGCTAGTGCTAGTGCGATACCGTATGATCTATATAAAGAAATTATGCACGACATTGCACCCGTTGAATTAGAAGACATTGATGTTACTATTAAGCTTACTAATAGGGATACCATTTATTGGGATTGTTAGAGATGTTGAAGTCTTGTGTGGGAAGGTTAAATATCCTGCTGATTTTCTTGTTCTTGGTTCCCCACAAGATGATTTTGGTCCCATTATTTTCGGTAGACCCTTCTTGAATACAACTAGTGCTAAGATTGATTGTGAAAAAGATACTGTCACCGTTGGCATAGATGGTATGTCTCATGAGTTTAATTTTGCTAATTTTCGTAGACAACCTTGTGATAGGGAACCACCTAGTAATGATGAAATTATTGGTCTTGCTTCCATTGTTGTGCCTCCTACTGATCCGTTAGAACAATATTTGCTAGACCATGAAAATGATATGTTTATGAAGGAAAGAAGGGAAATAGATGAAGTGTTCCTTAAACAGGAACCTGTGCTGAAACATAATCTTCCCGTTGAAATTCTTGGGGATCCCCCTCGACCCAAGGGTGATCCCATATTTGAACTCAAACCATTACCTGAAAATCTTAAGTATGCTTATCTTGATGAAAAGGAAATATATCCTGTTATTATTAGTGCTAAACTTTCAGAGCAAGAAGAAGAAAGATTATTGAAAACTCTGAAGAAGCACCAAGCAGCTATTGGATATACTCTGGATGATCTTAAGGGCATTAGTCCCACATTATGCCAACACAAAATTACAGTGGAGAAAGATGCCAAACCAGTTAGAGATCCTCAACGACGACTAAATCCCAAGATGAAAGAAGTGGTAAGAAAGGAGATACTAAAGGTCCTTGAGGCAGGTATTATTTATCCCGTTGCTGATAGTGAATGGGTAAGCCCGGTCCATGTGTTCCTAAAAAGGGAGGTATTACCGTTGTTCCTAATGATAAATATGAATTGATCCCACAAAGAATTATTAGAGGTTCTAGGATGGTAATTGATTTCCATAAGTTAAATAAAGCTACTAAGAAAGATCATTACCCTTTACCTTTTATTGATCAAATGCTAGAAAGACTATCCAAACACACACATTTCTGCTTTCTAGATGGTTATTTTGGTTTTTCTCAAATACCTGTGTCAGCGAAGGATCAATCTAAAACTACTTTTACTTGCCCTTTTGGTACTTTTGCTTATAGACACATGCCTTTTGGTTTATGTAATGCACCTGCTACCTTTCAAATATGCATGATGGCTATATTCTCTGATTTTTGTGAAAAGATTTGTGAGGTATTCATGGATGACTTTTCCGTTTATGGATCCTCTTTTGATGATTGTTTGAGCAACCTTGATCGAGTTTTGCAGAGATGCGAACACTAGTCTCATCCTGAATTGGGAAAAGTGTCACTTTATGGTTAATGAAGGCATTGTCTTGGGACATAAGATTTCCGAGAGAGGTATTGAAGTTGATAAAGCCAAAGTTGATGCTATTGAAAAGATGCCATGTCCCAAGGACATAAAAGGTATAAAAAGTTTCCTTGGCCATGCCAGTTTTTATAGGAGGTTCATTAAGGACTTTTCTAAAATCTCAAGGCCTCTGACTAATTTATTGCAAAAAGATATTCCTTTTGTCTAAGATGATGATTGTGTAGAAGCATTTGAAATACTGAAGAAAGCTTTGATCACTGCACCTATTGTTCAGCCACCTGATTGGAATTTACCTTTTGAAATTATGTGCGATGCTAGTGATTATGCTGTAGGTGCTGTTCTAGGGCAAAGAGTTGATAAGAAATTGAATGTTATCCAGTATGCTAGTAAGACTCTTGATACTGCCCAGAGAAATTATGCTACTACTGAAAAAGAATTCTTAGCAGTTGTGTTTGCATGTGATAAGTTTAGACCTTATATTGTTGATTCCAAAGTTACTATTCACACTGATCATGCTGCCATTAAGTATCTTATGGAAAAGAAAGATGCTAAGCCTAGACTCATTAGATGGGTTCTCTTGCTCCAAGAATTTGATATGCATATTATTGATAGAAAGGGAGCTGAGAACCCCGTTGTAGACAACTTGTCTAGGTTAGAGAATGTTCTTGATGACCCACTGCCTATTGATGATAGTTTTCCTGATGAACAATTAGCGGTCGTTAATGCTTCTCGTACTCCTCCTTGGTATGCTGATTATGCTAATTACATTGTTAGTAAATTTATACCGCCTAGTTTCACATACCAGCAAAAGAAAAAGTTCTTTTATGATTTAAGACATTACTTTTGGGATGACCCACACCTTTATAAAGAAGGAGTAGATGGTGTTATTAGACGTTGTGTGCCTGAGCATGAACAGGAACAGATCCTACGCAAGCGTCACTTTGAATCCTATGGAGGACACCACGCTGGAGATAGGACTGCACACGAGGTACTACAATCTAGTTTTTATTGGCCTACTCTCTTCAAAGATGCTCGTAAGTTTGTTTTATCTTGTGATGAATGCCAAAGTATAGGTAACATTAGTAGACGTCAAGAAATGCCTATGAATTACTCTCTTGTTATTGAACCATTTGATGTTTGGGGCTTTGATTATATGGGACCTTTTCTTGCCTCTAATGGTATACACATATTTTAGTTGCTGTTGATTATGTTACTAAGTGAGTAGAAGCTATTCCAACTAGTAGTGTTGATCATAACACTTCTATTAAAATGCTTAAAGAAGTTATTTTTCCGAGGTTTGGAGTCCCTAGATATCTTATGACTGATGGTGGTTCATATTTTATTCATGGTGCTTTCCGTAAGATGCTTACTAAGTATGATGTTAATCATAGAATCGCATCCCCTTATCATCCACAGTCTAGTGGTCAAGTAGAGTTGAGCAATAGAGAGCTCAAATTAATTTTGCAAAAGACTGTGAATAGATCTAGAAAGAATTGGTCCAAAAAACTTGATGATGCATTATGGGCCTATAGAACCGCATACAAAAATCCTATGGGTATGTCTCCATATAAGATGGTTTATGGAAAAGCGTGTCTTTTACCTCTTGAACTTGAACATAAAGCATATTGGGCTATTAAAGAGCTCAACTATGACTTCAAACTTGCTGGTGAGAAGAGGTTGTTTGATATTAGCTCACTTGATGAATGGAGAACCCAAGCTTATGAGAATGCCAAGCTATTCAAAGAAAAAGTCAAACGCTGGCATGACAAAAGGAATGTGTTATTATTCAACTCTTGTTTAAGATTTTTTGCAAGAAAACTTCTTTGTAAATGGGAAGGTCCTTACGTTATCGAGGAGGTCTATCGTTCTGGTGCCATAAAAATCAACAACTTCGAAGGCACAAGTCTGAGGGTGGTAAACGGTCAAAGAATTAAACATTATATTTCAGGTAATCCTATCAACGTTGAAACTAATATTATTGAAACCGTAACCCCGGACGAATACATAAGGGACACTTTCCAGAACGTTCCAGACTCCGAAAAGGAATAGGTATGTGGCACGGTAAGTAAACCGACTCCAAAACAACTCCAATGGCAATTTTTATCGGTTTTGGAATATTTAAGTATTTTAGGAAGAAAGAAGTAGTCCGAAAGGGACACGAGGCCCCACGAGAGTGGAGGGCGCCCACCTCACTGGCGCGCGCTCGCCTCGTGGGCACCTCGTGTGCCTCCCGGACTCCGTTTTCTTTCACGTTACGTATTTTGGTCGGTAAAAATTTATTATATATACTCCCGAAGGTTTTGACCACCGTATCACACAAATATCCTCTATTTTCGTTTCGAGCTGTTTCTGTTGCAGATTAAGAGCACCATGACGTCGCCCTCCTCCAACAATGAAGACAAGGATGCTTGGCTATTGAAGATAGAGCTGAAAAGAGAAGAACCATAAGAGATCAACAAGGATGAAGGGATCAAGAAGGCCATGGAGGTTCAAGCTCCAGTGGTGAAAGAAGAAGACATCCCTCAACCTTTACCAAACCTTTTCACTCCAATAGAGATTGAAGCTTTCAAGATGATTGAGTTAGCTCGCATACAGAACAAGTATCTCACACAGGAGAATATTCTGTTGAATGATAATATCACCGGACTCAAGGGCATTATCCGCAAGTTGGAGGAGCTTTTACGCTCAATGTGTGATTATCCACCGTCATCATCACCACCTCCATCACCTCCGAGGACATAATCACATGGGTATGGGCACTCCCCTTGGAAACTGCCAAGCTTGGGGGAGGTGCCCCGGTATCGTATCACCATCACACTCCTATCTTTACCATTTTATTTAGTTCGATCCCTTTTAGTAGTATCTTGATCTAGTATATTGAAGTTTTGATATCAAGTAGTTTTGAGCTTTGCTTTGTGATCTCTTTTTGTAATAGAGTCCGTGGGCTATCTATAATAAAGATTAGTGTTGAGTCAAGGGCTTTGCTATGTTGCTATGATCTGGAGAAAGTAGAAAGAATAAAAGAGTTCATATTGATCTTATGGATAGTGATGACTTCACATATAGAAAGTATGTGGCATAAAAGTTGTTGAGAGTTGATAAACGTAGTCTTGGTCATCGTTGCAATTAATAGGAAGTGATAAGGGAAGAGGGGTTCACATATAAATATATTATCTTGGACACCTTTTATAGTTGGGAGCACTCATTAAGTATGACATGCTAAAAGAGTTGACGTTGGACAAGGAAGACAACGTAATGGTTTATGTTTTCGCGCATCTCAGTTAAAGTATATTGTCATTGACCTTCCAAACATGTTGAGCTTACCTTTCCCCCTCATGCTAGCCAAATTGTTTGCACCAAGTAGAGATACAACTTGTGCTTCCAAATATCCTTAAACCCAGTTTTGCCATCAGAGTCCACCATACCTACCTATGGATTGACTAAGATCCTTCAAGTAAGTTGTCATGTTGCAAGCAATAAAAATTGCTATCTAAATATGTATGACTTATTAGTGCAGAGAAAATAAGCTTTGTACGATCTTGTTGTGGAAGTAATAAAAGCGACGAACTGCATAATAAAGGTCCACATACAAGGGGCAATATAAAGTGACGTTCTTTTGCATTAAGATTTTGTGCATCAACCCTAAACGCACATGACAACCTCTGCTTCCCTTTGCGAAGGGCCTATCGTTTACTTTATGTTTTTACTTTATGCTTGAGTCAAGGTGATCCTCACCTTTCCCTTTTCATTTTATCCTTTGGCAAGCTCCTCGTGATTGAAAGATCATGACATATATATCCAATAGGATGTAAGTTAGCATGGGCTATTATTGTTGACATCACCTAAAGGTGAATACGTTGGGAGGCAACACAATAAGCCCCTATCTTTCTCAGTGTCCGGCTGAAACTCCATAACCACAAGTATTTCGTGAGTGTTAGCAATTATAGAAGACTACAAGATAGTTGAGTATGTGCACTTGCTGAAAAGCTCTATTGTTGACTCTTTCTGATGTTATGATAAATTGCAATTGCTTCAATGACTAAGATTATAGTTTGTTAGTTCCCAATGAAGTTGTTGAACCATATTTGACATTGTGAATTGATTGTTACTTGAGCATAGGAAATCATAGGATAAAATCTATATATGTTGCTATTATAAAAATGATTATGATTCCCTCATGTCCGTATTTTATTTTTATCGAGACCTCTATCTCTAAACATGTGGACATATTTTTCGATATCGGTTTCCGCTTGAGGACAAGCGAGGTCTAAGCTTGGGGGAGTTGATACGTCCATTTTGCATCATGCTTTTATATCAATATTTATTGCATTATGGGCTATTATTACACATTATATCTCAATACTTATGGCTATTCTCTCTTATTTTACAAGGTTTACCATGAAGAGGGGGAATGCCGACAGCTGGAATTCTGGATGGAAAAGGAGCAAACATTGGAAACCTATTCTGCACTGCTCCAAAAATCCTGAAACTCCACGAAACATCTTTTTGGAATTAATAAGAATTATTGAGCGAAAGAAATACATCAGGGGCCCCACACTTTGGCCAGGAGAGTGGGGGGCGCCCCCCCTACTGGGCGCACCCCTGTCTCTTGGGCCCCTTGGTGGGCCTTTGGTGTCCATCTTATGCTATATGAGAGCTTTTACCCTGGAAAAAATCGTGGGCAAGCTTACGGGACGAAACTCCACCGCCACGAGGCGGAACCTTGGCGGAACCAATCTAGGGCTCTGGCAGAGTTGTTCTGCCGGGGACACTTCCCTCCGAGAGGGGGAAATCATCACCAATGTCATCACCAACGATCCTCTCATCGGGAGGGGGTCAATCTACATCAACATCTTCACCAGCACCATCTCCTCTCAAAACCCTAGTTCATCTCTTGTATCCAATCTTGTATTAAAACCACAAATTGGTACTTGTGGGTTGCTAGTATTGTTTATTACTCCTTGTAGTTGATGCTAATTGGTTTACTTGGTGGAAGATCATATGTTCAAATCCTTTATGCATATTATTACTCCTCTGATTATGAACATGAATATGCTTTGTGAGTAGTTACATTTGTTCCTGAGGACATGGGTGAAGTCTTTCTATTAGTAGTCATGTGAATTTGGTATTCGTTCGATATTTTGATAAGATGTATGTTGTCTTTTCCTCTAGTGGTATTATGTGAACATCAACTACATGAAACTTCACCATTATTTGAGCCTAGAGGAAGACATTGGGAAGTAATAAGTAGATGATGGGTTACTAGAGTGACAGAAGCTTAAACCCTAGTTTATGCGTTGCTTCATCAGGGGCTGATTTGGATCCATGTGTTTAATGTTGTGGTTCGGTTTACCTTAATACTTCTTTTGTAGTTGAGAACGCTTGCAATAGGGGTTAATCATAAGTGGGATGCTTGTCCAAGTAAGGGCAGTACCCAAGCACCGGTCCATCCACATATCAAATTATCAAAGTACCGAGCGCGAATCATATGAACGTGATGAAAACTAGCTTGACGATAATTCCCATGTGTCCTCGGGAGCTCCTTTCTCATTATTAGAAATTGTCCAGGCTTGTCATTTGCTACATAAAGGATTGGGCCACCTTGCTGCACTTTATTTACTTTATTTACTTGTTACTCGTTACTATTTATCTTATCACAAAACTATCTATTATCTACAATTTCAATGCTTGCAGAGAAAACCTTACTGAAAACCGCTTATCATTTCCTTCTGCTCCTCGTTGGGTTCGACACTCTTACTTATCGAAAGGACTACGATAGATCCCCTACACTTGTGGGTCATCAACGGTACCTCCGAGTTCAGCATACGTTCAGCTCGATGACGTCCCTCGAACTCCAATCCAGCCGAGCTTTGAGGGAGAGTTCCGTCAGCACGACGGCGTGGTGACGATGATGACGTTCTACTGACGCAGGGCTTCGCCTAAGCACCTTTACAATATTATCGAGGTGGACTATGGTGGAGGGGGGGCACCACACACGGCTAAGATATCCAAGGGATCAATTATTGTGTCTAGAGGTGCCCCCTGCCCCGTATATAAAGGAGGGAGGGAGAGACCGGCCCTAGAGGGGGCGCGCCAAGTGTGGGGAGTCCTACTAGGACTCCCAAGTCCTAGTAGGATTGCCTTTTCCTTTCCGGAGTAGGAGAAAAGGAAAGAGGGGGAGAGGGAGAAGAAAAAGGGGGCTCCAACCCTTGTCCAATTCCGACCAGAGGGGGGGGGGGGGTACGCGCCTCCTTCCTTTTGGCCTCTCTCCTCCATTCCCGTATGGCCCAATGCGAATTCCCGTAACTCTCCGGTACTCCGAAAAATACCCGAATCACTCGGAACCTTTCCGAAGTCCGAATATAGTCGTCCAATATATCGATCTTTACGTCTCGACCATTTCGAGACTCCACGTCATGTCCCTCATCTCATCCGGGACTCTGAACTACCTTCGGTACATCAAAACATAGAAACTCATAATATAACCATCATCGAACTTTAATCGTGCGGACCCTACGGGTTCGAGAACTATGTAGACATGACCGAGACACGTCTCCGTTCAATAACCAATAGCGGAACCTGGATTGGCTCCCACATATTCTACGAAGATCTTTATCGGTTAAACCGCATAACAACATACGTTGTTCCCTTTGTCATCCGTATGTTACTTGCACTACAAAAAAATACACTTCCGTGATGATACATGTTTGTCACAATAGGTCGCATTTTTTGTCATGCATGTACATCCATGACAAATTTATGACAGAATCATGATAGTCATACCTGTGCTGTCGTAGAAGTGTTCCATGACATTACCAAAATTATCATCACGGAAGTGTCCACTTCCATGACGATAAATCGCACATCACAGAAGTGCTTTCGTCAAGGGTGACCGACACGTGGCATCCACCGTAACGGAACACCGTTAAGCTATCAGGTCGGGTTTCGGATCCGATAACCCGTTAACAGCCCCGACCAATGGGGATTTTCCACGTGTAAAATCATCATTGGCTGGAGGAAACACGTGTCGGCTCATCGTTGGGACAAATGTCATCCACTCATTGGACGAAAGGCGCTTATGATACGTCGACACGTGGCACGGCCCAACAAAGGCCTATTCCTGTGAAAAGGCCGGCCCAGTAAAAATTAGCAGGCCAGCCCATATAAGGCCTACTTGTGCCAGGTTCATTTAAGCCCACGGCCCATACGAGATGTGCCAATTCGGCCCGTCAACGGCCCGGTAAAGATTTGACACCATTGCAGCCCATTATCAGTTCGAGCCCGTTAATAGCCCGCTATATATTTGGGCTCAATATCGGCCCGATGAGATTTCAGCCTGTTAACGGCCCATTTAATGGATGGGCCAATTTTCAGGATGTACATCTTTCGGCCTTTTAGCGACCCATTTAAATGTTGGGCTAGTTTCCGGCCCGGTGTGTCTTTTATCCTGTTGACGGCCCATAAATCTGATGGGCCATTTGTTGTCGGACCTGAGTTTCGGCCTTTTAGCAGCCCATTTAAGTGTTGGGCAAATTTTCCGGCCCGGTGTCACTTTCAGCCTGTTGAAAGCCCATAAATCAGTTGGGCCATTTGTAGTCGGACCTGAGTTTTGGCCTTTTAGCGACCCATTTAAGTATTGGGCCAATTTCTGGCCCTGTGTGCCTTTCGGCCTGTTAACGGACCATAAATGAGTTGGGCCATTTGTAGTCGGACCTTAGTTTTGGCCTTTTAACGGCCCATGCCCTTCATGGTCCAATACCAGCCCGGTTTCTCTTTCGGCCTGCTAAAGGCCCACAACACAGTTGGGCCATTTACAATACGACCTGACTTTCGGTCTCTTAGCGGCCCATGGTCTTCATGGTCCAGTACCAGCCCGCTGTCTCTTTCGGCCTACTAAGGCCTACAGTATAGTTGGGCCATATGTAGCCCAAACTTAGTAACGGCCTGTTAACGGCCTGTGAAATAAACTGGGGCCACCTGTTGCCCGCTTCGATGTCGGCCTGTTAACGACCTGGGAGGTAAGAGGGCCGACCATTAACTTTCGGCCTAGTAACGGCCCGTTAACTTAATGGGCCCACTAAAGTTCGTACATGTGTTTAGGCCAAATTAGATAATTTGAGCCGATTACGATGAGCAATTATGCACAGGACCAAAACCAATCACGCAAAGGTATGGCATACAGGGAATAATGTTGCACATCCAGCATATATTACAGGAAATTACATCCACTAGGAAATCAAAGATTGATGCCAGTGCAAATAAATGAGCAGAACCTAACCATCTACAACGTCACAATCTGCAACCTCAGCACAGATGACGCCCATAAGCATGTGGGCAAGTTCTTTCTGATTTGCTATACTGTCTTTGAAAACATTGATCAGTTGTTGTGTCGCACGACTCTACACCTCTGATTCATCCACCATTTACATCATTGCTTCAGCCATTAATTGGTTCACAAACATACATTTATTCCGTTGCATTCGAGACAGAGGATACTAAACAGATTCAGATGGTGATTTTGGTAGGCTTGTATTATTGATAGTGGAGAGTGTCTCGACCACTGCACCGTAACATAAATTAGGACGGGAACCAAACAGATTAATCATGAGTTATTGCCATATTACCTGGCCTAGATTTTTCGAAAGAAACAATGGGGTTGCCTTGCTTTGTTTTCGAGTTTGTCTTCTTATCTTCAGACTGCACAAAATTAAGACACTAGCATTGCTATCATTGGCCAAGTCAGATAATAGGAAAGCAACATTGACACAACGAACGTTTGGGCAACTAGCCTACACCAAATTAACACAATATGGCATAGCTATCATCAGCCAGGTAAGGTAGTACGAAAGCAACATTGACACAATGAATGAATGGGCAACTAGAGAAGCACTACAATTCAGTAATGTGCATGATATGAGATAGTTCATTCATGCAGCTTAGTACGCAAAACTACCAGCCAGTTTTCCTTACAAAAATCAACATTGGCGCCTTTAACATTTTGCTACAACTAATTTTAGATCAGATAAAGGTTAGATTCACGCCGATTAACAAAATACATGTTGATGTAAAAATATAGTGATATACAACAGGTACTTACATCAGCATTGGAGCACAGAGAATTCCCGCAAGATATTTTCCTCGAATACGATCCCAATGGAGGAAGTCTTCTATCATTTAACCTTATTTTCTAAAAGAGAGATGGGTAAGAAACATGTAGAAAATATGATCGTAATGCTATAAAATTTCATGATGCAAGGATACACACATGCTTCTTAGAATGGAGTTGACATTCTTTTCTTTGGATGGAGTGGACTAGTTCTTTGGCCTGGAATCTACTTATTATCGATGGGAGTTGGGTTTCTCTGTCTTTGGAGCAGTATCTATGAAAAATGGAGTTGGTTTATTATCTCTGGCGTTTGGATCTTTTGCAAAGACCTGGTTTGTAACCCTTGATTCTAACATAGCCATCTTCCCTTGCATGCCTTATATAGAAGAATGGTGATTCAGTTATAAAACATGCTACAGCAGAGATGGAATAGGTACTGAAGAATAGAAAGGCATGACATATTTACATGTATTCCCTCCATCCGGAAATAAATGGACGGGTCTAGGCATATTTCAGTTCTAGATACATCCAGTTTTATCCATTTCTGCGACATTTAATCCGGACGGAGGGAGTATGATGTAAGAGCTAGGGACACGACAGACAACACGGTAAAAAAACACCTGAAAACCCATCGCAGAACCAAAGTATTCAAACCCACCGATATGAGATAGTACACTCATGCAGCTCGGGATGCAAAACTACGTGCAGTTTTCCTTACAAAAATCAACATTGTGGCCTCTAATCATACATTTTGCTACAACTAAATTTAGATCAGATAAAGGTTGGATTCACGCCGATTAACAAAATACATGCTTATGTAAAAATATAGTGATATACAACGGGTACTTACATCTACATTGGAGCACAGAGAATTCCTCCAAGAATCTTTCCTCATAAACAATACCATTGCAGAAATTCTTCTATCTGTTAAGCTTATTTTCTAAAAGAGAGATGGGTAAGAAACATGTAGAAAATATGATCATCATGCTATAAAATTTCATGATGCAAGGATACGCACACGCTTCTTAGAATTGAGTTGACATATTTTTGCTAGACTGGAGTGGACTAGTTCTTTGGCCACTGGAATCTGCTTATTATCAGTAGGAGTTGGGTTTCTCTGTGCTGGAGCAGTATCTATAAAAACTGGAGTTGGTTTATTATCTCCTGGTGTTTGGATCTTTTTCAAAGGCCTTGTTTGTAACCCTTCAGATTCTAACATAGTCGTTTTCCCCTTACATGCCTTGTATAGAAGAATGGTGCTTTAATTATAAAACATGCGACAACAGAGAGATGGAATAGGTATTGAAGAATAGAAAGGCATGACATATTGACATGTATTCCCTCCATCCGGAAAAAAATGGATGGGTCTAGGCGTATTTCAGTTCTAGATACATCCTTCTTTATCCATTTCGGCAACATGTAATCCGGACGGAGGGAGTATGGTGTAAGAGCTAGGGATACAACAGGACAACACAGCAAAAAAAACTAGTTGAATGTAAAACTATATGCTAGCGGAATACGTACAGAAATAACTAAGGCAACATACACGTGTATGATTGGGAAAATAAGATGGCATTGCAATAGAGCACTAGAACATCACTTCAATGTAAAAAAAACATGGTATGGCAGACAGATGAAGTACATACTGATGAATAACAATGCATAAGATATTCAGAAGCATGATGTCCAAATTAAGCAGATGGCATTGCGATAGAGTAGAATGACAGTACATGAATTTAAAAACGTGTTATCATGAATGGAATAGGTACTGAAAAATAGGAAGGCATGACATATTTACATGCATGATCAGCATGCTAAGCACATGGCATTGCAATAGAGTAGATACACTCCAGGACATTATATGCATGTTGTACCCATATCACAGGCCAAGTTAGAGCAAGGACCTTGTGGGGTGAAGAGGATTCATCATCTTTCTGCAAGTCTTCTGAAGAACTGCCTTTACATGTTCCATCATATTGGGTATCATTGACATCAAGTTTATTGGCCTTTACATTGCTCCGTGAGGTTCTTATGGATATATCAGTGTGTGCAATTATATCTAACATGCATGGAAGACAACTAGTAATTAGATTTATGTAAATGAGTGCCTGTAGGAGACGACATAAATAGTAGGACTGGGGTTAACTAGCAGCAACAGGTCTCGTAAACTAAAGGGAGAACACAGATGAAAGCTACAGAATATGTATTGTTTGTACTCGAGATTAACTAGATGGCATACAAAAGTATTAAAGAACAACATAGGTCATTTTAGAAGTGGTATAATACTATAATCACCAGCCTGTGGGATAGCATTGGCTGATGGATGATAACTATGGAACAACATTTACTAAAGAACAAGTATCTTAGCTAAACTATGGAACAACGTGAACTCCTGAACAAGACCCGTAAGAGATCAGCATGAATATACAGTGAAATGTGATGATCTATTTTCTGTGCTTAGATGAATAACAAAGCCATAAATGTTGCACACAAGTAAGATGAGGGTACAACCTATCTGGATGCCATCCATAGGAGTGAGCATCATGTGCTGACTTGTCGATGACCCTGCAGTTGTTGTGGCTGTCCATGTTGGGCACGCGCATTCAATGCAGGGAACTGTTGAGTGGGGACTGTAGCTCCCTTCTAGTGTATGCTTCCCTTGTTGGAGCAGCTGCGGTGAGTCGAAAGACGGCGTGTCTGAAGATGCAGATAACGCATAATGTTAAGAATGACATAATCTTTGATCCGAAGAAATACACTAAGAGATCAACAACAAGGTACGAGAGTGGTCACACGTCTGTTGACTTAAGACTAAATTGGGGTCACACGATTTTATTTTATTTTGGTACTGTCCGATCTACGCCGGATGGCTTGATGGCCGTCTTGTGCCTCCCGGCTGACACTGTTCAGAATCTTCCCCGAAGAGCCAGCGACCAATGGCAGAGCAGCCTGCCTCCACCGTCCGTGGCCCCGGCCAAAACCCCGCTCCCTGCCCCACCGCACTGTCGTGGTTGCGCCGCCCCCGGGCCAATCCACAAAGACTCCCTGTCATCCAGATCCGGCGGCGGTAGTACCTTCAACCCATGCAACTCTAAAAGATAGCCATCTAAGCATCGCTCATGGCGAACTTGCGCCCCGCACCTTACGTTAGACACCAGCCAACCAGCAGCCTAGGAGCTCCGCCGCCGAGGGTGCTGCTTCCCATTGGGAATCGATTGGCCCGAATAAAAATTCAGACAACTGACGCCTAAATAAAGTGATTTCAGATGAGGGTGCGACCTATCTGGCGGCATGGTGAAGTAGGCAGGTCCAGCTACCGAGTCGGTGAGGCCGACGCGGTTGCGTTGGCGACCGGCGACAGGGAAAGAGCGATGTCGCCACGGTCGACGGCTACGCGGAAGCAGCGCCAGGACTGGACGGATCCGAAGTTGGAGCCGCTCCGGCGCCGTGAACAACGACGCGGGTGAATCGGCTCCAGTACGGTTCACGCGGCCGTCATCGAGGCAGCACCAGCAGCACGGAGTAAAAGGCACACGGCCCAGTGCACGACGGCAATTGGGCAGCGTCTCCGGCATTAGGGAGGGGGGCGGCTGTGAAATTGGTGCGGTGGGGGCCGCCATGGAGGTGTGGCTGAGGTTTCGCGGCTCCGGAGAATGGAGCTTCCCGGGGAGAGGGTGATTTGGCGCCCACGAGGTATGAATGGGGGCGGGGGGGGGGGAGTGGAACCATGTCTTACATACGCATTTTTCTGAAATGTGAGGGGGAGTTACAGTTCTACCCTTGCCTATAGGCTTCTCGGCTTGGGTCTGTGTACTGAGGGTCGGGGATAGTAGAGTAACTTTGCTTCTCCCCAAATAGTGGGAGGGAGCGAATTTGGGCGAGGAGGGCGTGTTTTGAACTATAGTGGGCGCGAGCGATTTCAGGCGAGGAGAGCGTGTTTTGAAATAGTGGGCGCGAGCTATTTCGGGCGAGGAGAGCGTGTTTTGCCGACCATGAGTTTATGAATTATTCGGCACATGTCATTTTGGCCGAGGAGAAGGCGCGCTTGGATGAAGTTACGAACCTACCCTCGATGTACAACGGGCCAATTGATGCGTGTCCCACATAGGACGGTAATTTCGCGTCTCCGCTTATTTGCTCGGCGAATTCCACCGAAAGCAGAGAGGATGTTTAACGGTTCGTTCAAATTTTGGGAGAACGAGCATCCACGTCTACCTTACCAAGTCGATTCGAATCAAATTTTGAAATATTATCTTGCCACTTCTTTTTCAGATGGAGAGATGATGCTCGGGAGTAATGTGTTTTTACATGCTCGTTGCTAGCGATTTTCTATATGACAAATAGTTGACCCACTCAAAAACGCGAATCAAACCCAAAATGACATATCTTGATTCAATGAACTAGCTCGTTCAGTAGGTCAAAATAGTGAACTAAATCCAAAATTGAACACCTCAATCGAGTAGCATGTTGTACAGTATTATAGTACTCCATGAACATGTTGAAAGTAAAATTAATGAACTTGTTTGATATACGCATATATCCATTCATGTGTGGATTGCAGACAACATGTTCTCCAACTTAAATATTTGAATGCAAGTTTATATCGAAACATGGTTTATATCAGTCTTTGGTGCATAAAACGCGACCTCCCCATCTCCCGGACTCCTGTTCTCTCTCTCTCTCTCTCTCTCTCACTCACTCTCTCTCGCCGACAATCCTCAATTCTGTCGCACGCATCCGACACAAAAACCTTGTTGGTCCCTCCCCCCTCTCTCTCTCTCTCTCTCTCTCTCTCTTTGTGTGTGTGTGTGTGGGGGTCTTTCTAGTTCGCATTCATATATACACCATCTATAGGTCTCTCTTGCACACTATGTATGATACTCTAGCTAGTCCAAGCTAGATATCTTGGGTGCACTCATCGTACGCACACAAATTCCTTGGCTCTTTGCCCGTAACTCTCTCACGCACCACTATGTCGTCTCGGAGCTCTTCCTCCCCCCTCTCAAACTCTCCATCCACCTAGGTCACACATACACATGCACATCTCACTCGCACTCGATAGGCCCATCTAAAACTCTATCTCTCTACATCGTTCTCTCTCTGTCGGTGTCAAAACAAGCGGATCTCGGGTAGGGGGTCCCGAACTGTGCGTCTAGGCGGATGGTAACAGGAGACAAGGGACACGATGTTTTTACCCAGGTTCGGGCCCTCTCGATGGAGGTAAAACCCTACTCCCGCTTGATTGATATTGCTGATATGGGTAGTACAAGAGTGGATCTACCACGATATCAAGGAGGCTAAACCCTAGAAGCTAGCCTATGGTATGATTGTTCTTTGTCCTATGGACTAAAACCCTCCGGTTTATATAGACACCGGAGAGGGCTAGGGTTACACAGAGTCGGTTACAATGGTAGGAGATCTACTTATCCGTATCTCCAAGCTTGCCTTCCACGCCAAGGAAAGTCCCATCCGGACACGGGAAGAAGTCTTCAATCTTGTATCTTCATAGTCTTGGAGTCTGGCTAATGATGATAGTTCGGCTATCCGGACACCCCCTAGTCTAGGACTCCCTCAGTAGCCCCTGAACCAGGCTTCAATGACGACGAGTCCTGCGCGCATATTGTCTTCGGCATTGCAAGGCGGGTTCCTCCTCCGTATAATTCATAGAAGATTGTGAACACCAGGATAGTGTCCGGCTCTGCAAAATAAATTCCACATACCACCATAGAGAGAATAACATTTACACAAGTTCAATCTGCTGACGTATTTCGTGGCGTGACGTCACACCACGGCCAAGCATTTACTTGAATCGTTTTTATTATTCCACCTCAGCATGTTTAGCAAAGCGGTTTCCTTGGCACGTCTTGTCGAAGCAGAGATCGTGCCCCCTTATTCCGGGATTCTCATCAATACGGACGTGGGTAACCCAACCGCGCCCATTGCCACGCCCCCTCCATCGAAGGCGAGTTCCAAACGGTCACGGGGACGGCTCTTGTTATTCTCCCCCTTTATAATGAGACCAAGGCATGTTCCTTTTCTTCAATCCTCAATTGAATCCGCCCCTCGCCCCAAGTTCCAACACCCAAGACTCCAGATTCGGGCACTTCGGACCTTCGACAATGTCCGGCTCCGACCTACAGGGCCGGTGGACGGAAGAGGACGTGCTAAAGCTGAGAGACGCCAGGTACCTAACCTACGAGATTTCGCATAGGTTGCCCGCCCAAGGGCAACTCATTCCCACTCCCGAGCCTGGCGAGAGCGTCGTGTTCGTATCTCACCTCCGTCGGGGTTTAGGCTTCCCGATGGATCTGTTCGTGAGAGGGCTCATGTTTTACTATGGGCTGGAATTCCATGACTTGGCTCCAGAGTCCATCCTCCATATCTCATTGTTCATTGTTGTCTGCAAAGACTTCCTCCGCACTACCCCTCACTTCGGATTGTGGTTCAAGACCTTCGACGTGGAGCCGAAGATGATCGAGGGGCAACTGGCACAGTGCGGAGGGGCAGTTATAAGCAAGAGGGCCGATGCTCCATGGCTCGAGGGCTCCTTTCAAGAGGAGCTTGGTTTGTGGCAGCAGGAGTGGTTCTACATCACCGCTCCTAGGGGCACCAGGCAGGTGGTGCCACCCGCCTTTCGCTCGGGCCCTCCACAACGGCTGGCGTCGTGGGTCAACAAAGGGCTTGACTGGGGGCCGTCCAAGGACGTGCCACTTTTGCAGGGCCGCATTCGAGACCTCCAAGAAAGGGAGATCAATCTGATCGTAGTGGCGCAGGTTATGCTGATTCGGCGCCTTCTACCCTGCAAACGTCGCCCCCTCCGCCTGTGGGAATTTAATCCTGAGGACCGCGAGCTCTTCAACACTTCATGGGTACGACACACGTGGAGATGTATAAACTGTTCTTCGGATCACAAGAGATGTGTCCGGACTTGACCGAGGACGCTGGCCTAAGCTGCAATCGCCCGGATACTCAAGTAAGTAGTCCTGTGTCCGGACATACCGTCCGTTTATTTATCATAGATTTGCCTTTTAACCAGCTATCCTTGAACAGGAGTGGACAGCGAAAGCAAAACTGATACGGTGTCCGCCCCCCTCCCTGAGACCATGCCGGATCCCATGTTAGTCAAGATGTTGGAGGTTGCGCCTTCGAAAGAGGGCGAAGGGGTGAACAGGAAAACTACCGCCTCTGCTAAGGAGGCTCTTAAGATGGGGGGATCGAGAATCCCTCCCTCCAGGGGGAGAAGAGGACCGCTTCCGAAGACCCGGAGGCTAAGGCCTTAAAGCGGGGGAAGAAATCTGCACAGGAAGGTCCTGTGCTAGGAGAAGCCCCGGCCGCACTGTCTCCCCAAGGGAATCAGCCCTCCAGCAAGCCGTAAGTAGAAAAAGGGGAGTTTTGTAATAAGGGACATCCCTATTTTTATTTATGAGGATAACCGGAGTTTTTACCTTGTAGTTCGGATCTCAGCCCTTCTCAGCTGAGCTCATCTTCGGGGGATCTTCGTCCGGAGATGATGGAGAGCGAGACGCCTCCATCTGCCGTGCCGTCAGGCGGGGTGGACGACCCTGAGGTGTCATCACGGAGGGTCTCCCTGAGTCCGGCAGGGCCGGAGAGCTCGGCACCAACTGGTGTACGGCCGGAGGAGCTGAAGGATCTGCTCGAGAGGGCGTCTATCTCAAAAGATCACCGTACATTAATGAGTACGATGATTGAAAGGATTTCATCCGCTGAGAGCGGGTTGCATGAGGCTGTCAGAAGTTTACCGACGGGGTTTGAGGTACATAAAAATGACATACCTTTTGACAGTTTTGCACATAGAGTGTGCCCTGTATAGATAGTAGCCCCTGAGACTCGGTACGTTGTCAGAAGTGACGGCGTGCCGAGGATCATAATCTTAGTGTTAGTCGCCGTTCCTATTCAGGGGGCGGAGCGTTTGATGGCCAGCCGGACTGATAGAGTTGCCAAAATGAAGCGGCAACTGGACGTTGCGGATGTGGACATCGCGCTGGTCAATAAGCAACTTTACGAGTCACAAGGTGGGTGGTTTCTCCACGGTCACCTGGTAAGGGAGCTGATGCCCACGCCTTACAACATGTATGCTTGATGCAGATGGCGCCGCTGCTATGGAGGGCCTTCGGGCGGAGCTTGCTCGAGCCAAGGAGCAAGCCAGAAGGAGTGATGCGGCTGCCTCGAAGGCAGCCGAAGAGTTAAAAGCCGAAAAGGCTGCTCACTGCCGAAGCAGGGAGGAGATGGCCGGAATGGCCGTGAAGCTGAAGGATGCTATCGACCGCTGTGAGGTTCTTGAAAGAGAACACCGAGCGGGGCAAGAGGACCTGAAGAAGGCCACCGCCGAAGCCAAGGATGCCCGTTCTGCAATGAGGGCTATAAAGGAGGAGCTGCGTCGGGCGGAGACATTGCGGCCGAAAGCCCTTTCTCTGCGTGGGAAGTTCACGGATCCAAGTATGCTCGATTGGGCCAGTTGTGGGGTGCGGAGGATCCTTATTTGAATTTGGCGGCGAAAAGCGGGACTTGATCGTGCACTTCGAAGCCAAAAGGATCACGAAATGGAAGAGCTTTATTGGTCTCAATTCCATAGTCCGGAAGGCCCACTTCCGCTAACCGATCGAGTTGGTGAGTGGGCTGAGCTGAATAGGTTGTCCGGACTTGCCATGAAGGATGTCGTGGCTCATACGTGGCTGGAAAGGCCCAAGCCGATGAGTTATTTTGGCTTAGTGCAGCAATTCCTTGATGCGGTGCCGCATATCAAGGCGATGAAGCGGTCGGCATGCATAGAGGGTGCACGGATGGCTCTCGCCTGTCAAAACATCTTTGGCGAGATGGACGCCACCGATGTTGCATCCCGGGATTCGGACAGAAGCCGATTACCCGCCGAGCACTATTTTGAGGAAGTCCTGCAGGGCGCTCGTTTAATAGAGTCGTAGTGCTCGAAAAACGTTATGTTCAAATGACAGGTATGATTTGTAAAACCATATTTATAATATAAGGGATTTTTATACTTGTGCGTTCAAGTATTTAAATATCTCCTGTGCGGCCGTTAATGTATATGTATATATAACCTGAAAGATGGCAGTCTTTGGCTTCAGCCCCCACGCACATGGTGCGGGGGTGTTTGCAAAAAAGGCGCATTTTCACATTTAATCCAATGTCTTGGTCCTGTGAAGGAGGTGGTAGCGTAGCAAACCAGGCAACTGGACTATAATGCTTTATCACTTGCACTTAGCCATAGGAGTTCGAAGGTGGGCACCGCGCTCTCCGAATTCGGGGTGCGTGTGTGCCTGACCGGGAAACGGTCCTTCGTCAAAGCGGAGGAATTCTAGACATTCCGGTAGTCGATCGAGTGGTTGACCAGTCTCTCGCTATATCATGACAATCAGTTTTTTGCTTTCATCGAGGTGCTCGCCAGGCCGAACCGGGGCACAATCGCAGTAGTTCTCCTGGTGCCGCGTTAGCCGATAAAATGGAACGTAAGGCAGCAAAACACAGGAGCCGGGCAAACCGAACATTTGACCAAACACATGATTAGGAGCTGATGCATATAAGGCCTAACTCGAGACGCCGAACACTCCCTAAGGTATTCAGTCTTTATGAAAACGGGCAGAACGATGCCCAAAGCCCCTAGTGTCCGGGTACACGCGAAATCTTCTGACGCGGCCGATGCCAAAACGCCAGCCTCCTCCTTGGTTATGGTAGGAAACTGGGGGATGTGTATCAACAAGAGACATTAAAAAAGGTTTACGCAGGGTCTTAATCTGAAAAGAATCCTTGCAACGGGTCCCTGCTGCACGTCTGCGCCTGTGTCTCTGTTGTGCTGTATCCTGGACGGGTGTAGCACATTGTTCATCTGTAAAAGAGAAGACCTTATTTGGAAAAAGGATCATGCGAAAAATATATTTAAAACAGAGTATGATTTAAGAAATGAATAAAATTGAGCTTTATTGGCTCTCATTCTTCGTTCGTGCAACCCCTTGTAAAGGGGTATGCGGCTAGGAAGCCCCTTGTCTATTTATACCGAACTCGCCTAACCGTGTTCGGGGTCTGGATGACCTGTTTTAGGGGCTTTGATCAGCAAGGCCGGATTAGTGTGTGGCTGTCAAGGCAGTCTCACGTTCTTCCGCGGTCAAGGAACACTCGAAGTTTCCCTTCAATGAGACCGCGTGGACCGGGCATTTTAAGTGTGAGAGACGCGTAATGCTGTATTGCGTTAAAGCTGGCGAAAGCTTCACGTCCCAATAGTGCTTGATGGCTACTTTTGAATGGGGCGATATGGAAGGTTAGCTTTTCGCGACGGAAGTTGTCCGATGAACCGAACACGACTTCTAGTAGTAAGTAGCCCGTACAATTGGCATAAGGGCCTGGCGTTACTCCTTTAAAGGAAGTGTTGCTATGGCAAATTTTGGTGGGGTCTATCCCCATTCTGCGGATTGTGTCCTGGTATAGCAGGTTTATATCGCTGCCGCCATCCATTAGGACTTGTGTAAATTGTAGTCCGCTGATTATACGATCCAGTATCAAAGCAGTCCATCCTGCGTTTCGAATACTTCTGGAGTAATCCTGATGGTCGAAAGTAATTGGTTTCAACATCCAACTTTGGGACTCCGCTGGGGTGGACCGTGCGGCGCGTACTTTAGTAGGTGCCGCCCTATTTTTCCTTGTTATCACTTGAAGTGAATTCACTGTTTTGACTTCTTGTGGGAAGTTCCTTTGTTTTCCAGTGCTCTGCTTGTGGGGTTCGTCATCGTCCTCGCTTGGTGTGTCGACCCCTTGTGTTCGGCGTTAAGTCGGCCGGACTGCTTGAAGAGCCAACAATCTCTGTGGGTATGGTTTGCAGGCTTCCCGGGGGTACTGTGAATTTGACATATCATGTCCAAGATTTTGTTTAGGTTGGATAGCTCGTCACTATTGTCCTTAAGAGGCAGTGTTTTGTTGTTCGGCCGAGAGCTTTTGAACCCGGCGTTGACCACCATGTTCTTTGGGCCATTTTCCTTAGTCCGGCGCTGGTATTTTCTACGTCGTGGCTTCCCATTTCCATCCCTGACATCGGATGTACTCGGGTCGCTGGTGCTGCATCCTGCCAGCCAGCTATCTTCTCCCACGTAGAAGCGGGTCATGAGGCTTGTTAGTGCGGCCATAGTCCTTGGCTTTTCCTGGCCGAGATGTCTGGCGAACCATTCGTCTCGGACGTTATGTTTGAAGGCTGCTAGGGCTTCGGCGTCCGGACAGTCAACTATTTTGTTCTTTTTGGTGAGGAACCTGTTCCAGAATTTGCGGGCTGACTCTCCGGGCTGTTGAGTTATATGACTTAAATCGTCTACATACGGAGGGCGGACATAAGTCCCCTGAAAATTTGCTCGAAACGCATCCTTGAGCTCTTCCCAACTTCCAATGGTATTTTCTGGGAGGCTTTTGAGCCAATGCCAAGCTGGCCCTTTGAGCTTGAGGGGTAGGTATATTATGGCATGGAGATCGTCTCCTCTAGCCATATGTATGTGTAGGATATAATCCTCAATCCAGACTCCGGGGTCTGTTGTTCCGCCGTATGCCTCTATGTTTACGGGTTTGAATCCCGCTGGAAATTCATGATCCAGTACCTCATCGGTGAAACATAGGGGGTGTGTGGCGCCCCTGTATTTAGGTGTACCATTATTTTCGAACACTCGACGTGTTGTGTTGCTCCCTGGAGCCTTCTTTCTTGGCCCATAGATGGACCTGACCGGGCCATCCTTTTTACGAGGATCCTTATGTGGATCGTGTGCCGGCTTGTGTGTGGCGCCGCTTGCCGCTCTTTGCTTGTCATGTGGTCGTCTATCCGACTGCACGGTGTCGGGAAACGAGCACCTATGGGGCAGGCCCCTTTCGTCCCGGCGGAGCGGAGGGCGACGAAGAGCAGATCGAGGTCGAGCACGCGAGGGATTTTACCCAGCTTTGGAGCTCTCCGGAGAGATAAAACTCCTACTGCTGCTTTGTGTTTCTATTATGTTCTTGCTTGAGACCGTGGGTGTGCTGTAGTCTCGAATGAGTCGAACCCCTTCTACGTGCGCATGGGCCTCCTTTTTATACTCTAAAGGGGTCACCGACAGGTGGCAGCATAGAGAAAGGGGTAAAAAGGTAAAAACGCGGGTTGGTACGACCGCTATCAACAGTGCCCCTACCTAACTCTGACGGCAGGGGACAAGGGCATTTAATGCCCGTCCGGTCGCTCCAACAGTGTCGGAAGCGACCGTTAGGGGCGCCACTGATCGCCACGATGGCCTCCTAGTCATCTTCACTTGCCACCTCACACCGCTGGGCTTCACAGCTACCCGCCACGTGCACCAGGAGCGATCCTGCGGCGACACGCCGTCGGATGTCTTTGAGCGCATGCGCAGAGTGGTAACCGCCGCGACAAGCGCCTCGCCTTGATCGCCGACTTGTCGCACCCGCAAGCTTGTCGCTTTCGCCGGGTCTTGCCGGACGCGCTTGCGCGTCGTGGCAAGTCTCTTGCAATGCCTTAGTTGGCCTTCCCGCAAGCTCCTCTTGCCGGGTCTTGTCCTTCCGGCAAGCCCGTCTTGCCGGGCCTTATCTTCACGATTAACACTTTGTTCTTGAATGGCAGTAAATGGGAGTGACGGAAGGATCTTGGCGGACGTCCGCAAGCCTTGCCGGGACGTTATGATTGCCGTGCAGACAAGTTCGGGTACTAAGGTACCCTACTTTAGTACACCGACAGAGCCCCGGGCCCTGGCCATACACGGTGCCGAAGCGCTGTTGGGCTGTGCCCAAAACAGGCACGCACGCACGCGGCCTGGGTCCAAACCAAATCCACTCCAGATCCACCGCGTCCTCCCCAGAGCAAGACGCGTCAATCGCGGCGTCGTGGGAGAGATCATGGGCTATACTTTAATCCAGGAAATGCGTAACGTTCGCCTCCCCTGTTTATAAGCAGAGGAAACAGGGCCATTCCCCCACCTTCGCCACTTGCAGTTCCTTCCTCCGAAAGCTCCGCCGCCCCCTCCGCTTCTCAAGCCGAAAGAGAGCAGCGCTCCGCCGCCCGTCGCCGCCATCGCCCTCAACACTTCCGCGCCCCCCTCCGCCACTTCCGCCATGGCTCTGAAGACCGGCAAGACCACGAAGTTGGCCGAGGCATTGCGGCTTGAGGCGCTGCGCAAGGAGCAAGTGCTTTTCTCCCCCGAGCTCACCCCGAAAGCGCTGCGGGAGGAGTTCTACCTCTTTTGGTCGACGGAGACGCGGGCGCATCCGCGCACGCCGGTGCTCTCCACCGAAGCTTCCACCTCGAAGCGGTGCCCAGAAGGGTACTATTTCTTTCCGGTGTTCTCCTACTATGGGCTCTGCCCACCTTTTTCTGATTTTCTCTGCGACATCATGAATACCTACGGGTTTCATCTTCTTGATTTCACCCCCAACACCGTTCTGACAATGGCGGTTTTCGCACACCTCTGCGAGAACTTTGTTGGCATCCACCCAAATGTTGCTCTTTTTCGCCACTATTTCACCCCCGAGCCGAGAAAGCAGAGCCATTGGCCGGCGGAATTGCCTGGACCTCACGGATCGGCATGAAGGAGGTGTATCTGGCGGGCGAGCTCCGCAGCAAGTGGGATGAGTGGAGGGTGGAGTGGTGCTGGATCTGTGATGCCAATCCGTAGTCATTCACCAACCTGCGTCAGACCCGGGTAGTGCGCGGCGGTGACTGGAGCTCTCTGTCGCCGGACGACGCCAAGCTGAAGATTGCCACTACCCGAATCCTCCGGCTCAGGCTTGCCGGGCTCACAGCAGGGGCAGTTGGTGCAAATTTCCTTCGCAGTCGCATCGCCCCTCTGCAGAAGAGGGGCAGGCCTGCCTGGATGTTTGGCGGCCCGGCGGATATCATGAGGCTGCGTCCAGGCCTCAATTTCAACTTCACAGTTCTGGAGCTTGACGGGATGCTTTGAAGGAGCTGTTCAAGCATGACGCCAACCATCGAGTGGTTCAGCTGCCGCAGGCGTCATCCCATTGTGCAACAACTCCCGGTAGCGATCGCATCTGTAATGATGCAGTGCGACTCGCATGGGATAAGCCCAACTTGATGGAGCCCCCGACGACGCGTCGGCGGCAATTCTTCGACAACTTGACATAGATAGCGGTCAATACCGACGAGCGAAGCTCCTCACCCGCGACACCACCGACGACGTCGTGCGGCAATTCTTCGACGGCTTGACATAGATAGCAGTCAATACCGACGAACAGAAGCTCCTCACCCGCGACACCACCGACGCGGCGAGATGCGGTACATCGCCAAGAGGGCGAAGAGGCGGCGGCAGCGCGCCGCTGGGTGAGTTTGGCTTCACCCTGGAGGAGGCAGAGGCGGCCGAGGCGGCAAGCCTTGCCGACCGGGAGGACCTTGCCGGAGAAGTAGTTGGCGAGGGGGAGCCCGAAGCCGAAGCGAGCGAGCCCGCCGAGGGCGCGAGAGGCCAGCCGTCTTCGAGCAGCTTGCCGCAGGCGGAGCCCCCAGCGCAGCCTCAATTCCAACCAAGAAGGCGCCTCTGTCGAGTTGGAGATACAGCAGGGCGGCAGGCAGGCCAATAGCCGCAGCGTCGTGGGACGCGCTCCTCCGCGGCAAGTACCGTTGTTGGGAGCATCTCAGCCGTCTTGCCGCAATCGAGGCGGGTCTTCCCGGGCCGCCACGCCTGATCCTGCTGCAGCTCCCGGCAAACGTCGAAGGGAGCCTACTCCTCTGTCACACCGCGCAGAGAGGGTACCGGACTTCGACCTCTCCGCGCTAAGCTCCGATGATGATGAAGAGGAGGAGGAGGAGGAGTAAGACTTTTTTTTCTTGTTGTACTTGTTCTCCTTTGATCTTTGATGCTGTTTGTCTTGTATCTGATTTGCTTCTCTCTGGATCCCTATTCTATTTCAGGACTCTGGCCGAGAGAGCGGCGAAGAGGGCCAAGGTCCCGTGGTTGTCATCGAGGGCGATCCTGCTGTGTGGCAGAGGATACGTCGAGAGACTACCTTGACAGACCCGGTTCCTTCTCCTCGCAGCAGCCCCCAGCACAGCCCCCAGCGTAAGTGTTTGGTTCACTTTCTATTGTGGGGCGCGCCTGGGGGTGCTTCTTCTTTTGCTGACATCTTGATTGCTGATTCATTCGTGTAGGAGCAGAGCAGGCCCATTAGGAGCAAGCAGAAACCGCCCCGGAGGTGCTGTCTGCTTCGACTACGCCTCCAAGGGGTGATTCCCCGACAAGGGAGCGCTCTCCGGCAAGGGAGAGGTCCCCGGCAAGGGACGGCACCAATGAGCCCTTGGTGGAGGAGCCCATGGTCACGGAGCCCAGCACAGGTAACCTTCCTTGTCGGAAATCTTCCCTTGGGTTCTTCTTCTGATTTTCTTTCTTCTTTTTTGGATGTTTGCTTGACTTTTCCTTCCTCTCCCTGTCCTCAGATCCCCCTCTTACAGATCCGATGGAAACCGAGGCCACCGGCGAGGAAGGCGCACGCGGCAATACTAAAAATGCCGCCGCTGACGAGGAAGAGGTCGGCGCTGATGAACCCGCCGATGAAGAAGCCGCCGAGGCTGCTGGTGCAGGAGCTGGCGAGGGGTCCAGCAATCGTACCGACGACCCGGAGGGCACAGGAGCGCAAGGCGCTGCACCGACCGCCGACCCCTCCGCCGCTGATGCAGCACCGAGCTCCGAGGAGCCCCAGCCAGGCGCTTACTTGAAGGCCGGCGAGGGCGTGTACATCAAGCTTCCCGGGCGCCGAGCCTGTGGCGCCCGTCAAGGAGAGGAGTTTGACGGGAAGTACTCGCCTCTGCTGGGCTGGCGATGGTTGACGTGCCAAGCAAAGGCGAATGGCGAAGTCCGAGGAGGAGCATTGCTCGTAAATTGGTGTCACTCTATCACGCCCGCAAGCGAAGCTTGAGTCCCGGAAGCACTTGTCATGGGCGGGAGTTGACATAGAGAAGCATGCGGAGGAGCTCAAGAGCCGCAACCAGGAGGCCCTCCGATCCATTGCGGAGGACAGGGCGCAACTTGATGAGGCGAAGAAAGCGTTTATCCTGGAGAAGGCTGAAGCCGAGGAGCAGCAGAGGCTCGCCGCCGAGGAGATGTCCAGGCGAGAGGGCGAGTTGACGCAGAAAAAGGTCAACCTGGACAGCTATGAGGAGGAGCTCACCGCGCGGGAGCAATCACTTGGCGGGGCGCTCAAGGAGGCAAAGGACGCTGCCGCGGCCGCCGAGGCCGCCGAGGCCGCCAAGAAAGAGCTAGAGGTGAAGGTGGCGCGGCTAGAGGCGGATGTGGGAAAGAAGAATGAAGAGCTTGCCGCCCTCCAGCGCGAACACGAGAAGGATTCCCTTGCCCATGGCGATCTGCAAGTTCAACTTGCCGACAAGATCAAGGAGCTGAACGCCGCCAAGGACTCGAGCGCTGATCTGGAGCTGAAGCTGGCCACCTTGACGGAGACGCTGGACGCCGCCAAGAGGCGAGAGGATGAGCTGAAGAAAGAGGTCAAGGGCAACGAGGAGCTGCTGACGAGGGCCGCCGAGACTCAGAACACCTTCAAGGCCACGGTGGAGCTCTGGACGGAGGGCCTTGTCAACATTGCTGCATCCATCGACGAGGAGCTGGCGGAGCTGGACTTGGCGGGCTTCGGGTACTCCGCCGATGAAAACCTCCAGCCCAGCGCCAAGCTTACTCTTTTCTTCAAGGGTGTGGTGACGGCTCTCCAGCAGCTCCGGGAAAGGATCCCGAAGAAGCTGGCCGACGAAGTCATGCGCGATCCGCGCCAAGGTCTTGGAGAAGGTGTTGGTGAAGATACTTTTCGCAACCACCGCATCGACCTCACCAGCGTCCTCAAGAAGCTGCCGTGGTGCTGATCTTGAAGAACTCAAAGCCATTGTCGCACCCATTGTGGACAAGGTGAATGAGGTCGAGGAGGATCGACAATGGCGTGGATTAGGCCACCCTTCTTCTCCCTTTTTCTTGCCGCTGCTAGATATGTCATAGGAACAATCCATTAGAGCGCGGCAAGTTATTTATTGTAATATAACTTTATTTTGGGCAGTGCTTGCTATGTTATTCCCTTTACTTGATTCCATCCCTTGTATGTTTTTACCCTACGCTTTTAGGGAACTTGCGGCATAAAGCACACTTGCCATGGCCGAGTCTTGAACATCGACAGCTTCATTGGCGGTGTTGCAACCGGCAAGAAACCTTGTCGGGACTAGTTGCAGCACACTTTCATTGTTGAGCGGACTCGAAACAAGGTAAGGGCACAACTTAGCTACGAGTCGGTTCCTCCGCGCATAGGTTTTCCATACAAGGCACGGTCGTTCAAGGAAAATAACTTAAAAACTTAAAATTGACTATGCTCAAACTTTGGCAACTTAGCTTTTCCGTCGTCTATGTCCGGCAAGGCTAGATTCCTTTGAATGAGGGCCCACACCTTTATCTTCTCCTCCCCCCCGGTGAACTTGTGGGCGGAGGAACCTTCTCTTTGAGAAGAAAGAAGAGAAAATAATGATATGGAGCCTTAAGGCTTGTTACCGCTTACCGGGAGCAGGTGCTGCACAAAGTGTCAGTGTATACATGCTAAAAGAAAAAGGCATGAAATTTCACAACATGTGCTGAACATACGATCTTTATTTATGCACGGGATCTACGCCCGGCTTTGTACAAAGGGTTACATGCTACAGCGGCAAGGCTTGTATAAAAGGTGGTTGCCGGAACAGGTTCCGGCAACCGCGCCTTATGGGTAAAACTTGCGAAGATGTTCTATGTTCCAGGAATTGCTAACCGGAATGCCATCTTCGGTCTCAAGGCGGACAACGCCAGGCCTAGTGACTCGCTTTACCCGATAAGGGCCTTCCCATTTCGGCGTCAACTTGTTGGAATTCTTGGCGGATTGAACGCGCCGAAGAACAAGGTCGCCTTCCTCGAAGCTTCTGGCATTAACTTTGCGGCTATGGTAGCGGCGCAAAGCTTGTTGATAGCGAGCAGCTCATCTGAGCTCAAGACGATCCTCCTCGAGGCAGCGCGTCATCTTGCCTTGATTGCTCTTGCTCAAGCTCATCATAGCGAGCACTCGAGGCGATCAGTATCTGAGTTCCGTGGGGAGAACTGCCTGCTGCTCCGTAGACAAGAGCGAAAGGTGTCGGCGATGGCTCGATTTGGCGTCGTCTGATCGACCAAAGAACCACCGCAGCTCCTCGATCCAATTTCTTCCGACTTGTGCAGCCTGCCGAAAGTTCGGTCTTGAGCCCGCGCACTACGGCATTGCCCTCTCCGCTGACCGTTGCTTCTCGGGTGAGCAGCGAAGCGAAGCAGATCTTGGCGCCAAGATCTTGGGCGTCTTGCATGAAGGTGCGGCTCGTGAAGCGTGTGCCATTGTCGGTGATGATCCTGCTAGGGATTCCAAGCGGCAAACAATCGACCAAGAACTTGACCGCCGATTGTCTTGTCACCTTCCTCATCGCTTCCACTTCAGCCACTTTGTGAACTTGTCGATTACAGCGTACAAGTACTCAAAGCCCCGACAGCTTCGGGAAAGGGGCCGAGGATGTCGAGCCCCAGCACCGAAAATGGCCAGGATAAAGGGATTGTTTGGAGAGCTTGAGCTGGTTGATGTATCTGCTTGGAGTGGGCCGCACGCTTCACACTTGGTTACTTGTGCGGTTGCATCACGGAGGGCTGTCGGCGAAGAAGCTTTTGCGGAAGGCTTTGCCGGCAAGTGCTCTTGCGCCAATGTCGTGACCACATATGCCCCCATGTATCTCCGCCAACAGCTCCTGTCCTTCTTCCCGGGAAATGCACTTCAATTTCACTCCGTTGAATCTTCTTCTGTACAGTATGTCATCGACAAACTGGTACATACTTGATTGCCGGGCTACTCTCTCCACTTCCTCTTGTTCCTCGGGAAGTTCTCCTGTTTGAAGGAAATGGACGATATGTTGTGCCCATGCTGGAGCTTGTGGCTCAACGACAAGGACTAAAGGCGCAAATGCTGCTGCGGGAACATCCGCTTCTACGGCAAGAATCTGGGATCCTGCCGGAGCATGATGTTCCCCGGCAAGCATGTCGGGACACAACTTGTCGGGAGCGTCTGCTTCAACGAAACAAACCCTAGGGTTTGTCGGAGCAGACTGCCCCTCAGCACTCTTTGTGTTGATCCTGGGGACCTTCTTGGCGGCGGCTTCGGGAAGCTCTGCCGGAAAGTAGTCGCCAATAACCAACTTTCTCTTCTTGCTTTGTCCAGTTGATGGTGTTACAGATGGCTGAGTCAGCTTGAGCACAAAAATTCCTGGTTCCACAGGCAACTTAAGTGCGGCACACTTTGACAGGCCGTCCGCAATGTCATTCTGAGCTCTTGGAACATGTTCCATCTGCAGGCCGTCAAAATGCTCTTCCAGCTTCCTCACTTCATCAATGTAGGCTTCCATCAACGGACTCTGATAATCTTTGTTAACTTGGCGGACGACAAGCTGTGAGTCACCCCGACAATAAGCTTCTTGATCCCAAGTTACGCCGCGATCTGAGTCCGGCAAGCAAGCCTTCATACTCTCAATATTGTTTGTTGCTTGCTCCTTGGGAAAGTGCATTTGGATCACGACTTGAGGTGCTCTCCGGTGGGTGCGACAAGTAATACGCCAAGACCGGGCGCCTTGCAGCGAGAAGGCACCGTCAAAGTACATGATCCATTCTTTGTTCGCTTCCTTGTCGGGATGCTCTTCTCCGGAGTTTCTTCATCGTGTTGGCGCCCACTGCTATGAATTCTGCCAATGCTCGGCTCTGGATAGTTGAAGTACTTTCAAACTTAAGGCCAAAGCTCGACAGTTCTAGTGCCCACTCGACAATCCTGCCTGTTGCTTCTGGATTTTGCAGTATCCTTTTCAACAGAAAGCGAGTGACAACTGTGATCTCATGTGCCTGAAAGTAATGGCGCAGCTTCCTTGAGGCCATGAGAAGGCCGAAAAGCAACTTTTGCACCCCAGAATACCTTGACCTAGCCTCCTGCAGAAGGGAACTGACAAAGTAAACTGGGCGCTGCGCCATCTTCTTCTGTTTTTCTTCCGGCAGCTGCACGGATCTATCCTTGTCGGGACCAGAGCTTGACGGGGAAGCCCCCTGCTTGTCGCTGGACTCGCTTGCTGCGGTTGCGGGCTCATCATCCACCTCCCTCTCCGCTACTAACGCAGCACTAACCACTTGATTGGTTGCCGCTAGATACAGCAGCAACTTCTCTTGTGGTTTAGGTGCGACAAGTACTGGAGTGGAGGATAGGTATCTCTTCAAGTCCTGTAGCGCAGCCTCCACCTTCGGAGTCCATTTCATATGACCTGCCTTTTTCAAAATCTTGAAAAATGGCAGGGCGCGCTCAGCAGACTTAGAGATTAACCTACTGAGAGCAGCAACACAGCCGGCAAGCCTTCGCACATCCTTGACGCGCTTCGGGGCTTCGATCTGCTCGATGGCTTTGATCTTGTCGGGGTTGGCTTCAATCCCCCTCTGGGACACAAAAAACCCGAGAAGCTTGCCATAAGGAACTCCAAACATGCACTTCTCGGGGTTTAACTTGAGATTGACCTTACGCAGATTTGCAAAAGTCTCCTCCAAATCTTGGACCAAAGTTTCTCTGTCTTTGCTTTTGACCACTATGTCATCCATGTATGCTTCTACATTCCTGTGCAGCTGTGGCTCAAAGGCATGACTGACTACTCTTGCAAACGTTGATCCGGCATTCCTTAATCCGAAAGGCATTCGTACAAAGCAGTACGTGCCACATGGAGTAATGAATGCGGTTTTCTCTTCATCCTCTTCTGCCATGAAGATCTGATGGTATCCTGAGTATGCATCAAGGAATGAAAGCAGATCACATCCTGCCGTGGAGTCAACAATCTGGTCAATGTGTGGCAAGGGAAATGGATCTTTGGGACAAGCTTTATTAACATCCGTGAAGTTAATACAAAGCCTCCACTTCCCATTCGCCTTGCGCACGACTACTGGATTGGCTAACCAGGTTGGATGGAGTACTCCTCGGACGAGGCCTGCTGCTTCCAACTTCTTGATCTCTTCTGCTATGAACTCTTGGCGTTCCACCGCTTGCTTCCTGACTCTCTGCTTGACGGGCCGCGCGTGGGGACAGACGGCAAGGTGGTGCTCAATTACTTTCCTGGGAACACCGAGGATATCAGATGGTTGCCATGCAAACACATCGACATTCGCCCGCAGGGAGCAAACAGCGCGCTTTCCTATTTAGGATCAAGCGTGGCAATCGATGGTGAATGTACCACCAGTGCCGCCCTCCTTGGCGCCACTTTCTTGGTCTCGTGCAGCTGTCTTCGCCTTCTTGCACTTGCGGTGGAGCTAGATGGTGCGTCCTCGACAGTAGCGCAGCACTCCGAAGAGGTGCGCTTGCCGGAGTGGGCATCAGAGCTACTCTTACCGGACTTGGTCTTCTTCTTCCCCGGGGAGCTTCAGCGGCAAGTGGTTTTGCGTTACGCGCATGCTCGCCGCTTCCGGTAGATCTTGTCGATGACAGATAAGTGCATCTTTCTTGTCGCCATCGGCGAAATAACACTTATCGGACCAGGCATCTTGAGCATATTGTAAGCGTAGTGAGAGGCTGCCATGAACTTGGCAAGCGCTGGACGGCCGAGTATCCCATTGTAGGGCAATGGGAAATCAGCAACGTCAAATGTGACTCTCTCTCTGTTCTGAAATTCAGCTCGCTGCCAAACGTCACTGGCAGTGTGATCTTCCCCTTCGGCTTGCTCCTTCCCGGTTTGATTCCTTGAAAGGTACCAGTCTCTTCGAGCTCGCTGTCGGGGATCTGGAGCTTGTTGAACACCGCGGAAGAGATCAGGTTCAGGCCAGCCCCGCCGTCAACCAACATCTTTGTGACCTTGAGGTTGCAGATGGTTGGCGAGACCAACATCGGCAAGCACCCGACCGCAGTGATGCGATCAGGGTGATCCTCAACATCAAAGATGATGGGCGTGCTGGACCACTTCAGGGGCTTGCGTGATTCGACTGATGGTTCTGCTGCATTTACCTCCCGCACCCACAGTTTGAGTTGGCGTTGCGAGGTGTGCAGAGAAGCACCGCCGTCAACGCACAAAACCTCCGTCGCCTTCTGAAACTCCTGCTCATCGGTCTCATCCTCCTCCATCTCATCATCTTCATCCTCATCCTCATCCTTGTCGCGGCCGCGGGGAGGTCTGTCTCCTTGCCGCTGCTTGGCTTTGCCGCGGCGCCCTCCCTGGGCGGGACGCTTCTTGCCGGATCCTCCGCCACCTTCCTGGGCCTTCTCCTTGTCGCGGCGCTCGTATTCAGCCTTCTGTAGCTCTGCCATCTGCTCAACCTTCTTGCAAGCTCGGAGGTTGTAGGATCGAAGAAGGTGAGAGTGTCTAGGGGGGGGGTGATTAGACTACTCGACAAGATAAAAATTCCATCTTTTATCAAGGACAGATTTTGGCAGATTTTGCTTAACACACAAGTCAAGTAGCACACTACACATGCAATTCTAGAGTATGGGCAGCGGAAAGTAAATTGCACAAGTAGTAAAGAGAAGTGGAGAAGATCAAACGCAATTTGGAGACGCGGTGATTTTTCTCGTGGTTCCGATAGGTGGTGCTATCGCATTTCCACGCTGATGGAGACTTCAACCCACGGAGGGTAACGGCTGCGAGAGTCCACGGAGGGCTCCACCCACTAAGGGTCCACGAAGAAGCAACCTTGTCTATTCCATCATGGCCTCACGCCCACGGAGGGCTAGCCTTACTCGGGTAGATCTTCACGAAGTAGGCGATCTCCTTGCCCTTACAAACTTCTTGGTTCAACTCCACATCTCGATGACGGAGGCTCCCAAGCGACACCTAACCAATCTAGGAGGCACCACCTCCAAAAGGTAATAGATGTTGTAGATGATGATGAACTCCTTGCTCTTGTGCTTCAAATGATAATCTCCCCAACACTCAACTCTCCTCACCGATTTGGCTGTGGTGGAAGAAAGGATTGAGTGGAAAGCAACTTGGGAAGGCTAGAGATCAAGCTTCATATGGTGGGAGTGGAGCAACTTGATCTCAACACAAGGGTAGGTAGTTCTCTTCTCTAAATGTAAGGTAGGAGTGGTAGTTCTTTCTGATGGCTCTCTCCACGAATGAAGAGGGGGTGGAGGGGTATTTATAGCCTCCACACAAAATCCAACCGTTACACACATTTGACCAATCTCGGTGGGACCGAAGTTGACAACTCGGTGAGACCGATAGTTCAAATAATGTGAACGTTGGGATTTTCGGTGGGACCGAAAATACAAACTCGGTTAGTCCGATTCGTGCAATGACAAGAGCATGCCAATTTCGGTGGGACCGACTTCATCATCTCGGTGACACCGATTTGATGATGAAGATTCTGAAGCTTGGCAACTCATGTTTCGTGAGACCGAGTTCGAATCGGAAAATCCGAGTTTTCTAGGGTTTGGCTTTATGGTGAGGTGGTTCATCTCGGTGTGGTGAGTTTGGAAAATCGGTGGGACCGAGACTACTTATGAGTGTATATGGCGGTGAAAGTTGCCGATAGTTTAGGAGATGTATCACTAAGCACTTGAGCAACCAGATCATCATCATAACCTCATCCCTTTAATAGTATTGGCTTTTCCTATGGACTCAATGTGATCTTGGATCACTAAACCAAAATGGAGTCTTGAGCTTTTGCCAATGCTTGCCTTTGCATTTTGAGGGTCCACTTCTTCATCCTTTTGCCATGCCAATGTGATTGAATTTCTGAAACATACTTGATAAAAGCATTAGTCCAACCACAAAGTATGTTGTCATTAATTACCAAAACCACCCAGGGAGCAAATGTGCTTTCAATCTCCCCCTTTTTGGTAATTGATGGCAACACACTAAACAAGACATCAAAGCTTATTGAAAGAAAGACAAAATTATCACGGAAGCTTTGACAAACATGTAGTACACAGGCTCCCCCTACAAGTGTGCAAGATTTTCATAAATTATGGTTTTGGACTACCACAAGCACACAAGAGAGAAAGGCAAGATGTGCTACATGCAGCTTGGCTATATGCATCAGAGCAGATGAAAAGAAGTGAATGATAATGCATATGTGCATGGTGATTTCTTGCAAACAAGTATTCACAAGCAAGTCACCATCATGCACATTCGCAAAGTGCATATACTTACCTTGAGGTTCCTTGGCATTGTACCAAGAGATAAACTTGGGAAAACAAGGTTAGATAACACAAGAGTATTTCTTCAACCAACTGCAAGAACATCAAGAGTACCAAGCTAGGGATGACATGTATAAAGAGTGTCTCATATTGAGCACAGGCTTGAATCAGCAAACATGTCTCCGAAACTAAAAGATTTTCAATGAACTCTGAGAGATTTTTCTTTCCATAAGATATCAATTGTGAAGATTCCTCTCCCTTTGAGTTGTCTCAGATCAAGGGGTTCGATGGAAAGAGCAAAATCAAAAGAATGATGCCAAATGAGAATGATGCCAATTGTAATGTTCAATGTGAAACACGGCAAGAAATTCTCTTATAGGAAAAACACGGCAAAGCTTTGATGTGATTCTCTCCCCCTTAAGGTAAGATTGCTCTTCTTCTCCCCCTAAATCTTCTCTTCTCCCCCTAAGTCTTCTCCCCCTTTGACATCAAGTGCCGAAAAGGACAGCAAACTAGGAAGGTTAGGGAAGATGGAAAGAAAGAAGTGGGATCCTTAAGAATCACAACAGGGTAAAAAGAAACATGCATAGAGAATCATTGAGTGGAGCTGCAGAAGATGATATCCTGAAAGAAATAAATCGGTGACACCGAATTAATATGGATCGGTGGGTCCGAAAGTCATGGACTTAGGGTAGATCCTTTTCGGTTAGACCGAAATATTTAAATCGGTGACGCCGAGTTTAATTCCAAGGAAATACAGAAATAATTCAGCTCACTTTGCGAGGAATGTTTCAAAGGATTTGCAATGAATTTGTGAATGATTTTTGAGGAATTGATCGAGCCGAAGGATATTCACAAAGATGTAAGAATAGAAATGAAAAAGATTCCTAGATGAAGTTTTTTTTAATGAAAACTCAATGAGAGAACATAAGAGAAAATAGAAAGACTCCAAAACATATGTACTTCATCTAGATAAAGGTCGGCGACAAGGTCACCTATGTTTGAGTATATTGACTTAGGAGTCAAATGAGGACATTTGATCATAGGTCATACTCATCATTTAAGCTCAAAATGGGGTTGCCATTTTTCGATTAAGCATTCGATGTGATCACATCTTATGAAGCTGCTTGTACTCATGACTTTGAGCAAAGCTCCTTAAAGATGTGAAGAACATACCTTGGGCTTGTTGTTGCTTTGTTCATGTAGGTAAACTTGATGTAGGTGCTCATTGAATGTGAAGTTGGAGCGCCATTTCCACTTGTGTAGTTCATCTTCCTACATGGGTTAGGCAAGCAAGGAAATACTCAAGGATATCCAAGATGACAAGAGTGAAATACTAGATGTATAAGATGTCAAAAAGGATATGTGGAATTTTGTTCCTTGAACTCAACATCCCAAAGGGCTAGATACTTGGTCAATGACAAGATTACTCATGATTTGAGTGTGTGGTAATCTTGTGGAATGTAGATCATCCAAGTACCTGCAAGGAGTTAGATGCAATACAAGGGGGCAATGTGTCCAAGACATATGATCATCATCATAAGAGAAATATCAAGGATTAGTCAAGTGGGCTCATGCCTTGCATGCATCAATGGAGTTTTCACTCCAAGTTTGAAGCATCAATGATGTTCAACTCACTCCTTAAGCGACAAAACACCTTCTCATCAAGAGGTTTTGTAAAGATATCACGAAGTTGTTTGTCAAGATTGAACATGCTTAAGATTGATGTCACCCTTGGCAATGTGATCACGAATGAAATGGTGACGAACTTCAATATGTTTCGCTCGAGAGTGTTGCACAGGATTGTGTCCAATTTTAATCGCACTCTCATTGTCACAAAGCAAGGAACATGTCTCACATGTATCCCATAATCCTTAAGCGTTTGTGTCATCCATAGCAATTGAGCACAACACGAACCAGCAGCAATATATTCGCTTGGCGGTGGATAATGATATCGAATTTTGTTTCTTGGAGGACCAAGATACAAGGGATCGACTAAGGAATTGACACGCACGAAGTTGACTTTCTATCAACCTGCCACCGGCATAGTCCGAGTCGGAATAGCCAACAAGGTCGAAAGAGGCCCTCTTAGGATACCAAATGCCAAAGTTTGGTGTGTGTATCAAATATCTCACAATCCTTTTAACAGCTTTAAGATGACATTCTTTAGGGCTGCTTGATATCGAGCACACATGCATACACTCAACATTATGTCGGGACGAGAAGCACAGAGATATAGTAGAGAACCAATCATAGATCGGTAAACCTTTTGATCAACGGGTTCTCCATCTTTGTCAAGTCATTATGTCCACTTGTAGGCATGGGGTTCTCATACCTTTGCTTTCTTGCATGTTGAACTTCTTGAAGAGATCCTTGGTGTACTTTGTTTGTGAGACAAAGGTACCCTCCTTAGATTGCTTGATTTGCAACCCAAGGAAGAATTTGAGTTCACTCATCATGGACATCTCATACTTCTCCGACATGAGCTTTCCAAACTTCTCGCTAAAATGAGGGTTAGTTGAACCAAAGATAATATCATCAACATATATTTGGCACACAAATAGTTCACCATCAACCCTTTTCGTGAATAGCGTTGAGTCTATTTTCCAATCTCAAAGCCTTTTTCAAGAAGAAAGCTAGTCAAGATTTGTACCAAGCTCTAGGAGCTTGTTTAAGACCATAAAGAGCTTTGTGCAACTTGTAAACATGATTAGGCTTTTGGGATTCACAACCGGAGGTTGTTTCACAAATACTTCCTCCTCAATTTCACCATTTAGGAAAGCACTTTTGATATCCATTTGATAGAGAGTAATATCATGGTGATTGGCATAAGCAAGAAGAATGCGAATGGACTCAAGTCTAGCAACGGGGCATAGGTCTCACCATAGTCCATACCTTTGACTTGTGTGTAACCTTGAGCTACGAGACGAGCCTTGTTGCGGATGACTTGTCCATCTTCATCTTGCTTGTTCAAACACCCATTTGGTTCCAATGACGTTTTGATCATCCTTGGGCTTTCTACCAAAGTCCATACCTTGTTCCTCTCGGTTGTGAAGTTCTTCGTGCATAGCGCTCACCCAATCCGGTCTTCAAGTGCTTCTTCTACCTTCATAGGTTCAATACTAGAGATAAATGAGTAATGCTCACAAAAGTTAGCTAAGCGAGTTTTAGAGCGAGTAATTCTCCTCGAGCTGATGTCATTGATCATTTGTTCCACGGGATGATTTTTCTTGACTCTTGCTCGGACTCGGGATAGCTTTTGTTGAGGTTGTGGCTGAGCTTCCTCATCATCTTCATCTTCCTCTTCTTCTTCTTCATTGTTGTTGGTGTTGTCTTGAGGCGGTGGAGAAGGAGGTTGTGGTGGATCTTCTTGTTGCACTTCCTCATCTTGGTGAGTTCCACTTGTGGAGGCCTCCATGTTGCCTTGAGGTTCATCTTGCCGTGAGGTAGGGGCTCCACATATGTAGATGAGGTACTCTCCTTCACTTCCATGGGACGGATCTTTCCAATAGATAAATCTTGGATGGCTTCCGATGGGTCCTTGTCTCCTACATCAATAGGCATTTGCTCTACTTATGAGCCATTAGATTCATCAAACTTCACATCTACCGTCTCTTCAACCTTTCGGGTGAAATTATTGTAGACACGGTAGGTGTGGGAGTTTGATCCATAACCAAGAAAAAAACCTTCATGAGTTTTAGGAGCAAATTTAGACCGACGATGCTTATCAAGGATATAGCATTTTGAACCAAAGACACGAAAGTATCCCACTTGGGGTTTATTATCGGTGAGGAGCTCGTATGATGTCTTGCCGAGGAGCTTATGAAGATAAAGCCTGTTGATAGCATGACAAGCTGTATCGACCGCTTCCCCCAAAAAATGCTTCGGTGTCTTGTATTCATCAAGCATCGTTCTCGCCATCTCTATGAGCGTTCGGTTCTTCCTCTCAACAACTCCATTTTGTTGAGGAGTGTACGAGTCGAGAACTCATGTAGAATCCTTCCTCATCGAGAAAAGAGTCTACATTGGCGTTTTTGAACTCCGCTCCATTGTCACTCCGAACTTTCTTGATCTTCACCTCAAATTGATTTTGGGCCTTTTCGCAAAGGTTTTGAAGATTCTCTGAACCTGAGATTTGTCATCAAGGAAAAATACCCACGTAAATCTGGAATAATCATCAACTATAACTAGACCAAAGGAGTTACCACCAAGGCTTTTGTAAGCATTGGGACCAAGAGATCCATATGAAGAAGCTCAAGCGGTCTCCTTGTGGTCATGATGTTCTTCACGGATGACTTCCACCTACTTGTTTTCCTGCTTGACAAGCACTACAAAGTCTATCTTTGTCAAAGAAAACATCTTTAACGCCAAGAATATGATCACCTTTGATCAGCTTGTCTAGATTACGATACCAACATGTCCAAGCCTTCTATGCCATAACCAACCTTTAGCGGATTTAGCAATGAAGCAAGTTCTAGGTTGGGCTTTCTTAGTGAAATCAACAATATATAGATCACCTCTACGGATACCGGTAAATGCCATGTTATGATTGTCACGACGAAAGACTTGGCAATCTACTTGATGAATAGCACATTGAATCCAAAGTCAGCTAATCTAGACACGGAAAGTAAATTGTATCCAAGAGATTCTACAAGCATGACATTTTGAATAGAGCTATCATGAGATATGGCCACCTTACCAAGGCCAAGTACCTTACCCTTGGAGTTGTCTCCAAAAGTCACATACTTGCGTGGACCATCGCTCTTTGCAAGCTCTCGAAACATGTCTTTGTCTCCGGTCATGTGGTCGGTGCATCCACTATCAAGAATCCACTCTTTTCCACCGGATATGTAGTCTCTCGATTTGCCATAAGATTGAGACTCTTCATGATCTTGTCTAGCTCGGTGTCCGAATCGGAGTAATCATCATCATGCTCATGCTCATCATCATATTGACCCATAGATTGTTCATCATCAACACCTAGGTCAATTTGATAACTACTTGCATTAGTTTTGTCAATGTGACAATAATCATCGAATGCAATACAAGAGCATTTCTAATTAGAACATTGATAAGACCGGGATCACCCTTCTTTTCATAAGATCACGAAGCTCAAAGAAGCATTTATCAAAGTTGGGATCATTGGCGCGATCATATCAAATTCAATAGTCTTGTATAGAATTTCATCAAGACCTCTCAAAGAGTAGTCCGGATAAAGTTCTTCCAAGAACTTCCACATAGCATAGGCGCACTCAAAGTTTGTAACGAGCTTAAGCAAGTTATCGGGTAACCTCTAATGATAAGATTTACAGTCCTAAGGTTCTGAAGCAAATCAAGCTCTTCATCCATGGTAGGGTGCAAGGGTCAAATGGAGGCACATATGGGGTCTCAACATATTTGCATAAATTGTATGTCTTAAAGATAATAAGCATTTCAATCCTCCACGAGTTATAGGACACTCCATTAAGAATAGGCACTCTATGGCTAACACTCCCAAACGTGAGACACGCCCATCTTCCTCCAATGGTGTGTAAACCAAAGCAATGGAGACCAATGCTCGATACCAATTGTAGGATCAAGAAGGTGAGAGTGTCTAGAGGGGGTGATTAGACTACTCGACAAGATAAAAATTCGTCTTTTATCAAGGACAGATTTTGGCAGATTTTGCATAACACACAAGTCAAGTAGCACACTACACATGCAATTCTAGAGTATGGGCAGCGAAAGTAAATTGCACAAGTAGTAAAGAGAAGTGGAGAAGATCAAACGCAATTTGGAGACGCGGTGATTTTTCTCGTGGTTCCGATAGGTGGTGCTATCGCACTTCCACGCTGATGGAGACTTCAACCCACGGAGGGTAACGGCCTGCGAGAGTCCACGGAGGGCTCCACCCACGAAGGGTCCACGAAGAAGCAACCTTGTCTATTCCATCATGGCTCACGCCCACGGAGGGCTAGCCTTACTCGGTGTAGATCTTCACGAAGTAGGCGATCTCCTTGCCCTTACAAACTTCTTGGTTCAACTCCACATCTCGATAACGGAGGCTCCCAAGCGACACCTAACCAATCTAGGAGGCACCACCTCCAAAAGGTAATAGATGTTGTAGATGATGATGAACTCCTTGCTCTTGTGCTTCAAATGATAATCTCCCCAACACTCAACTCTCCTCACCGATTTGGCTGTGGTGGAAGAAAGGATTGAGTGGAAAGCAACTTGGGAAGGCTAGAGATCAAGCTTCATATGGTGGGAGTGGAGCAACTTGATCTCAACACAAGGGTAGGTAGTTCTCTTCTCGTAAATGTAAGGTAGGAGTGGTAGTTCTTTCGATGGCTCTCTCCACTAATGAAGAGGGGTGGAGGGTATTTATAGCCTCCACACAAAATCCAACCGCTACACACATTTGAGCAATCTCGGTGGGACCGAAGTTGACAACTCGGTGGGACCGATAGTTCAAATAATGTGAACGTTGGGATTTTCGGTGGGACCGAAAATACAAACTCGGTTAGTCCGATTCGTGCAATGATAAGAGCATGCCAATTTCGGTGGGACCGACTTCATCATCTCGGTGACACCGATTTGATGACGTATGTTCTGAAGCTTGGCAACTCATGTTTCGTGAGACCGAGTTCGAATCGGAAAATCCGAGTTTTCTAGGGTTTGGCTTTATGGCTGAGGTGGTTCATCTTGGTGTGACTGAAGTTTGGAAAATCGGTGGGACCGAGACTACTTATGAGTGTATATGGCAGTGAAAGTTGCTGATAGTTTAGGAGATGTATCACTAAGCACTTGAGCAACCAGATCATCATCATAACCTCATCCCCTTTTAATAGTATTGGCTTTTCCTATGGAATCAATGTGATCTTGGATCACTAAACCAAAAATGGAGTCTTGAGCTTTTGCCAATGCTTGCCTTTGCATTTTGAGGGGTCCACTTCTTCAGTCCTTTTGCCATGCCAATGTGATTGAATTTCCTGAAACATACTTGATAAAAGCATTAGTCCAACCACAAAGTATGTTGTCATTAATTACCAAAACCACCCAGGGAGCAAATGTGCTTTCAGAGGTCATGGCCCTTGGTGCGATGGATCTTGCAGTACTGCTTGCCGGAGCCGTCCTGCTTGTCGGCGGCCACCACAGCCTCGCCGGAGTCACCAGCTTTGGCCTTATTGGCGCCGCCTCCATTGCCGAACTGCTCGACGACTAGCACATCCTTAGCTTTCCTCTTTCTGTTATTCCACCTCCGGTTCTTCTTTGCCGGAGGGGCGTCCTCATTGTCAGATCCTTCTGCTCCTGCGTTCTCTCCGGGGAGTTTCCTCCCCTCTTCAGCCCGTGCACACTTGTCGGCCAGAGCATATAGCTCGTTGACATCTCTGACTTTGCACATCGCCATCTCCTCCCTCATCCTGCGGTTACGCACGTTCTAATGGAACGCGCTGATAACCGCGGCGGGGTGGACGTCTGGGATGTTGCGCTGCACCTGGCTGAATCTCTGTATGTACTTGCGCAGGGGTTCGCCTTCTTTCTGGGCGAGCAAATGAAGATCGCTCTCCTGGCCATGGGGTTTGTGGCCGCCTGTGAAGGCGCCGCCAAACTGATGGCACAGGTCCGCCCACGAAGAGATGGAGTTGTCCGGCAAGTGCATGACCCATGATCTGACGTTGGGCTTGAGCACCAGCGGGAAGTAGTTGGCGAGATCTTCGTCGCGCCCCGCAGCTCGCACCGCGATGGTGTAGACGCCGAGGAACTCGACGGATGTATCCTGCCATCGTACTTCTCGCACGCGTCGCTTGAAGTTCTTGGTATGGGCCATGGACCTGCCGCAGCTCACGGGTGAACGCAGGACAACCTATCACAGACGACAAGTCGCTCGTTCCCTGGCGCGATGCATATCGACAAGAGAGCCCAGCAAGGCTGGTCGACCGACGCCGCGCTTCTCTTCGACGCTGGCGATCGAAAAGTCGCGGCGTCTTTGTATCGTCGTTCTTGGAGAACTTGGCGTTGATCGCGGCGAGCTCGCGGGTCCGACGACGCGGTGGAGTCGGTGTCGAGGTTGGCCCGGCGAGTCGGCGATCTTGGCCTTCGGGGCGGGGAGTGCATGGTGGTGGCACCCCCAGCGGTCTTGTCGGCATAGGCTTGCGCCTGGGCTTCATGCCGGGGCTTCGATGTGCTCGGTTGCCGGGGCTTGTCGCCGTTGGCGAAGCCGATGAGGCTCTGAATCATAGCCCTCCGCCGCCGATCTTGTCCGGCGCCGAGGGTAATCTAGAAGCAGCCGGGCTCGCCGCGCTTCCTCCGAGTCTTGGGCGGCGGTGGCGGCGGCGAGGTGCGGATATGCTCAAACTTCTAACGGTGTTAGAAGGAGCAACATCTCACCCAGCGATCGATCGCCGCGCTTCGTGCGGCGTGTTGGCGTGCATGTTGGCCTTGAACGTCCCGCGATCCGCCGGCTTGGCCTTGTTCCAACGCGAGCACGGTGCTAGGAGCACCATGGTGTTGGCGATCCTGTACCTCCTGGGAGGGGTGCGGTGGATGTACAGACGCAGCTTGCGGGGCTTTGTCCTTGGACCTGGTGACGACGTGAGTCCCACCATGGGCACCCGGTCCTCCGCCGGCGTCTACTCCTCCGCCCGTTTGCTCCAGCGGCGGTGGAATCGACGTGGACGGTGCGGCCACCTCCGAAGGCTTCTTCTTCGGTGGCATGTCGATGAAGACGTTGATGTAGCGCGCGCAAAGACCGGATCAGGTTCGCACAACCTCGACGCCCCCCTACCTGGCGCGCCAAAGATGTCATGGGGAAACGAGCACCTATGGGGCAGGGCCCCTTTTCGGTCCGGCGGGGAGCGGAGGGCGCACGAAGAGCAGATCGAGGTCGAGCACGCGAGGGATTTTACCCAGCTTCGGAGCTCTCCGGAGAGATAAAACTCCTACTGTTGCTTTGTGTTTCTATTCTGTTCTTGCTTGAGAGCGTGGGTGTGCTGTAGTCTCGAATGAGTCGAACCCCTTCTACGTGCGCATGGGCCTCCTTTTTATAGTCTAAAGGGGTCACCGACTGGTGGCAGCGTAGAGAAAGGGGTAAAAAGGTAAAAACGCGGGTTGGTACGACCGCTATCAACAGTGCCCCTACCTAACTCTGACGGTAGGGGACAAGGGCATTTAATGCCCCGTCTGTCGTCGCTCAACAAAGGCGGAAGCGACCGTTAGGGCGCCACCGATCGCCACGATGGCCTCCTAGTCATCTTCACTTGCCACCGCACCGCTGGGCTTCATACCTACCCGCCACATGCACCAGAGCGATCCCACGGCGACACGCCGTCGGATGTGCCGGAGTGGTAGCAGAGTGATGAGCCGCGCGGCAAGCGCGCCGCGATCGCTGACTTGTCGCACCCGCAAGCTTGTCGCTCGCCGGGTCTTGCCGGACGCGCAGCAGCGTCGCTGCAAGTCTCTTTGCAATGCCTTGTTGGCCTTCCGGCAAGCTCCTCTTGCCGGGTCTTGTCCTTCCCGGCAAGCCCCTCTTGCCGGGCCTTGTCTTCTGATTAACACTTTGTTCTTGAATGGCAGTAAATGGGAGTGACGAAGGATCTTGGCGGACGTCCGGCAAGCCTTGCCGCGGGACGCTGCGACTAACCGTGCACAAGTTCGGGGTACTAAGGTACCCTTACTTTAGTACACCGACAGGCGGCCTCTTTGTTCTTTGACTGTGGGGGCTCTACGGCCTCCTCGTCGAATTCGGGCAACAACTTGCGCTTCGGGTAGCTCTTTGCTTGGTGACTATCGCCGTATTTATCTGCGGTCTTGAGTACTTTGCTCCATCTCATTCTGAGTACGTCTTCCGCTGTTTTGAGCTTCCGCTTCTGCTTCTTCAAACTTCTTGCAGTGGCGACGAGCCTTTTGTGGAGGTTCTTATGCTCCAGTGATGTGTTCGGCGTGAGATCGTCTGGACTGTTGTTTTCACCGGGGATGGGTTGCTCGTCCAATTCATCCTATTCGGACGGTTGCTTGGTGGCATGTTTGTCGTCCACTGGTTCCCCCTGCTCTTCGGTTGGGTCTGTATGGGTGCTGTTGTTATCGAGGCGGGACTTCGGGCGGCATTTGCGTCACCGTTTTGGCTGTTTTTCGGGGGAATTATCCTTCGCCGCGTCCCGTTGTTCCTCGTTATCGCTTCCTTTTGGTGTATCCACCATGTATACATCGTGAGTTGAGGTGGCTTTCCAGAGCCCCGTAGGTGCTGGTTCTTGGTCGTCTGCGGCATCGTCGTCCATATCGTCGATGTCTTCGGAGTCGAAGTCTAGCATGTCGGTTAGGTCGTCGACAGTGGCTACAAAGTGGGTGGTGGGTGGGCTTTCAATTTCTTCGTCGTTCGTATCCCAACCATCCTGACCGTAGTCCGGCCAGGGCTCTCCTGATAACAAGAGATACTTTAGCGAATTCAGGATGTCGCCAAAAGGCGAGTGCTGAAAGATGTCCGCCGCGGTGAACACCATGATCGGCGCCCAATTGTATTTGATTGGTAGGGGCGCGGGAGGTTCAGAGTCCGGCGAGGAGTCCGGCACCTCAGAGTCACGAGCTTCAAAAGGGACAGGGTCGGTATTCGGCTCCATCGCCGTAGAGGTAGCAGCCCCCGAGGCGGTGTTTAGCCACCCATCCTCGATCGGCGCAATCGGCTCCGAGTTAATGGTCGGAGCGGACTCTTGTGCGGCCTCCGTGGCACTTGTCCGCGCAGAGAGCTAGATCATGCCCATCGTGATGATGTGGCACGCCGCTCCAGGCTCGAATCCGTCGAAGATCAAGTCTCCGCGATGTCGGCCGTGAAGTTCAAACTCCAAATCGACCGATGGCGGGGCGAGCTTAATCTGCTCCGGATGGCCTGCTTAATTGCCCGCAGCATGCAAAGCCGCCGAATCTGAAGATCTGTCGGGGAGAAAAGTCTCACCTGGACCACGTCGTTGTTGATGATCGAAGGAGCCATCAGGCCTATAGGTGACGACACAGAGGAACTCTCAATGAAAGCACCAATGTCGGTGTCAAAACCGGCGGATTTCGGGTAGGGGGTCCCGAACTGTGCGTCTAGGCGGATGGTAACAGGAGACAAGGGACACGATGTTTTTACCTGTGTTCAGCCCTCTCGATGGAGGTAAAACCCTACTCCTGCTTGATTGATATTAATGATATGGGTAGTACAAGAGTGGATCTACCACGAGATCAAGGAGGCTAAACCCTAGAAGCTAGCCTATGGTATGATTGTTCTTCGTCCTATGGACTAAAACCCTCCGGTTTATATAGACACCGGAGAGGGCTAGGGTTACACAGAGTCGGTTACAATGGTAGGAGATCTACATATCCGTATCGTCAAGCTTGCCTTCCACGCCAAGGAAAGTCCCATCCGGACACGGGACGACGTCTTCAATCTTGTATCTTCATAGTCTTGGAGTCCGGCCAATGATGATAGTTCGGCTATCCGGACACCCCCTAGTCCAGGACTCCCTCACTCTCCATCTCACACGCACACACACACACAATCTCATGCCCAGCTAGCCATGTATGATGGTCTCTCACTCAATTGTAGGCACACGTAGTCCCCCCTATATGTATAGGACTAGCTAATCTTAGTCTCCATCACAAACATGTGCATGGTCTATCTCGATTTCTCTCGGGGCGTCTTTCTATCGCGCACGCACTCCCTCGATCTCACACCCATACAGTCCCCTCACGATCTCGAGGGGATATCTCTATCACAAACATACCCCTCTCCCTCCCCATGCGCCCATGCCATCCATGTGTCCCTCTCGACCTTTTTTCCTTGTTGGCCAGACCTCTATTGGACATGTGCTACAGGGGTGTCTCTCTCCGTTGCAAACAATCACACACTAGCTATCTTCGTGTATCTCCTCGCCTCGCTTTTCCATCTCGGAGATGCATGCGTGATATGTTCGCATAAGAAACAAAAAAACACACACTCTCTCTAATTTGTCGTTTGTTGTCACTTTCTCTTTCACACTCATACTCTTTTTGCACACTTACTCATTCTCCTTCACACGCACTTGATCTGTGTCGACTAAGGAACTCACCTCCGTCCATAGCACATAGATTTATTGAAAAGTCAAACATCACAAAGTTTGACCATGTACGTGGAGAAAAATAATTACATCTAGTACGGCAAACATATACCATTAGATTCACCATGAGATGTAGTTTTGTATGATGTATCTTTGGTATTGCAGATATAAATAACATTTGTGTAAACCTGATCAAAGTTTCCAAAGTTTGACTTCTAAAAAAATTACATGCACTGCATTATCGAGCGGATGGAATATCTCTTTCCCCCTCTTAGCTATCTGACACACCACTCAGCCTTATCGGTGCTCCTCAATCTCTCTCAAACTTTATTGGTTAGTTCGGTTCGTGACCTGACCCTCATGCCTTGATGGCCGGTGCTGCCTGGTGTGGACGTGAGATGTAAAATAATTCTGCCTGGCCAGGCTTGTGTCGTGCTGAAGCGTTTGGTTCATGCCTGGGCCAGGCAAAGCATCAACGTCCCATCAATCAATCCATGCATCAATTATTTAATGCTAATATCCATACATGTTGCTGTTAGCCTCGTGGCCGCACGACTAGGCACGGCCAGGCGTTCGAAATTGGTCGGTTGGGCCAGGCTACTTGCAGTGTCTGGAGTTCAGCCAGGCTAATTAAAGTGCAAGGGAACCCAGCCCAGGCGGGCTTTCTTATTCACAGGGTAGCAACCAAACAAGCGTGCATGAAATCCAGCCACAACCCCAGGCCACGCAAAAGATGCTAACGATGCAAGCCAAACTGGCCTTATATCTCCCTGGTTCACACATACACATGTCTCGCTCGCGCTATACATATAGACGCATCCAACACTCTCCGCCCTTGTTCTCTCTCCCTGTGACACGCACCCCCCTAAGTACCATAATCCCTCACTCCATCATAGGCTCTATTTGGATCCATGGGTTAGAGTTAGTTTGGGTTAGTTTGGAGTCAACTAACCCAAAAAGATCCAAACGGGAGGGTTAGTTTAGGTTAGATGCACCTAACCCATCCAGAAAACTAACCCATCCAAGAGTGCTTATTTGGGTTAGTTCTTCTCGGGACCACTAATAAACACTTTTTTTTCTCTCGCTCTCCCCGCGGCAGATCCCTCCCCACTTCCTCGAAGCTTCTCGTCTTCTCCCTCCCTCCCTCTCGCACCGCCCGTGAAGGTGCCTCGCCGTATCCGCGCTCCATCTAACCCTGCCATCCAAACACCTCTTTACTTAGAGTTAGTTCAGGGTTAGTTCAGGGTTAGAATCTAACTCTAACCTCTAACTGAGTTGGAGTATCCAAATAGGGCCATAGGCGCAAGCACTCCCCCCTACTAAGTATGATTATCTCTTACTAGCCATCAGGAACACACGTATTGTCTCCTTCCATCCATACGTCTATCTCGATATCTCTCGGGGCATCTTCTATCGCGCACACACCTTGTCACTCGATCTCCCACCCATGTAGTCCCATCACAATCTCCAGGGGATCTCTCTATGACAAACACACACTCTCTCCTCCCCATGTCTGCATTTTCTCCGTACGTCTCTCTCGACCTCTCTCCCTTGTTTGTCAGACCGCTCTTGGCCACATGCTAGGGGTCTTCCTCTCTCGGTTCCAAACAACCACAGACTATCTCCTCACCTTGCCTTCGTTGTTGAAGATGCATGTGTGATATGTTTGCATAAGGCACACACGCTTTTTCTCCACTTTTATCGTGTGTTGTCCATGTCTCTTTCACACACGCACACACAATTTTTTCACTCACTCTCTCTCTCTCTCTCGTTAGGGAATCTGTCATGTCCATAAGCATATGGATGTTTTGAAAAGTCAAACCTCAGAAAAGTTTGACCAGGTATATGTGGAGAAAACATTTACATCTGGAACGATCATTAGATTCATCACAACATGTACTTACTTCATACTATCATTTATCTTTGGTATTGCAGATATAAGTAATTTCTTTATAAACTTGGTCAAAGTTTCAAAAGTTTGACTAAAAAAATGTTGTAACTACATTATCGAAAGGAGGGAGTAGCTCTTTCTCTCTCTCTCTGCTATCTCTCACGGGCCTCCCCTCTCACTTGAACTCTCTATCGACGGATTATATGCTCACCGTGTCAACAGATAGCTCAGATATTGTTTAGTCGACCGATCAACCAATCCACATGCTGCGTTGTCACCGTGTTCGTGTTACATATCTTGGTGCCGCCCATGTGGCAGTGGGTGAAAATAAGTAAACTAGAGGCCCATCTGACACGCGGTGAAGGAAACAAAGTGGAAACCACTCGGGGTAGCACCCCGCACGCTAGTAAATTGAGGGTGCATTGAGGACAAACTTCTTGCACGCGAAGGATGCACTCGCGCACAATTCACCACTGCGCGGCGGCATGCACAAAAGGACGACTCAAGACACCCAAAGACACACACACACACCAAACTGCGTGTATACGGCGTCGCCGCCGGTTGAGATGGACGGCGAGGCAGCCAACAAGCGGAGGCCGCTCGAGCCAAAACCGCATCCGGCGAGCCTGGACTTCATCAGCAGCCTCCCCGACGACATGCTGCTCGTCATCATCGACCTCCTCCCCACCAAATCTGTCGTGTGGACCGCCCTGCTCTCTCGGCGGTGGCGCCCCCTCTGGCGCTCCGTCCCCCTCAACCTCACCGTTAACAGCTGCCTCTGCGACGGGGATTGCTAACACATGGCCGCAGTCTCCAAGATCCTTTCATCGCACCCTGGGCCAGCCAGACGCCTTGACATCTGCATGTTCAGTACCAACTGCAAGGTCCAACCCAAGTTCGACGAGTGGTTCTTATCCCCCGCCCTAGATCAGCTCGAGGAGCTCAACTTTGAAGCTGGACGATGTCGCTCTCTGCTGCCGTCCGCGCTCCGCCTAACGCCAATGTTGCGCCGCGCCAGCTTCAGCTCCTGCTATCTTCCCCAGATTAATACTGCGCCCGCCCTTCTTCTCTCTCAACTCAAGTAGCTCGACCTCTTTGACGTTGTCATCTCGAAGAAGGCTATGGAGCACCTGCTCCGCAGCTGTATCAGCGCCGAGTACCTTCAGATTGAGCAGATCCACGGGTTCATTAGCCTCCACATCGCCGACGAATCTCGATGGATTTATGTGTCTTGCTGGCCCCGCAACAAGACATCAATTGGGAAGAGATCACTCCAGCTGTTCCACGTTATGGTCAATGAGAATGCGCCTTTCCTTGAGAGATTGCTTGTATCGGATCTAGAAGGTCCAACAAAAATCGGGGTCATTGACGCTACCAAAATTGACAAAGATTGGTGTACTGCCCGCCAAATTCTCGAACTCTTTATTGATCCGTAATCGCTCGTGTACAACACTCATCTTCTTCTTCGTCTTCTTGAAATTCACATTTTAAATTTCTTCTTGATGTATTTACGACCGCCTTCCGTAAAATGATTCCCACAAGCTTGACCCAGTCCATGTGCACAAGGAAGATCTTAGCACTAAAATCTATCGGCCCCAACTGGATCAAGTTGTTGGATTCCTTACATGCTTTCCATGCACGGAGAAGCTACTCATCGAGGTGAAACTTCTTTCCTATTAGTAAACGGTAATCACAACGTAGCTCAATTTTTTTGTAATTTTCCCAAATTACGATGACAAGTGTAGTGTTCAAAACAACATCTACTCACTACGCCGAAAGAAATGCTTTTAGTATTTTTTCTCGCGTGATCACCTGCATCATTTTTATGTTGTACTACTATAGTAGCCTAGGCTAGTCATAGTGGAAAGTAACTTAGATTACTCCAGTAACTCTACGGTTACCCTAAGGGCAAGTACTACCTCGGCGTCTGGTTTACTCTTCCAATTTTGTAGTATCAAAATTTGACCATAGATTTAATCGACAAAATGTTAATGCATGTCACTAAGAACTATATCGTTGGATTCGTATTTGAACATAATTTCAAATGGTGTAATTTTTAGTGACATGCATTGGCATTTTCTTATGTAAATCTATGGTCAAAATTTTATACTAAATACGAGGTAGTATTCCCTCCGTCCCAAAATTCTTGTCTTACATTTGTTTAGATACGGATGTATCTAACACTAAAATGTAACTAGATACATCCGTATTTAGACAAATTTAAGACAAGAATTTTGGATCGGAGGGAGTACAAAAGTAGGCTATGTATGCCAAAACATGTGCCAAATTCACTTGTGATGCATTTGGCATCAATGCTCCTCCATTGCTCACATGGTGCCCCAATCTAGATCACCTACTTTGCTCCGGTGCCAAATTAACTCACGCAATGAGAAAACACTGCGTGGGAGAGAGAGAGAGGACTGAGGCAATAAGAAAACACTTGTTTGGGAGAGTGAGAGGCTGGTGTAGTTGGTTTGATTGATTTGTTTATACATGTGGGTCTGTGTGCACGGCGGTGCCAACTCTCTCACATCGCGAGAGCGGTGCTAAAATCTTTTGATTTGACATCGATGCGTATTATGTGGCATACTTGTGCGAAATATGGCACCAGCCACATAGTGGAAGGCAACAAATGCCCAAGCTCTTCACGTGCTCCTAGTTAAATGAGAGGAAACAAAAAGAGAGAGAGAGAGGGAGAGAGAGAGAGAGAGAAAAAAAATATCACTAGCCAGCCAACCCTATCGTATGAGCGAATGATATTGGTACCTCTTGATGACACGGCAATCTTATGCAGTCAGCTGCTCTAATATGTTCTCTTCTTTTGCAGATAAAAAAAGACCCAAAAGTGAAAAATGTGCTGCACTATAACAATCTCATCGAATGCCTTGATCTCCATCTTACAGAAATTGATTTGATCGACTACCAAGGCAGCACATCTGAGATTAAATTGGCCAGGTTCTTTGTTCTGGAGGCAAGTGTGCTCAAGGTAATGAGGTTTGGCGTTCTCTGGCGCAACAATGAATGGCGTGCTGATCACCGCAAGCGTCTAAGCCTAAATGACAAAGTCTCCACGGAAGCTGAATTTGTTTTTGAAACATCAACTGGCTAGAGACTCGAAAACTTATTTGCCCATTAGTGACTTCTCAAGGCTGTGGATTTTAGTTTGTACGATAATGCTGCATCCACCTAAAATAACGAAAGTTCTTACATAAACTTCCTAGTAATTCCCTCTTCCTAGGTGCAACATTACTCCTAACATTTGTAATATCAGTTTGAAACTTGTAATATTACCGTGTCCTATTCTTGCTTTTTCAAATCCTACGAATCAAATAGGTCCTGAGTTGGTGATGATGTTGTACCTCCCATCTTTCACCAATAGCCGTCGGATCTAGATCTGACGCATACAAACCAAGCTTCTCCATTTTTGCAAAAAGATGCCCGCAGTTGTTCCCTATTTACAAACAACTCCTTGTCTCTCACAATCAGCCTTATCTCCTCCCCACCACATCTAGAAGGCCGTGGAAAAATCTAGCGCGATGGCCGCTGCCAGAGCCGTCCACCCCCAATCTTGGTGTTCCATGCAATACACGGGCATCTACGCATGGGAAATTATGTCGAACAGGGCTAGTTGTAAGTAGGCTAGCTCTACAGCCATGATGATAGTGACTGCAGACGGTGAGGCTGACTATGGTATGCCGAACACGGCGCCTATACTCAGGTGTCATCTCCGGCGCAGGGTCTTGTCACTTCACTGTGAGGAGCAACATGTAATAATTTGACCAACGGGTAGTACAGTGCTAGTACTCCTAGGAGTACTACATTGGTAGTACTAGTACTAGTAGCACCACCGTCTAGATTTAGGAGTACTACCACGTCCATCTGGATTTTAGTATTTGCCTAGCAATATCTAGTAATGCATGTCACAAAAAATGTACTACTCCCTCTGTAAATAAATACATGGTGTTTTATTCCTATCGGCGAGAGAACTTAATGTTTTTTTGCTAACTAGAGTCTTAATAGGATTACATGCAATGAACTAAACACTGCATGTCATGTTTGGTAGTCTCAAGTCATTGAAATCATGCATGGCCCACATCTCTCATTGGTTGATATGTCACGAAAGAAGAAACAAGGAGGGAGTTAATGCACCGTGCCTAAGTGTTTTGGGATTATTTGGTTTTCGTAATGTGACTTACACAACATTTTTGTTTAAATGCATTAACATTTTATTAGTTAAATCAAAGGTCAAAACTTGGCGCAAAATGCAAAGGGGACCAATAAACCAGTAAACATCAAACTTCTCTCATTTGGCCCCAACTAGAGGTCCGTGAGATGACTATCTGCACCAAAGACGGAGGGGGGCGAACTTCATTGACTTCGACATACTGCGCTTTGGGTGAATGACACGTGGGCCCAGGGGGTGGCTGGCCCACCTATCATACAGCCAAAGGCAGGTGCAGTAGAGAGCCGAGGAGTAGTACGAAATCCTACACACCTACGCACTCTAACCAAGGGCAAGAGTGATCACTCGAATCGAAGATTGGTTGACTATTATTTTCCTCCCCTGGTTTATTAGTCTCCTTTGTAATTTGTGCTAAATTTTGACCAAAGATTTAACCAACAAAATGTTGATGCATGTCAACAAAAATTATATTTTTGGATTCGTATTTGAACATAGTTTTCAGTGATATAATTTTTAGTAACGTGCGTAAACATTTTGTTAGTTAAATCTATGGTCAAAATTTGACACGGATTACAATGGGGTCCAATAAACCAGGACAGAGGTAGTAGAAGCTAAGCTAGACCCATGGCGGCGATGAGCGCGAGCATCAGCCGGCTGTGCCAGATGGTCCACGATGCCGGCCTGCGGCCCGGCAACGAGGAATGTCTCCAGGTAGTATTGCTTGAGGCCACCAGGGCGAGGGGCCGCTTGGACGACAGCTTCGTCTCCTTGTTCGACGAGGTCCTCGTCGGTTTCCTCGACAAGTTCACCATCGTCAAGAAGCTCGCGGACGACTTTGACGTAAGCCTCCAGCCGACGCGCCCAGGCTCTGCGATGCCCGCCACCCTCAACGGCCACTATGGTGACAACCTCTTCGACGCACTGGTGGCCCTACGACTGCCCATCATCACGTCGGAGAATGTCCACCTCGAGGTCGCGCTCGCCGCACAGCGCCTGGCGCAGCAAGACACCATCGACATAATCACCCACGTCTACACGCATGCAAGAGGAGGACGATAGGACGCTGGTCTTCTTGGACCGCAGGGAAACCTTGGACGGCACTGTTCAGAAGCACGTTGAGCTTGCCGCCAACGCCGCTGCTCCTCACACGTCGGTTTGTGACCCGGCGCACTAGGGCGTGAGGATGTCGTTGATGGATCCGTATGTATTTTTATCTTTCCGTCAAATCCATGTAGTAGTATATGATACTACAGTAATTATCTTACCTTTTGCATCAACTTCATAATTTTCGTACGTACTCCATGCGTGAACGGCGTCAGAACCAAACTTCTCATTACTCTAGGCAAAATCGTTATTTTCTATCTATCAATCGCACCATGGAGCAGAACCAAATTTTACAAGTTACGAGTTCAAAAGGAAAAGCCTGCCGTATTCGCGTCGCACCCCCACACGGTTGGTCCAGCACGCCGCTCAAGCGGGAATGCGTGCGGTGTTGCAATTTTCACTTATAATTGGGACCGTAGTTGAGCAAACCGACTATCGGCAAACCCCCACCCCACCCACCGCGTGATGGCTGAGAAAACAGGAGGGAGAAGAGATGGCTATAGCACGGACTCAAAGAAAATTGGTGTCGGATGGGACTCGTGTGGGTGGCGTGTGCCATACTGTAGACGTGAATGCTAGTTATGGCCCACGCCACCGCACTATATCGAGCCTATATCGAGGTACGTAGAACAAATTTCCTGCAGTCCGTGCTCAGCACTCCTCTATCTCTCTTCTCAGCCAGCTAGCGGACCTGTGAGCCCATCGTCGTTTGCTCACATGTGGTCCCACATGTCATCGAAAACGCAAGCGACCTGATCAACCTCGCACATCTTTCACCTCGATGTCTTTGGTGATGAAAAACAAATCCAAGAAAGATCTTGGGCCGCTTTTGGAGTTACTCAAGAGTAGTAAGATTCTATTTACAGTTTAACCCAAGATGCACATCTCGTGGCTTCAACTACCATCTATTTTCTTTCATGACATGACCTGGATGCTGGATGTCCCACGTGTCGGCAAAAGGAGGAAGAACCCGACCAAATCTTTGGTTGTGCTCTCGGATTAGACTAGTTGTGCTAACTTAAAAATTTATTAGGTATTCCTCTGCTCCAAAATACTTGACTTCCATTTGTCCAAAAATGGATGTACCTATATACTAAAACATGTCTAGATACATATATATTTTGACAAATAGAAGGCTTGTATTGTGCAACAGAGGGAGTAGAATGGATGCAAGTTTTTGTATTAGGAAGAAGAGTACATCCATATATTGATAGAGCGCAATTTAGTAGATGTTCTATTACTTTTAGCTAGCACAGAGGCTATAGATGAGATTAGTGCACTTGTTGATACTCCTACTTGTTATGCGTGTTGCTGCTTAGACGCAGAGAAAAACAAACCGGAGGGAGTACTAGAATAGAGGCTAGACATGAGACTAGATGCGAGGAAGCAACGTCTACTTCTTTACACTCGAAGAAGAAAGAAGCACGCAAGATCGACCCTCCGCAGATCAACAATGAATGCATCGAGAAGGCACTAATCCAACTTACAGGAGTAGTCAAATGTATTCTTGTGGTTCTTGTTTTCTTTGGTCTTGCTTTTCTAGTCAAAATTATCATTGGAGTTCGTGCAAAACGGAGGTCCATTTGGGGTCGTGCGTTGTAGTTGGCCTTACAAGTGGGACCGCAGTTAAGGAAACCGACTATCGGCAAACCCCCACCTCGCCCGCCGCGTGATGGCTGAGTTAGAGAAATGATGAGGTTGAAGAGATTGCTCTAGCACGGACTCCAAGAAATATGGTGTCAGATGGAAGTCGTGCTGGTGGCGTGTGCCATACTCCTAGACGTGAATGCTTGTTCTGGCCCATGCCACCCTACTACTCCTACTACTTACTAGTATATAGTACTACTAGTATCGAGGATTCGAGGTGCTGGTTACATAGTACAGTATGGCTACAGTAAAAACACCCGCACGACGCGCGAAGCATGTGAAGCTAGTACAAATAGTGTACTACTATTGTTGATTGGCCTCATTCGATAACCTGTTGCAATGCACATACAATTATGTATTCGGGAAATATTTTTTTGCCTCGTCGCACCACTCACTCACAGAAGCAAGTCGACAGCCATTCATAAATTTAGTAAGTTTATCATAGGCATATCATTTTATTACGTACAACAGGCCATCAACCCACATCGACAATGAGGATACACTATAAATACTAAAGTTTTCACCACACAACAAATAACAAGCAATGAAATGAACTTCAACTCAACCATTCCTCGGCGTTGGAAACACTTGCTTTGAACCACAAGTGATTCTCTGGGATGGGCCATCCATTGTCGATCTCGAGACCAACACAGACTGATCATCCAGGCTAAAGCAGCCTACTATATCAGTACCAGGGTAGGGAACCACCCAAATGTCCGAGGTATAGACACAGTTGCTTCTCATAAATGGTAGTAACATTGTGTCAACAACAGTTGGATCGCCTTTCACCATCATTGGATAGTTTTGTCCAAGGAAGAGTGAGTTTTCTCCAAGACTATCAATTCTGTACCAGGGAGAAGGAGTTGGCACTAGCACACTAGTATCCATCCCGAATACCATGCAACGGGTGTTGGAATTGGTCCGGAGAGTGCGACCATGGGAGACTACACCTGCTTCCTTAGCAGTAACATCATCAGTGGGCTGTATACACACAGAAGAGGTGATCCATCGGAATTAGTTGCCAGGCGCCAAATAGTATATGGGCGCTGCTCGTCCTCAATCATCACCATCATCATCTCCCCCTTGGTTATAAAAATCCTCAAGTATAGGTGGTGGAATGTTCACAGGACCTTGGAAACACAAGAAGAAGCTTAATTAGTAAGGCTGGCCATAGTGGGGGTAACATAAGTAGTATCATGCACTTGGGACTCGCAAACATGCTTATGTGGCAAGCAATTAAGGAAGAGAGAGATGGTTATAGTAACATAGGTAGATATCGCAACATAATAAATGTGATGCTACTATGTGTCATGCATGGCAATAAATGAGACCACCTATGATACTAATCTAAGATACTATGCATTATAGAGGTAGTAACATAAACTAGTAACATATGCATGTTACTAGTCTAAGTTACTCCCCACTATGACCAGACTAAAGGGAAACTTGCTAACCCGCATGCATGTGGATGAAACAATTATAATTACGGTGGAAGACAAACGCATCAAACGCAGAGGGTGCCATGTAAAAACAAAGGCCACAGTGGTGGCAGCAAACACAAGGCCCTCGTATTGAATTGCATCACAATACTCATCCGTGTACAGAAATTGATTTTTGAGCAATATCCATCCAGTCAAACCACTGAGGACGGAGACAAGCTTGTCGAAGATAGCAACAACTTCATAGTTGTTGTAATTCCAAGAGCGGTTGGGGACTCGAGAAATTGCTATCTTCCATAGAAGACAGTTACCATGATTGTATTTGAATGTGCATACAATACCGGTGTGCTCAACCTCTGCGCAGTCTGCTGAGATTTTTGGAAGTGGAACCCGGTCACGAGTGTACACATTCACAAGTTCCCACTCGCAGTTGGACCCAATGTAAACAACCCAATCTCCATTTGCGCCTGCCAAGCCTTGCCCTCAAGTGATGTCATCTTAACATCATACGTATCATTATCAAGCGGCATCAACTTGCACAGGGCGAGGCCTCCGTCGTGACGGCGCCAATCATCAATGTCACGAAGAAGAAGATATGGGAGATCAAACCGCTCCTTCACTCTTGGGTTCCTTGTAATGATGTTATTAGTTGAGTCGAGAATGGGCTTGAACGAACCTGCCATGCTAGCCAAGGTGATGACGTCGCACCGATCAATGAGTTCCTCAACCACGTCATCTTTCAGATCAGGGCAAGAATAACGGGGTCATTTCCGTCCTGTTCCCTCCATGGAGAAGACGATCGAACAATGGCAGAAGAAAGGGTGAAGGGCTGAAGGAAAATGGAGGAGGGAGAGGAAGACTGTGCGATAGCAGTTCCAAATCAAAAGGGGAAGGCGAAGAGTCGGTGGGCGGTTGCCAGTTTGCCACTGTTCACGAAGGGGCGCCCCGGCCTACACGTCGGTTCGGAAATACTCCTACTACTCGCCGTCGTCTCACTGCTATGTGGAACGGGACCACATGTCAACGAAACATGGTGTGTAATTTCTCGTGCAAAATGCGATCTGGCCGCATTACCCGAGGTGCCGCAATAGTTATTGACCTTTATTTGTTTAATGGCGTGCCGTTCAGTTTTGAAGCACGACTAACTGGTACTGTACGCAGAGAAAAATATAAACTACTCTACCACTACTCCACCTCCAGTACTAGTAGTATAAAGAAGATATATAGGCTGGAGCTTCAGCGCTTTCTTGCCAAGGGCTGCCCACTTGCTTCTCACACTACCACCCTCTCTCCAGATCTAAAAAGACGGCCCCTCTCTCCCTCCTCACCGGTGGTCACAGATCCGCCGGGGAAGAAAAGGACGTGCAGCGTTGACGCACTCGTCGTAGGCGAGCGAGGTCACGCACTGACGATAAGGCCGTCCTCTCGGACCTAGCGCCCGCGCGGGATGGCCTCCGTCCCCAAGCTCGCTGCCCTAGTGTGTGCGGACGACGACGACCACGAGCGAAGCCACTTCCCGCCGACCCTCAGGTATGCTACCTCTTTTCGAACCATACCCTTGTTCTATTGCCCCATCTGGCACGTTGTTGCATGTGGATCTTTTTCCACTCCACCATCTTCCCAATTTGCTATCCTCTGATCTACTGGCCATGCAGACGAAAACCATAATTTGCACTATTAAAGGAAACCCTACTTCATCTAGACTAATGCATGTCTGGGTTGAATAAGGGAAGGAAGGGAGACTGTACTGTCCAAGAGAGTAGGCATCGAACCCACATCTAGGTTGAAAAGGGGAAATCAGTAGCTAAGGAACAAGTCTCATGTCTCTTGGTTGAAGAAGGGTAGAAAGGCATGACAACACAATAGAGAATGACCAGGTCGATCGGTTTGTTGTCCTCACATAGGAAAAAGGTGGCTAAAGAGAACAAAAATGGGACGTAATCCACATATGCTGCCTGGATATTTGTTGCTCTGGGCAACCATACCTCCCTCACCACTCTGCGTCCGTGGAGGTACATCGTACTGGTCCGCCCATTGTCCGAATGGGCCTCCCATGCTCTTATTGCCACTTTTTTTGCTATTAGTATAACTGAAAGTGCAACTAATCCCCGGGTGGTTTTGGTAATTAATAACAACATATATATCATTGAACTAATAGTTACTTGAGAATCATTTCAGAAAGTTCAGTGATATGGGTATGGCAAGGACTGAAGAAGTGGACCCCTCAAAATGCTAAGGCAAGCATTGGAAAAAGCTCAAGACTCCATTTTTGGTTTAGTGATCCAAGATCACATTGAGTCCATAGGAAAGCCAATACTATTAAAGGGGATGAGGTTATGATAATGATCCGGTTGCTCAAAGTGCTTAGTGATACATCTCCTAAACTATCAAGAACTTTCACCGCCATATACACTCATAAGTAATCTCGGTCCCACCGATATTCCAAACTCAGTCACACCGAGATGAACCACCTCAGCCATAAAGCCAAACCCTAGAAATTTCGGATTTTCCGATTCTGAACTCGGTCTCACCGAAACTTGAGTTGCCAAGCTTCTGTAACCTTCTGTCATCAAATCGGTGTCACCGAGATGATGAAGTCGGTCCCACCGAGATTGGCAAGCTCTTGTCTTTGCACGAATCGGACTAAACGAGATTGTATTTTCGGTCCCACCAAAAATCCCAACGTTCACATGATTTGAACTTTCGGTCTCACCGAGTTGTCAACTTCGGTCCCACCGAGATTGGTCAAATGTGTGTAACAGTTGGATTTTGTGTGGAGGCTATAAATACCCCTCCACCCCCTCTTCACTCGTGGAGAGAGCCATCAGAAAGAACTACCACTCCTACCTTACATTTCTGAGAAGAGAACTACCTACCCTTGTGTTGAGATCAAGTTGCTCCACTCCCACCATATGAAGCTTGATCTCTAGTCTTCCCAAGTTGCTTTCCACTCAATCCTTTCTTCCACCACAGCCAAATCAGTGAGGAGAGTTGAGTGTTGGGGAGATTATCATTTGAAGCACGAGAGCAAGGAGTTCATCATCATCAACACCATCTATTACCTTTTGGAGGGTGGTGCCTCCTAGATTGGTTAGGTGTCGCTTGGGAGCCTCCACGAGATGTGGAGTTGAACCAAGAAGTTTGTAAGGGCAAGGAGATCGCCTACTCGTGAAGATCTACCCCGAGTAAGGCTAGCCTCCGTGGGCGAGGGCCATGATGGCATAGACAAGGTTGCTTCTTCGTGGACCCTTCGTGGGTGGAGCCTCCGTGGACTCTCGCAGCCGCTACCCTCCGTGGGTTGAAGTCTCCATCAACGTGGAAGTACGATAGCACCACCTATTGGAACCACGAGAAAAATCACCGCGTCTCCAAAATTGCGTTTGCTCTTCTCCACCTCTCTTTACTACATGTGCAATTTACTTTCCGCTGCCTATACTCTAGAATTGCATGTGTAGGGTGATGCTTGACTTGATCATAATCGTGAATCTTACAAAAACTTGTCTTTGTAAAAAAAGGCATAATTTTTATATTGTCAAGTAGTCTAATCACCCCCCCTCTAGACATACTTTTGATCCTACAAGTGGTATCAGAGCTTTGGTCTCCATTGTATTGGTTTCCATTGCATTGGACTCCATAAGCTTGGTTTCACAACCTAGGAGAGTATGGCGTCTAGTGAGGGTAATTTTCATAGAGGTCCTTACTTTGATGGTACAAACTTTGCTAGTTGGAAGCATAAAATGAAAATGCATATTCTTGGCCATAACCCAGCTGCATGGGGCATTATTTGTGTTGGTATGCAAGGTGAATTCTTCGAGGAAGGAAAAGTTCCAGATCATGAAGCTACAACGGAAGAATTGCGGATGTTGCAAAACAATGCTCAAGCTTGTGACATTCTCTTCAATGCCTTGTGTCCCGAGGAGTTCAACAAAATCAGCCGTCTTGAGAATGCAAAATAGATTTGGGATACTTTGGTTGAAATGCACGAAGGTACCGAGTCCGTGAAGGAATCAAAGCTAGATGTTCTTCAAGGTCAACTTGACAAGTTCAAGATGAAGGAAGGTGAAGGAGTTGCTGAAATGTACTCTAGGCTTGCTCTCATCACAAATGAGATTGCCGGCTTAGGAAGCGAAGAAATGACCGATCGATTCATCATCAAGAAGATTCTCGAGCTTTGATGGAAAGTATGACACCGTGTGCACTTTGATCCAAATGATGCCAAACTACAAGAATCTCAAGCCAACCGAAGTCATTGGAAGAATTGTTGCTCATGAAATGACACTTAAGGATAAGGAAGAGCTTCACAACAAGTCAAGTGGTGCTTACAAAGCAACAAGTGATGCTCCCACAACCTCAAGTGACAAGTTAGTTTCCAATGAAGAGATAAGCCTAATGGTGAAGAACTTCAACAAACTCTACAAGAGTAGAAGCAAAGAGAGAAGCTCAAAGTCTAGATCATATGATGAAAAGAGATCTTCTAGTCGTGATCGAAACTGCTACAATTGTGGAAGACCCGGTGTCGGGGCTGAGGGATCGACACCTATGGGGCCGGGGGACGGCCCCTTCGTGTGTTCGGTACGAGGGCGGAGAGTGCGCGGAGAGCAGATCGAGGCAATGCACGCGGGGGGAGGAGATTTTTACCCAGCTTCGGGCCGCGATGGTCGCAGAAACCCTCATCGCTGCTTTGTGTTGTATTTGATCTTGCTCGAGAACGCGAGCGAGTGGTGGTGTATGGAACCAGACGAATCCCAAGCGCTAGAGTTGCCAAGGGTTCGAGCCTCGCGAGAGTAGCTAATCCTCGGAACCTCGTCTACGTTGTGCATGGGCCTCCTTTTATAGGGCAAGGGGTCACCGACTGTGTCAACGTAAGGTAGAGGGGTAAAATGTAAAAGAGGTGGTAGTTGG